>JAPEIP010000008.1:133622182-133662336 GCA_026120095.1 Capsicum chinense | reverse complement strand
GGGGGGGGGTTCGGGATGGTGGCAAATGTTAGAAAAAAAAGTAGGTGAGTTCTGGTTCCTTCTCCTCTGCAAGTGATCCTTACCAATCGGGTGACATGTATCATCAAGGTGCTGAAAATTTTTGGGCACAGGGTGCCCAATCTTAGGTAAGCAGAGGTCAGTTAATTTTTTTATGCCCTCCTTTTCAGTTTTATGGTTGTCCTAATTGGGGTTATTGTAATAAATAAAGGGACAAATTTTTTATGTGTGGCCAGGCAGGCCATCGACTCAAGGATTGTCTGATTAATAAGGTTTCTACGGGGGTTAATAAGATTCATGTGGCTTCATCTTCTTCTCCTATACCTAGTGGTGTTACATCTACTTCTATTACTAATCCTGGCTCTAGTGTTTGTCGAAATACACTGTACGTTTTGGAATCCCAACAGGAATCCAAGGCATTATCTGATGTCATTATTGGTACGTTTTAGCTTTTCTCTTATGATGTATATTATTTGCTTAATCTGGGGTCCACTCTCTCCACTGTGACTCCTTATGTGGCTATATCTTTTGATTTTTATTCGAATGTTATTTTGGATAATTTTTCTATTTCTACCCTAGTGAAAATTCGTTTATTGCTAAAAGAGTTATAGAGGGTGTGTGGTATCTGTTGGTGGCAAGAAGACCTTGGTGGATCTATTTGAGTTGGGTATGGTAGATTTTAATGTCATCCTGTGTATGGATTTTTTGTACTTTTGTTATGCATCTTTGGATTATTGGACCCGTAAGATTATCTTTAGGTTCCCTGGTGAGTCGGTTATAGAATGGGAGGGTGGTTCTTTAGCTCCCGAGGGACATTTATTTCTTATCTTAGAGCTTAGAGGTTAATCTCCAAAGGTTGTCTTTATCACATGGTCCAGCTTAAAGATTCTAACTTGGAAGGTCCTTCTTTCTAGTCAGTTCTTGTGAATAATAAGTTTCCATAGGTCTTTCTGAATGATCTTACTAGCATACCTTTAGATAGGGAAATAGAGTTTGGTATTTACTTGGTTTCATAAACTTGTCTAATTTCTATTCCTCCATATAGGATAGCTTTGGCTGAGTTGAGGGAACTCAAGAAGCTACTTAAGGATCCTTTGATAAGGGGTTTATTCCTTCTAGTGTTTCTCTGTGGGGTGCACCAGTGTTGTTTGTGCACAAGAAGAATGGTTCCCTTTGGATGTGCATTGACTATAGGCAGTTGAACAAAGTGATAGTCAAGAAGAAGTACCTTCTTCCCAGAATAGATGATCTGCTTGACCAATTATAAGGTGCCAAGTTCTTTTCTAAGATAGATCTTTGGTCTGGGTACCATCAGCTAAAGATTAGGGAGGTGGATACCTCTATGATGAATTTTCATACTCAGTATGGGCACTTTGAATTTTTGGTAATGTCATTTGGGTTGACTAATGCTCCGGCAGCATTTATGGATCAGATAACTGGGTTTTTTATCAGTATTTTGGATCTTTTCATTATTGTGTTTATTGATGATATTCTGGTTTATTTGAAGAGTGAGGTTGATCATGCTAATAACCTCTGTGTGGTATTTCAGACCTAAAGGAACAACAGTTGTATACTAGGTTCTTTAAATGTGAGTTTTGGTTGAACGTTGTAACTTTCTTGGGTCATATTATTTCTAGTTAGGGGATCATTGTGGATTCACAAAAGGTTGTTGTGATGAAGAGTTGGCCTAAACCTATGTCTCCATCCAACATTCAGATTTTTTTGGGTTAAGCCAGGTATTATAGGTGGTTTGTGGAAAGCCTATCATCGATAGTTGCTCCTTTTACTAAGTTGACTCAAAAGAAGGTCAAGTTTTCTTGGTCGAAAGCTTGTGAATGGAGTTTTGAGAAGTTGAAGGATAAGTTAACTTCGACTCTAATTTTGACATTGCTGAAAGGCAATAATGGATCATATTTCATTGTGATGCATCTCGGATATGGCTTGGATGTGTGTTGATACAGCATAGCAAGGTCATTGGCTATACTTCGAGGCAGTTGAAAGTGCATGAAAAGAACTTCCTACTCATGATTTGGAGCTGTTGGCAGTTATGTTTGCTTACAAAATATGGCAACATTATTTTTATGGTGTAAACTTGGATATCTTTTCTGATCATAAGAGTCTACAGTATGTGTTCACTCAGAAAGAGCTTAATCTTAGACAGAGGAGATGGCTTGAGATTCTTAAAGACTATGATATGAGTCTTCACTACCACCCAGGTAAGGCTAATATGGTTGTTGATGCTCTTAGCAGGTTAACCATGGGGAGTTTGTCTTACGTGGAGGAAGTCAAGTAGGAATTGGTGAACTATATTCACCGCTTAGCTAATGTTGGAGTTTTCCTCTTGGACTCTAAGGATAGTGGTGTGATGGTGCAAAAAGTGATTTGGTCATCTCTTGGTGCAGCTATTAAAGAGAAGCAAGTTCTAGATCCTATCTTGATGAAAATTAAGAGTGATATTAGTGGTCAAAAATTAGTTGTGTTTAAGATCAGTGGTGATGGTACTTAACAGTTCTAATAGAGGTTGTATTCCTAACATCGATAGGCTAAGATAAAGAGTTTTAGCTGAGGCATATAAGTCGTGCCATGTTATTCATCCCGGATCGACTAAGATGTATCATGATCTCAATGAGATCTACTGGTGGAATGTCAAGAAGAGAGATTTGTCTAATTATGTGGCCAAGTGCATGGTTTGTCAATAGGTTAAGGTTGAGCACATGAGGCCAAGAGGTTTGTATCAAGAAATTTATTTTCCCAAATGAAAGTGGGAAGTAATCAATATGGACTTTGTTACCAGTCTTCCTTAATCTCAGAATCAGTATGATTCAATTTGGGTTATCGTGAATAGGATTACTAATCCTTCCTACTTTTTGGCAATGCGGACTACCTTCTTAATGGAGTATATGCGAAGCTGTATCTTCAAGAAATTGTGAAGTTGCATGGGGTGCCCATTTAAATTATTTCTGATCATGGCATGCAGTTAACATCTCACTTCTGGTGATTTTTTTAGAAAAGGTTGGGGACTAAGGTGAGTCAGAGTACTTCTTTTCATCTGTAGACGGATAGGCAAGCGGAGAAAACTATTCAGACAATAGAGGATATGCTTTGGGCTTGTATGATTGATTATGGCGGCAGTTGGGTTGAGCATGTACCTTTGGCGGAGTTTGCTTACAATAATAGCTATCATTCTAGTATTGGTATGGCCCTTTTTGAGACATTGTATGGTAGGAGGTGTAGATCTCCTATTGGTTGGTTCGAGCTTTGTTAGGAAGATATGTTTGGTCCTTACTTGGTTTACAAGGCTATAAAGAAGGTGAAGGTGATTCGGGATAGGCTTAAGGCTTCCCAAAGTCGTCAAAATTCCTATGCAGATATTAGGCATAAAGACTTAAAGTTTGAGGTTGGGGATAAGGTTTTCCTCAAGGTATCTCCCATGAAGGGATTAATGTAGTTTGGTAAGAAGGGGAAGCTCAGCCCCTAGTATATTGGTCCTTATGAGGTTTTGCTGACAATTGGTAATGTTACTTATGAGTTGGGGTTACCTTCTAGCTTGAGTTGGTTCATCCGATCTTTCATGTTTCCATGTTGAGAAAGTGCACTAGTGATCCTTCTTTGGTTGTTCCTTTAGAAGGATTGGGTATAACGGATTCTCTATCTTATGAAGAAATCCCAATTAAGATCTTGGATAGGAAGGTTCCCCAATTGTAGACCAAGGATGTAGCTTCGGTCAAGGTTCTGTGGCGGAACCATAAGGTGGAAGAAGCTACTTCAAAAGCATAGGAGGACATGAAGTTCAAATATCCGCATTTGTTTTCTGCTCCTGGGTTTCATGCGGAAGGTATATGTTCATCAACACATCTTTATTTTCTATGTTTGTTAAAGGAAAGATTAATATCTTTTCATCTTTGTTTTCAAACATTGTTAAAGATTGGTAATATATTTGATAAGATAATGCAAAATACATGTGCGTGTGGTTACCCCTACCTTGTCAGTCATTCGGAGATGAATGTTCCTAGTAGGGGAGACTATAACACCCTAGGTCCCACAACTTCTAACCTACTTAGAAGGCTATTTACCCTATTATTCTATTCATTAACACTTATAAACTCTTCCTAAACACACTATAATTCTATCAAAACCTTTTGGTCAAGGAAAGCTAGGGTTTCAACTAGAGGATTAAATTTAAGGCTTGTCTTAGTGATATCTTTCCATCATCATATTGGTTTAATGCATGTTCTCTTCCATCATTATTAATTCTAACAAGAAGCATGGTTTTTAGGAATGTTTTCATGACTTTATTGAGCATATAATTTTGGTTTTCAAATATGAATTGGGGGTTTTGATAGTAAATGGTTGGTTATGGTTTTCCATGGTTTTAATTATGCTTTATATATATATTAATGGTGGTTTTGGATAATTGGATTGCATGGGAACGGTTTAATGGTAATTGGAATTGGTTTTGGTTATATTATTCCCTAATGTGTTAGAAAAAATGCCTATAATAATGTTTTCATTGCATTGAGTATTTTTAATGGAACTCTTGCTTGTTTTAAAACTTGCTAAAGGAATGGTGCATGGTTCAAATGGCTTGGAAATGTAAATGGCTAAATGGTTATTCTTGTGTGGTACATGAAATCCTTATGTTGTTTAATATGGTAAATGGAAGGGTACTTGGAAGTCCTCTTAAACCTATATATGTTTGGCTATGGATAGTACTTGCAAGTATTGTCAATATGACGATACCACCACTAAATGGACTTGGTTAATAAATGTTAAATGGATTGATTGGCTGCTTGGTAATGGTTTTAATTGGAAAATAATGACAGGTTGTGTATCAAAGTCGTGGAAGGTGGAGGTCCTGGGGGGCCCAGAACTGGAAACTCATATTTTCTTACGTGAGGTTGGTCTTGGTGACCGTATGCATGTTGTCACACTATATTTTAGGGGATGAACTTGTCATCCCAAGTTTTCTTCCCTGGTCGTGCGGCTACATACACGGGTCCCTTTCAACAGGGGGAGCTGAACCTATATAGCCCGTGAGTGGTTAAGGAAGGTAAAGCTACACAACGCAGGTAAAGGTTTTAAAAGCATACTAAACTTGGTCCCCTTTTCCAGCATTAGTAATATACATATATATATATATATATATGTATGGTTGTGTTCATAGGGATGGTTTTTACATGGCTTCATAAATGGCATTATTTATCCTTATCCTGAGATTATGCTAGCGTTCACCCGCTAACCCATCTACTGGCGGTTGTACACCCACGTTTTGGAAGAATTGGCTGTTATACTCCTCCTACATAGTGATTGACTCGGGGATCAGTATTTGGACTGAAGTTGTGAGCTTCCATCCTTTTAGAAGGCTCCATTTCATGTAATGGATATTTCTATACACGTTGATTTTATTTTTGATATTGGTTTTGGCCATGGTTAGGGGCATGTCCCAACCAAATTTTATTACTCATATGGTTAGAGTATTTGTAGTACTGCTATGGATTGGAATGGGCTGGAATTGTATTGGTGTCAGTCTTTACATTGGAATAAGTTGGTGGGTTGTCATTATTAGACATAATTTCTCATTGTTCTATCTTATTTTATTTTGGGATTAATTATATTATGTTTTGGAATATCTTTGGTTATGGCCTAGTATGGCCCTTGTTTTGGAATGGTTTGGTATGGTTGTCAGTTGGTGTGGGATGGTTGGACTCAATTAGGATGGTCACGGTCGTGATCCTAACCCAAAGTCTTTATGTGAGCTGTCACACTATCTTGTTACATGCTCAAAATTCAGCCAACTCAGGGCTGGCGTCTGAAGGTTGGGTTGGGTAATGGGGGTGGTTCCGGTCCCTGTCGGACCTGGGATGCCCATTACGAGAAGGACCCCCCAGTTAGGTCATGTCATTAACCGTCTTAAAATCACCTATGGTCTATATGGGTCCAGTGTAACCCCCTAAACGGGACCCGATTCATATAGCCACACGAATCGTAGATACCATAGGAGTAGGGGATTATCAAGTACCTTTCACTCTGTATGATACATATATACAATTGTAACTTAGAAGATTCCTATGTACCCCATTTGGTCATCATGACCAACTCCTTATGTCGGCAAACATGAGTTTCCAATGTCCGTCCATTGGACTCACACCTTCACGATTAGCTATCACACCTCGCCAATATTGACCAATTAAAACCATTATCACATAACCAAGATCACTATTTCATTTGTTATTAACCAAGGCTATAAGTAGTGGTATTGTCATACCGACTATACCTTGAAAGCAATGTCCTTAGCCAACCTTTTATAGAAGAAGGGATTCCCGTGTACCCATAGATTACATTATTAAGTTGACTTGAGAGAATCCCTTGTACCCCGCAAGTATGTTCATCACTTAGCTTTATTGGGGGATTCCTTTGTACACAACAAAGCTTTCAATTAAACCAACCATACCCGCTTTGACCTTACCATTTGACCATTCCAAACCATTTAGACCATTTATACTATTTAGGGTACCATTACCAAGTTATACCATGCAGTTGTTTCATTAAAAGTCCAACAATTTAACCAAAAACATTCTCATCGGCACTTTATCAAATGTGTTCGGGGCATAGTATTTACAAAGCCAAAACCAAGTACCAATTAACCATTCTCATTCAACCAAATGTTCAAACCACCATACCATAGGTAAAAGACAAGGGAAACGATAACCAACCATAGTAACCAAAAACCTCAACATATATTTGAAAACCCAAAATCATACAACATGTATGCCATGAAAACAATTCATAAAATATGCCTTTAGTTGGAACTAACAATGATGGAGAAGTATCTTGTCTTAGATTAAGAAGAATATAAGAATAAATCAGCCCTATGAGCCTCGATTGATCACCTTGAACGAAACCCTAGCTTTTTCTTAACCCAAAATCCTTGAGAGATTTTGAGAGAGTTTAGAGCGTTTGATTGATTATAAATAGGTTAATGAAGCCCGAAAAGGTGTTTTAAGTCATGGGGTCCCAAGGAGTTATAAGGGGAAATATATAGATTAGCCCCACTTAGACTGTATTAATTACCCATAGGAGGGGACCACCACTCCCCTCATCCGTACCCTAAGGTATGAGTGGTACCCACCACTCGTACCCCATGCAGAATCTCAACCCCCTACTCTAACCAACCTATGACTCTAAAGTCCCGCTTATACCCAATCATACGATTGGTACCCATAAACCATAATATAGATAGAATCAATAGAGGTTGATACTTTCCAACATACAAGTTAGATTATACAACTCTGTAATGCCCCGAGAGTACACCCTGGGCATCACACGGTGCTTACAGTCTCGATGGACCACAAGCTTACCCATGAGCTGGTACCTGCGGTGGGAAATGAGTAAAACTGATATCAAAAGATCATATACAGAAATTAGCTGAGAAATGCCATAAGGTTTTAAGTCATAAATTCAATAAGTCGGTAAGGAAAAACTAATAATGCTAATAATGACAACTGAAATCTGAAACCTGACTAACTATCTGTACTAGTCTGAAGAAACCTCTACTGACTGAATAAGAGTTGATAGGACAGTCCCCAACTTACTCCAACTAACTACTGAATTGAAAACATGAAAATAAATATAGTCTGTCCTCGAAATATGAGGACTCACCACTGCTACAGCTAGTAATCTGGAAAGTCTATGCGCGATCCGGGAACTGAGCGTCCAAACCTATGATATGATACATCATAGTGCAAGAAAAGAGTATGCGATCAGTATTTTGAATGTACTGGTATGCTAAATGAGGTAGGATGATATGCATGGTTTTATGTTCATAAATACTAACTGACTGAATAGCTTGAAGTATTGAATAGAATCCATGGAATCTGTATGTATTAAGGATGCATGAAATCTATAAATACTGAGAATATGTGACCAAGCAGAAAACATGTCCTGAATATCTTCTGTAAGCTGAAATACTAAAATTTGATAACTGATAAATTGTATGCTATTGTCAAGAAAGACTGAACTAAATTCTGAAGTGAGTACTGAAATTGTACTGTGAGAGGTATCATCTAACCGACATGCCCTAGTCTGAGCTGATCGGGGTCCAACCTGTAACCCCAATTAGAAGGGTGCTAATACTGTGCCACGGCTACTAACAATGGCTATGAGTTAACCCTATCTAGCAAAAAGACATTTTGTCAACCCTCATTGGCAGGAAAAACTCATGCGAGATGTGTCAACCCTTATCTGGCAGAAAGATATCTTAACCTACGCTGGCTACGTAGTTTTGTAACTCAGGGATTGCTACTATGGGTCAAACCCGATACTAACAGGAATGCCCCATCCCTGGGTTTGCTCGGTGCTATATCCTACTCCCAATTAAACCGATACTAACTGTGGAATTGAGCTAAGCTTAACTGGACAAGTAACTGACCATGATGGTTAACTAGTTGAATGTGCCCATGGTTTATCCGAACTATTCTGTAACTACTGAAATTTTGTATACAGGTAAGTTTTCGGGTATTCATAACCCCCAGAACTTGATAACAATAAAAATAGAGACACATGAAAGCTTTGAAACCATGGAAGGAAATCATTGTTCACAATTATTCACTTAAACATTTCATCAAACACATGGGGACTAAGACTTTAACATAGGGATGCTTTATAAACATGAAAATATCGCACAATCATATGACCAAATCATAAGCTGAGGTTTTATTCTAAATTTGTATGAACACGATATGGACGTCACAATATTTAAAACATACTATAATGCATTCCATGGGAACTCACTTGAAAACATAACAAGGGCCATTATTCAAAACTCATTCTTTGAGGCATTTCATCAAACACTTGATATTCGTAGTTTAAGCTAAGCATGAGAATAGTTTAAAGCTAGTAGTAAAAGCATGATTTCAACACCAACATCACTAGTCATGAATTAAATCAGTGAACAACAACACTTAATCATGTGAAGTTTAATAATCAACATCAATTTCATGAAAGCATGGTATAGACATAAGATTCATGGGGTTTCATGGTTAAAATCACATTTGAAATCACAATAGCTTGTAAAAATCACAACTTTGAATTTGAAATTAAATTCTTAGACTCCACGGGTGGAAGGAACCCATGGATAAACATTTAATATACCTGGGTTGATGAATTCGTGAGAGTTGATGGTGAATTCTTGAGATTTGTTCTTGATTTATGGAGGCTAGGGTTTTTGTTCTTGAAAGAGGGATACTTTAATTTGAGTAATTTGTGAAATAATGAGCATATAATGCTCTTTTGGGACTTAAATCCCATGTTTGGATGGTTTGGAACTATGGGAAAAGACCAAATGGTCCCTGGGCATTAAAAACCCCGATTATGAGGCTTACCTCTGAGCGGTATTAGTCCCACCGCTATAGCACCGCTGAGCGGGCTAGTTGCAGTAAAGTACTGCCTTGGGATGACTCCGATTTGGAGGTTTACCGCTGAGTAGTACTGGCTTCACCGGTATTGCACCACTAAGTTGTGTAGTTGTGTTAGCCCACTGCCTCAGATGAAAATGCTATAACTTTTCTCTCGGTTATCAAATTTAGGAAAAATTGGTATCATTGGAAAGATAATTCAATTATCTATCTGTTGGTGAGTCGTGAGCTCAAAAATTCTTAGTAGAATGAAAGATATGATCATTTGAATTTGATTATAGAAACATCCTTCACAAGAACTCAATCGGTAAGGGATATTTTGATTCGTCCAACAGCTAGGAGTTATTTGAGGCCTTAATATACATCAAACTCACTCATAAAACTACCAAAGAACTATAATTTATTTTGCATGAGCTTGAAGTATGGTTCTAATATTAGTCTCGGTTTTTAGGGTATTACACACTCGTACCCTATCCACAACCCATGGTGAGCCAGTCGTACTCAAATCCAAGTTAAGTTGCTAAGTTCAAATTAAGTGAAGGAAAACCCAACCATAAAACCCATCACCCACCATACGACTCATACCCACCCAAGTCGTACCCATTCTAAAAACTCAACCACCCAACACAGGACAATATACGACTGGACCATATTACCTATACCATACCATACCACTAGAACCCCAACTCGTATGATGTCCAAATGCCAAAAACCCAAGAAAATATCTAAGGACAAAAGCCTAGGGTGTTTCAGTCTCCCCTACTAGGATTATTCATCCACGAATGACGGATAAGGTAGTACAAGCATGAGTTACACCCTAACATAACCATTCCAACCTTTAGCTAAGTTAGAAAACAAAGAACACATACCTTTCTCACGAATATTTGGAGCCAAAAACTAATACGGATACTTAGACTTCATGAACTCTTTTGCTTCCCAAGTAACTTCTTCCACCTTGTGGTTATAACCGTACCAACATTCTTGGTCTGCAACCAACAAACCTACCTATGTAAGATCTCAATTCAAATCTCTTCATAAGACATAGAATCTGAGATACCTAATCCTTCTAAAGTAACAACCGATGAAGGATCGCCTATACACTTTCTCAAAATGGAAACATGGAAAACTGGATGACTAGAACTCAAACTAAAAGGCAACTCCAATTCATATGCCACATTACCAACCCTCCGCAAAACCACATAAGGATCAATATACCGGGGACTGAGTTTTCACTTTTTCCCAAACCGCATCACTCCCTTCATGGGAGATACCTTTGGGGACACCCTATCCCCAACCTCAAACACCGTGTCCCTACACCTTACATTCACATAGGACTTTTGGCAACTTTGGGCAGCCTTAAGCCTATCCCAAATCACCTTTACCTTCTCTATAGCCTAAGAAAAAAATTTAGGCCAAACAACTCCACCTCATCAATCTCGAACCACCTAATAGGAGATCTACACCTCCTACCATACAATGCATTAAAAGAGGTCATTCTAATGATAGAAAGATAGCCATTATTGTAAGCAAACTCTACAAGAGATAGATGCTCAACCCAACTACCACCATAATCAATCACATATGTATGAAGCATATCTTCCAATGTCTGAATAGTCCTTTCAACTTGCCCATCCGTCTATGGGTGAAAAGCAGTACTCAGACTAACCTTAGTACCCAAACCCTTCTTAAACAACTGCCAAAAGTGAGATGAAAATTGTGTACCACGATCAGAGATAATCAAAATATGTACCCTATGCGGCTTCATAATCTCGTGAAGATACACTCTCGCATAATCCTTAGCCAAAAAGTTAGTCCTCATTGGAAAGAAGTGAGCTGACTTTGTCATCCTATTCACGATGACCCAAACCAAATCAAATTGGTTCCAGGACCAAGGATGACCGATAATGAAATTCATGCTGATCACCTCCCATTTCTATTCTGGCAATTCAATCTCCTAATACAAGACTCCAGGCCTTATGTGCTCAATTTTCACTTGTTGACACACTAAACACTTGGCCATAAAATTAGCCATATCCTTATTCATACCATTCTACCAATATATCTACTTGAGATCATGATACATTTTTCTCAAACTGATATAAACAACATAGCATAATTCATGCGCCTCAGTCAATACCCTTTCTCACAAACCATTGATGTTAGAAATCATTAACCCCCTTGGTACCATAAGGTACCATCACCACTGATCCCAAATACCATTACCCTTTACCCACCTATATCACTCTTGATTTTCATTAATACAGGATCTAGCATTTGCTTCTACTTGATCTCTGAACCAAGAGACAATCGAACTACTTCTTGTACCAATACAACACCATTCTCGGAGTAAAAAAGGAGAATATCCTTCACCAACTCCCGCCTCTCCTTATCTACATAAGCTACACTTCTCATTGATAACCTGATATGAGCATCAGTAACAAAATTAGCCTTACCTAGATGATAGTAAAGACTCATGTCTTAGTCCTTGAGAAGCTAAAGCCATCTCCTCTGCCTGAGGTTAATCTCCTTATGAGTGAGCACATATTTTAGACTCTTATGATCAAATAAGATATCTACGTGCACTTCATACAAAGAGTGCTGCAAGATTTTCAATGCAAACACCACAGCTAAAAATTCTAGATCATGAGTTGGATAATTCCTCTCAAGCACTTTCAACTGCCTAGAAGCATAGGTAATCACCTTACCATGATGCATTAAAACACAACCAAGTCCCACCCGGGATGCATCTCAGGAAGCCATAAACCCCTTATTTCCTTTAGGAAAAGACAATCAGAGTTAAAGTTAGCTTATCCTTTAGCTTCTCAAAACTACCCTCACAAGCATCCAACCAAGAGAACTTTACCTTTTTATTAGTCAATTTAGTTAATGTGGCAGCTATCATCGAGAAACTTTCCAAAACCTCCTATAATTCCCAACCAAACTCAAGAAGCTCCAAATGTCGGTTGGAGTTGTGGGTCTAGGCCACTTCTTAACTACTACCACCTTTTGTGGATCCACCATCAACCCCTCACTAGAAATAATATGGCCCAGAAAAGTACTAGCATTTAACAAGAACTCACATTTAGAGAATTTGGCATACAAACGTTCCTCTTTCAAGGTCTACAACACAGGAGGTGTTTCACATGATCCACCTCACTCTTAGAGTATACCAGAATATCATCAATGAATACAATGATAAAAAGATCAAAAACCTAATGGAAGACCCTATTCATCAAATCAATGAATATCATCAAGGAATTGGTCAAACCAAATGACAAAACCAAGAACTAAAAGTGCCCATACCGCGTACGGAAAGGTGTCTTAGAGATATCCACCTCCCTTATCATATGTTGATGATACCCATGTTGAAGATCTATCTTAGAAAACAATTTGGCACCTTTCAACTGATCAAATAAGTCATCTATCCTTGTAAAGAATACTTGTTCTTAACCGTCACCTTATTCAACTGCCGATCATCAATACATATCCAAAGGGAACCATCCTTCTTATGCATGAATAACACTAGTGAACCCCATGGGGATACACTATGATAGACGAAAACCTTGTCTAAAAGATTCTTAAGTTATTCCTTGAGTTCCCTCAACTCAATCGGAGCCATTCTATAAAGAGGAATAGATATTGGACGAGTGTCCAGAACCAAATCAATCCCAAACTCAATCTGCCTATTCGGGGGAACACCAGGAAGGTCATCTGGAAAGACCTCAGGAAACTCAATCACCAAAGGAACCAAATAAAAAGAAGGATCTTCTAAGCTAGAATTTTTAACCCATACCAAATAATAGAGACACCCTTTAGAGATTAACCTCCCAGCCCTTAGATATGATATAAAGTTCCTCATGGGAGCTAAGGAACCACCCTCCCATTCTATAACTAGTTCACGAAGGAACTTTAAGACAACTCTACGGGTCTGACAATCTAAAGACGCATAGCACAAATATAACCAATGCATCCCCAAAATGACATCAAAATCCACCATATCTAGTTCAAATAAATCTACCAAAGTCTTCTTACTACCAACAGATACCACCCACTCCTATAGACTCATTTAGCAACCACAAAGTCTCCTACCGAGGTAGAAATAGAAAAAGGATCTAAAATAACCTTGGGATCAAAACCAAAATAGATAGCCACAAATGGGGTCATATAAGAAAAGTGGACTGCTAATCAAGTAAATAATAAATATCTTGAGAAAAGAGTTGTAATGTACCAATCATAACATCAGGCGATGCCTCAGACTCCTGTTAGGTTGAAAAATCATATAATGGACTCTAGCCTATTTTGATGCCAGTAGCAGAAATAGATGTAGAAGTAGCACCCTTGGGTGTAGGAGCAGATGAAGAGATGACCGAAACCTTGTTCTCTCCCGAAGCAACCTTACCGATCGGGCAATTTCTAAGCATGTGGCCTGGCTGACCAAATTTGAAGCACCTGTCTCACCCATCATCACTGAAGCTCGGATGCAGCAGACCACAGAACCTATAAGGAAGACATAATAAAGCTAATTGTGCCCCACTTGCCTGAGATTGGGAACCCTATGCCCTGAAGTTGTCGCCACCCTGCTGACACCTGTCACTTAATGATTTTGGGCAATGAGCACTAGCTGTGGAGAAAGAACAAGAACTCCCCCACTTATTCTTTGGCAACTTACCACTATTTTGACCACTTTATTACTGTCAACCCTTCTTAGAAAACTTGAAATTTTTACCCTACCTTACCCCTACCTCAGCCTACTTTCTCTTTTCTTTCTTTACCTATTGCATATCAACAACCAACCTAGAAATATCCATGCCCATGATTAGAAACATTGTCTTACTTTCAAGATAAACTCATGAGACAGTCAAGAAGCGAACTTTCTCATCCTGGCACTCATATCAGACACCAATTCTGGAGCATACCTAGACAACTGGGGAAATTTCAAGGCATACTCTTTGACCAATATCTTTCCCTATTATAGATTAACAAACTCCTCCGCTTTCACTTCCCTCAACTCCTGAGGAAAAAATTAATCTAGAAATACATTACAGAAAGTCTCCGATAAAGATGATTCCTCAATGTCACTCCTACCCTATCATATTCCTTGTACCATTGGTATACCATATTTTTGAGTTGATAAGCTGCAAACTCCACCCTTTCCACATTTATGGCATGCATAATCCTGAAAATCTTTTCCATCTCATCCATAAAACCCTGAGGATCCTTCTCCACCTTAACACTAGTAAAGGTTGGAGGACTCAACTTTATAAACTGGCCAACCCTTGAGACCTCAGAAAATGGAATACCAGATACACCACGCTCGGCCTGAGAAGCTACCAACTGAGCAATCATATGAATCAACTGATGAAACTTTGCATTTGTCACATATGCCTGAGTAGGACTAAAAGAAATTTTTAAAACTCTAGAAATATCAGGGACTGGACCCCTAGACCAAGTATGGATCCCCTGAGTAGATCGTATCCCATCTACATCATCCCCAGTTGGTACAGTAGAGTTTTTGTGAACTTTAGATCATCGAGGAATTATCTAAAAAGCGAACAAATAGGGATTAGAAAAGATTTTAGGACCTTAGACCCTACAGCTTAAAACAGAACAACTCACATTCCTAGATGACTAGTAGTCTCTCTTTTATGAGTATGGTGCACTACACAGCCTTAAAAGAGACTCTACTCGACACAGTTTTGTGAACTCCCAATTGACCATGAACCTAAATGTATGATACCAACTTAAAACGACCCAAAAAAGGGCCTTGTTGTAATAAGCATCCCAAGTCTAACAAGGACCGGGGACCACCCACGTTATCCAACCCAACCTCTAAATACGCATACTTTGAGTCGGACAAATTTCAAACGCATAACAAAATAGCATTTATTGCAATTCCAGACTCTAAAATAGGTCTATAACTATGACCAACCAAATAAAGTCCAACCATCCAATATCAACCAACAACCATAACCAAACTGATATAATAACCAAGTTCCTATCCATAACATAGCATAAGGATGGAAGAATCATAAATTAAGTCAAACGATATCAACCCCAATACCAATGCCAATACTAAGGCTGACACCAATACTGACACTGCTCATTCCAACCCATAGTAGTTCCAAAAAGCCCCTAACTGAAAGAAAAACAATATCTGGTTGGGACGTACCCCCAACCATAGAAAAACTTAATTCTATGAAATAACCAAAGTATGTAAAGACATCCATGATATGAAATAGAGCCTTTCAAAGTATAGAAGATTTCTGCTTCAATCCAATAGCTGACCCCGAATTCAATCACAAAGTAGGAGGAGTAGACTGGCCAGTTCCTACATTGCATTGGGATATAGCTGCCTGAAGATGGGTTAGCAGGTGAACTCTAGCAAGTACTTAGAATAAGGATAAAATAATGACAACCTTTAAAATAAAGTAAACCAACAACATGCATTCACAACCATACATACATATATTTATATAACCATGCTGGGAAGAGGTAACCGGGATTAGCATGAATTTAAAACCATTAACCTGCGTATGTGTAGCTTAACCGTCCTAAATCCACCCACAGGTTATATGGTTCCAGTGTAACCCTCTGAATAGGCCCTGATGATTGCAGTCGTATAAACCAAAGATACCATAGGAGTAGGGGATTCCCAAGTACCCTTCGCTCTCTATGATTCATATATATAATTGTGACTTAGGGGATTCCCATGTACCTCATATGGTCATTATGACCAAATCCTAACGTTGGCAAACATAAGTTTACAGTGTCTGTCTATTGGACTCACACCTTCTGGTTAGCTATCATACCTCACCATTATTTTCCAATTAAAACCATTACCACATAACCAAGACCACCATTCTATTTACTATTAACCAAGGCCATAAGTAGTGGTATCATCCAACCGGCTATATGTAGCAACCAATGTCCTTAGCCAACCTTTTATAAAAGAAAGGATTCACATATACCCATAGATTACATTATTAAGTTAACTTGGGGGAATCCCATGTACCCCGCAAGTATGTTCATAATATACTCTTGTATCAATAATGAAGCCCTGAGATTTTCTTACTTTTTGATAGTATTATTTTTAATCAACTTAAGTGAATTCATACTCATTATGTTCTTTCCCAAAACCTCTTATTGCTATCATCATGGCCTCCCTCGGCTTTACCTCTATATGTACTCTTCATCAAATATAATCCAGAATTACTATGAATCTAAAATGTGAAAAAACATGGATCCATCTAACAAAATGGAATGAACATAAGCTTACCTATAGCAAAAATGAGGCTTCAAAAATATACGACGCATTTATTTGACATTATCTGAATACTTGACCTAACGTGCCTATCTATCAACCTGACCTAACCCCCTTTTCTTTTACTTTCAACATAAGGTTGATTGGGTTAACTGATTAAACTATCCAAATCAAACTATATCCTAAGAATAAACACCAATGACGTTGATCAGATAAAAGTGTTAAACACTAACAAATGTCTCAACCTTTAGAAAATAATTTATGCAAGCAAGGATGAACATATAGCACTCTTGAGACAACAACACAAGGCATCAAGAGAAGAACTATATCAAGAAAGAGAGTCGACCAATACAAGCACTCCATTGGGTCCTTTCTATTTTTTATCACTAGGAATACTTAAAACCAAACAGTTTCTACCAATGTAATCTCCCTCTATTAATTATGGACTTAAAATATCCATTAACCCATTTTCACTTGCAACATGTAAGATTTTTATCATTACACCTCACTTTTAAATATCGACACTTCACCCTCTACGTTCAACAAACTCACAATGCTACCTTTCAAGAATGCATGATGAAGACACCTATTTTCACTACAGTTAAGTTCCCAATGAATACAATAAAATAAAAAGGAACTGCTGGCAACATATTTGTAGACAATCTTTACAATTTGAGGCAAGCAATGAACTCTCCAAGAACTTGAGGCATCAAGACAAACTAATGGGAATTTACAAACAAGAAGATCGTGATGAAGTTTTTCATTACATGCCTAGCTGGTGAGGTAATCACTTAGTACACCAAGAAAGACCATTGGTGTGAATGAAGAAAGCCTATTCGTACCATTAGATCCACTGTTCTTAAAGTCATACTGGATGCAATGTTGTTGAATCTTGTGGCCTTAAATTAAAGTTATGTCAAATGTACTCAAATGCCTTTTAATCTTATGGTCCTAAACATGTCATGTGGAAAGTTAAAATTAAAGTATTGTCAAAAAAAAGGGGTCATTCTTTTTTAAATGGACTAAAAAGGAAAGTAGGTTATTTTTTTTTAAACGGAGGGAGTATATCAAAATGTAAGATACATATTTTTGGCTTAAACATGAAAACAGCTTTGTATTTTTGGCTAAATTCAATCAACAAGAGATATGTATTTTTGTTTGTCAGAATGTTTGGCTTTAAAATTGAAACAATGATGAATTGCACAATTTGAAGATTATAATCCAACAAACATAAAAACAGTAATTTGACAACTTAAAACTAGTAATTTGACCAACAAACTTGGAACTTATAATTTTAAGAAAAAGAACTTAAAATTCAAATTATAAATAAGTTGACAAATAAATCATGAGTGCATCTCTTAATTATAATCTAATTTCTTAATATGTATCCATGATGGATAAATTACATACACTAATACATCCGACAATGAAACAACTGGTGAGGAAAAATCTTCATCACTTTTCTTGAGATGGAATTTGAGATCGACGTTGTTACATCTTTGACTACAACCATCAATCTTGTATCCTTCGTGCTTGACATCAGACAACCAAACATTAGAATGTCCAAATAAGATGCGATATTCATCATGAATCATCGAAGAAAAAGAAGAATGGTAACAAATAATAAAGAAGAAGGGATAATGAATTTTTTTCAAGAATAATGAACCTCCTTTCTTTTGAATGAACCCATTAAAACCAATTGTGATTTTCTAAGGATTTTGAACTACTGAAGAGTGATTTACTCCTTAATTATGAATATTTTTGTTATTTGCCTTTTTTAATGCACATTAGCTGTCATGTTAGATATATCTTCTCAAATGTACCTCTTGTAAACTTATGGATCAAAAAACTAAAAAAGAGAGTTTATGAAATTTTGATTAAAAAAAGGGATAAGGAGTAATTAGAAGTAAACATGTTGGGATTTTTCTTAGTTATACAAAAAAATTATGTACTAAATGATTCTCGTTAGTCCTCATTCACATAGTTAGTCCACATTAAGATACGTAGTTGACCATATTCCAAGGACTTGCTAAAAATATATTTTTCAATTACTTGTTAATTTACAAAATTAAAATAAAGTTGATTAAATTATTGTTTTCATTTTTCCCTTAAAACTAATTCTTTTAACATTGTAAAGTTTCAAAACAGTTCTTTCATTTTTAATCTTGGTATTCTTGGATAAAAACACAAATTAAGTGTATTAAAAAATTAAAGGATAAATTAGTTAAAATATTCATCTTATTTATGATTCTTTTAAGAGGTGTGTAAAATGAAAATTGGACAAGTGAAATGAAACACATTGAGTATAAAAGGATCATGAATGGAACGGTGAATGGTATCAAAAATTACTACCATCTAGTTACATCCCTAACGATCTCCGCTAACTTGTCTCCTAACTAAATGATGATGGTTGATCAAATAACATTACTTTGCTTCTCACTATCTTTTGGTAATGCTATGTTACTAACACATAACCATCTCATAGCCAAACCTAACTACAATAAAAGTTGTGGAAATGGCAGCATCCATTTCCCATTTGGGGTGACCCAAGATTGCACTCTTCATAATAAGTTTCTTTTCACTTATGATTACTCTTTTCAAGTTCCCAACTTTTTTCCAATAACAACAGTGTTGAAATCACAAGCATATCCCTGGGTGGGGGCAACCTCATATCTTACAGTACATATCCAGAGATTATTATTATGATGGGATAAGCACGAACAATACCAAGCCATTAATAACATTACCACTATTGTTAACTGTGAACTACACTGTGAGTAAGTTCATTACAGTTGGCTGTGACATATGCCATTTTTCAAGGTTATTATTGAAAGTATAATCCTGAAATCAGCTACTCCTACATAATAGGATGCATGTCCATGTCCAATAGTATTGATGTTGTTGTTAATGGTGATAATAACGTATATTGTGCGGCCGGTTGTTGCCAAACATCCATCCCTAATGGAGCATGAATGTCACTATAACACTAAGAAGTACTAAGTTAAGGACGAGAAAAGTTTGAGAAATTAAATGCAGATCAATATTCTGCTGATTGTATCTTTTTATATATAAACTTTATACATTTTAAAGATAAATATAAGAGTTCTTATCTAATACCTAATCTACAGGAAGAGTAATATTTTTGTTGCAGGACAAGATACAACTATTCAAATTCAAAATAAACTCTAGCTGCTCCCTACAAGATCATGTTCAAGATCTAACCATGAGCTTGGATCGAAGATTGAGGAATGAGCTATGTCAACTGCTTTGGTAATTATATCTGTAAGTTAATTTGGAGATGAAATATAGAAAATAACTAAAGACTGATCTTCAAGCATCTCTCGTACTAAATGATAATCAAGACAGATATGCTTTGACTGTTAATGGATGATAGGATTTTGAGATAAAAACTGTGCACTAAGATTATCACAAAGAAAAATAAAAGGTGTAGTGGGAGACGCAAGTAGCTTACTGATAAGTTGCTAAACCCAAATTAATTCAGTTGTTGCAAAGGCTAAAGCACGATACTCAGCTTTGGCCTAGTGATAGTAACATATTGAAGTATACTGACAACACTATGGTATAAATATGCAAAGGGCAGGGGATCACCAGATAGAGTAGGTCTTGATCCAATTTCAGTCAGACAATATATAGGCTTTGCATCAACCATGTTAGTTCGATGAAGTAATTCATGAATGTACTTGCTTTGAGATAAAATATTCCCATTTAATGTTGGAGATACTTCAATACCAAGAAAATAATTTTAAGGAACCAAGACCTTTGAGAGAAAATTATTAATCAAGAGAATGGATAAATATAGTGATGAAATTACTATGACTGGTAGTTACAATATGGCCATCCACAGAGATAAGAACATATGTTGTGTGCTTAGAAGTTTGCTGCAAAAAATGAGAAGAGTCAGATAAATAAGAGCGGAAGACAATATCGAGAAGAAAACCCTTTAACTTATTGAGCCAGGTGTGTGGCACTTGTTTGAGGCCATATAAGGCCTTGTTCAATTTGCATACAAAATATGGCTGATGAGGATCGACAAATTCTTTTGGTTGCTTCATAAACACTTGTTCAGAAAGATCATTTAAGGAGGCATTACTAATATCAAGTTGTCGAATGGGCCACTTTTTGTCACAGCTAAAGACAAAATAAACTGAATAGTTGTGGGCATAATAACGGGAATGAAAGTATCAAAGTAATTAACATCCTCTTCTTGATGAAAACCTTTCACAACAAGGCGAGCTTTGTGACGTTCCATATATACGTTAACTTCCCTCTTAATACTATATACCCATTTACAACAAACAATAATAGAATTAGACGGTGGTGAAACCAATGTCCAAGTCTTATTTCACATAAGGGCTAAAAGTTTTATCTATATAGAATGATGCCTTTCAGGTATTTTGAGGCTTGGCGATAGGTTTTTGGTTTTGGAATATAAGAGGGATCTGGAGGAAAATAGTGTCGAGATGCCATAAAAGCTTTTGGTTTTAAGAAATTAGTTTTTCTTTGAACAGCCATATGATGACGGGAGGTGACGGGGAGGAGAAAATGGGATGGAGTTAAGGTCGGCTAATAGGAACTAGTGGATGGTGGTAGGTGTTTACATGGGTTAATGGCTGGTATATGATCTAATTGTGGAGAAGCTTTAGGGGATACAGAAGAAGGTATGTATGTATGATTAGTGTGCTCAGATAAGGGGATAAGTGATGCAACTGGAGGACTTGATGATGAACTTGACGCAAGAAAGTGTGCGAGAGAATATAAAGGCATTGGATATAAAGAATTTTGATTGAGTAAAAAGAAAGAATAGTTTCTAAAATATGACGAGGAGGAGGATGACTTTGTGATCGGCAACATACAGAAATACAGGAAAGTATTTTCATTGAACCTAATATGGAGAGTAATATAAATTTGAGAAGAACTGGCATGGTAACAAAGGTAAGCTTTATGACAACAACTATACCCTATAAAGACACAAGTCAAATAAGAGCTTCATTTGGATGATCTAGTCGACGATTCCAACAAACAAGAGATTATCCTCATCAAAAAAACTGAAGGTGTGAAAGACCGAGCATGAGGCAATGATAGTTGAACATGGTATGGGTCATCATCAAGTGTTCCTCGAAGAAATTTCCTACCCTATAGATCCTTCATGTAGCAATCATAAGGATAAAATTCCAGATAGACACTATTATCACAAGTTAGTTTAGAAACACTAAGTAAAATCTTGGAAACTTTAGGGAGATGGAGAATATTTTTAAGATGAATGGGTCATGTGCATATAGACAAAATTGATGAGCCAATGTGAGAAATAGGAATTTTCATACCATTACCAACCGCTAAACTATCATTACCAGTGTAAGGTTGAAACAAGAGGTTAGTAGTGTCTAAGGTCACATAATATGTAGCATCCGTATCAAAATACAATGCAATACCAATAATAGCGGAAGGAGAAGAAAAATGTGCTTGTTTGGGAGTTAACTGGGATGGTGTGGCCTTATTGATGGATAATTTTTTTTGTTGGAGCGATGGTAGAAATTATAAGTTTTACGATAAGTTTCACCACAGATTTTACAAGGAACATAATGTTTGGATTAATGATTATTAGATCGAGAGAATGAGGAATGGTAATACTGTTGAGGTACCATAGATTGAGCATGATCATGAGTATTGTAGGCAATAAAATTAGAGAATGAGGGCGGTCCCAGAATAGATAACTGGTTGGTATTAAGGAGTGGAGTGGGTGGAGGATAAAATGAATTTTAAGTTAAAAGGGCATGATAAGGAGTAGATCCAAATTGAGTATTAATGGCAGTAGAACAAAGTTCTATAGCCAAGCGTTCTTCTTCCTAAAGAAGGAGCCCAAATAATTCTTCATGAGTCATAGGAATAGAACACATATTAAATACAGCCTTGAAAATTCTGAACGAAGAATCAAGGCCAGTAAGAACAAATGAGATGATGTCAACATCTTGTACAATGTACAAGCTTTCTGCTAAAGAGCCGGCAATTGCACGCTTCTTCTCAAAGTACTTTGTGATAGAAAGATTACCTTTAGGAAAGTTTTGAAGTTGACATTTTAATTATGTAACTCGAGCACGGGTCTATGACTGAAACACATACTCAATTTTAGTCCAAGCATCATAGAAAAAGGTGGCTCGAGTTAGGTGACTGATGAAACTCGGAGAGTTGCACCACACAGGCAATCAAATAGTAAAGCACAGGAAAACTAAAAGACTTTACAGGAAGGTAAAAACACAAATATTTTAACATGGAAACCTCACTACGCAAGGGAGAAAAAAACCATGGCATACCCTCACAAGCACCTAATAATCCATTATAATCAAACTCTTGATCCAAAGACTCATGAAGCAAGTCCGTACCTCAAGGTCTAATCTCAAAAACCTCAAAACAACCAACTAAAGAGCAACAATTCCTACCATACAAAGCCTTTAAATGAGTCATCTCGATACTGGAATGGTAGTTATTATTATATACAAACTCCGTCAAAGCTAGATACTGCTCCCACTGACCTCCAAAGTCCATAACATAATCACGGAGCATATCCTTAAAAACCTAAATTGTCTATTTGGACTGACCATCAGTTTGTGGATGAAAAGATGTGTTAAGATCAACTCAGGTACCCAACTCTTCCTGAAATATCTTTCAAAAATGAGATGTGAACACTGAACCTTGATATGAGATGATGGACACTGGCAAACCCTAAAGATGACTATTTTATGAATATAGATACGGGTCAAGCTCTCAGTACTAAAAGAAACCTAAATTGAAATAAAATAAGCAGAGTTGGTCAGTCGATCCACGATTACCCAAATATTACCAAAACTACAAGAAGTACAAGGAAACCTAATCACGAAGTCCATAGTGCTTCATTCCCATTTCCACTTGAGAATGGGTAACCTCTGAAGAAAACCGCCAAGCCTTAAATGCTTGGACTTCACTTGATGACAACATAGGCAACGAGCTACAAAATCTACTGCATCCTTTCTCATACCATCCCACCAGTAGTGTTGTCTCAAATCATGATACATCTTAATCACTCCCGAATGGATGGAATACCTAGAAAATTGAGCCTCCTCCAAAATCAATCTAATCCAATCACCCACTCTTGGCAAACAAACTCAGCCTCCAATCCTCAAAACACCATTTGAATCAAGCATCATTAGCCTCACCATTCAAGACCTTATCCCAAATCACTCTTAACCCAACATCATCAAACTGATGATTCTTAATCTGCTCTATCAAAGAAGATCCTAGCCTTCATAAAATCTAAAAGACACCAAGGTTAAGTATATTAAACCTAACCATCTGGTTAGCCAAAGACTAAACCTCTAAGGCAAAAGGCCTCTACTGGGTTAAAAGATACGCCAAGCTACCCATGCTAGTTGATTTTTGACTTAAAGGCATCTGCAACCACATTAGCCTTCCCTGAATGGTAGAGAATAGTAAGGTCATAATCCTTAAGAAACTTAAGCCAATGGCATTATATCATATTAATATCTCACTAGGCGAAGAAACACTGAAGGCTTCAATGATCTAAGAAGATCTCATAATGGACTCCATACAAGTAGTGCTTCCATAACTTCAAAGAAAATATAACTGCACCCAACTCCAAGTCATAGGTAGTGTAACTCCTCTAATTGGGCTTTAATTAACGAAAAGTATATGCAATCACCTTACCCTACTACATTAAAACAGCACCTAACCCAACATCAGAAGCATCACAAAAGATGGTAAAACCCACTTCCTCCTTAGGCAAAGTAAAGATAGGAGCTGAAGTCAATAAATCCTTAAGATGTTGAAAACTCACCTTACAAGCATCGAACTACTGAAAAGAAATCTTCTTTTAAGTCAACTTCGACAATGAAGCTATAGATGAAAAACCCTCAACAAATTTGATAATAACTTGCTAAAACAATAAAACTCCAAATCTCGGTATGAATGGCCATCTAGTCCAATCACGAACTATTGTAATCTTGGCCAGGTCAATCGTAATACAATCATTGGTCACCATATGACAAAAGAAAAAAACATTCTCCAACCAAAACTCACACTTGGAGAACTTAGCATAAGACTTCTCATCACTCAATCTCTGAAGCACAATTTATAAATACTCCTTATAATCAGCCTCACTCTTGAAATAAACCAAGATATCATCTATAAATATAATAAAAAGGTTGTTGAGATACGATCAAAATACCTAATTTATCAACTTTGTAAATGCGGCTTGATCATTGGTCAAGCCAAAGGACATAACCAAGAACTCATAATGATCATACTAAGTTTGAAAAGTGTTCTTCAAAATATCTGAAACTCTAATTCTCAACTGGTGATACCCGAATCTTAAATCAATCTTCAAAAACACTAAAGCACCCTAAAGTTGATCAAGCAAATCATCAATATGAGAAAGATTATAATTATTCTTTACTATCACTTTATTCAGCTGTTGATAATCAATACACATTCATAGAACTGTCATTTTTCTTTATAAGAAAGACAGGCACACCCCAAGGTGATACACTAGGTAAGATAAATCCCTTATTTAACAACTCCTGTAACTAATCCTTTAATTCCTTCAACTCTGTTGGGGCCATCCTATATGGAGGAATAAAGATGGGCTTGGTCCCCCCAACATAAATGGCAAAGTCAATATCACGATATGGAAGCATACCAGGAAAATTTGTAGGGAAAACGTCTATAAACTCACGAATAATACAAACAGAATCCAAAGAAAGTGGGGAAGCAACCCTAGTATGACGAATATCGGTAAAATAAGATAAACGCCCTTTCTCTACCAAATAATGAGCCTGAAGAAAATATATAACTCTTTTGGGACTCAAATAAAGTGCACCCTTCAAAGTTATCCTTGTCACAACCAACGGAGCTAAATTCACAATGTTAGCATAACAGTCTAGGACATCATAATAAGGAGCTAACAAATCCATATCCAAAACAACATCAAAATCTAACATTTCTAAGAAAATAAGATCTACGCATGTCTCACACCCAGCAAAAGTCACAATACAAGATTGGTACACCCAAATTACCACTAAAAAATCTCCTACAGGGGTACATACACGGATAGTCATAGGAAGAGGCTCACTAGTAGAATCAATACCCAAAGCAAAATATGTAGAAACATACAAGAAAGTCAACCCCAAATCAAATAACATAGATGCAGATCTAAAACAAATTGGGATAATACCTGTGATAATTATATAGGAATCCCCTTTCTCTAGTTTGGTGGGTATGGTATAGCACTATTCACGACCACCACCTAATTGAGTAACCTCATGAACAACACCATGGGCACCACTGCCTCTACCTTGAGCACCCCTAATATAACCTCTATTTCTCACTGTTGATATAGGAATAGCCTTGAGAAAACAACAGCGATAGTTCTTGGCCAAATGGCCAACGTCATAACATACAAAGTCTTGACTCAGTAGAGAGAGGTATGGCAGAGCTAGAACTCTACCTGAAGCTTCTGAATTAGAAGACCCACTGCCTAAATATTGCAAGGCTTCCTACACGGGAGTACCATGATATCCATGAAAAACTCTAGAATCTCTACCGCGAGAAGTGTGACCTCTAAACTTGCCCTAATGGTGCACCCTTTTGGCGCCTCCCTTAAATGCTCAAATAATAGACTCAGTCATCTTAACATGATCCACTATACTTTGAAATGATTCCCCTGATACTACCATCTGGACACTAGTAAGCTGACGCAAAACATCCTACCCCTTCATGAACTTCTAAATCTTTTAAGACTCGGTAGAATTACTAGCACAAGATTATCTAGACAAGGCATAGAAATGTTCCTCATACTCCGCAACAGTTATGGAGCCCTGCTCCAGGTGATCAAACTTATCTCTCATCAAATTCGTCAAACTTTAAGGCACAAACCTATTCAAAGTGGCCTCAGCAAATTAATCCCAAGTCATCTCTAGAGAACCAAGAGGTAGGCAACTAACAAGTGACCTCTACCAATCCCTAGATGTATATCTCAACTGGTAAGTAGTGTAATCAACCTCATTCAACTCAAGCGATCCAAGATTATGCAAATTATCTCTACAATTAATCAAGAACTTATAGACATCCTCGCCCACAGCACCACTGAACCTAGGAGGACCCAAGCAATTAAATCTCTCAAACCTCTTCTGATCCTCAAAAGAAATAACTATACTTGCATTAATTAGATGCATAGTGAATTTAGCTAGCTGATACCTCACCTAAGGAGGTAACACAGATGAAGGTTGAAATTTTAATCTCAATACTCAAATGTCAGCATAAAAGGAGAAACAAAACTCGGAGTCTATGAAGTACCATGAGGAGATATCGGTACTACTAGAGGATCCATACTAATTGGAGGAACACCATATAAACTCGCACAAAAATGAGTGTAACTCAATGTAGAACATAAGGTATGAAAGAATCTGCATGATAAAGAAACCAAATAAGAGAAGTTTCCAAAAGATATCTTTTAGCCTTTCAAAGATACATACAGACGACAATGTACTAATCCACAAAACTCTACTAGACACCCTATTCTTAAACTAATGAGACCAATAAACTTAGATACTCTAATACCAATTTGTTATGAATCATAAACTAAGGGTCATTATGGTACTTTTCACAGCAATCCTTGATAAGTAAACCTATCACCTAAGCCAATACAGAAAGGAAAAAATAATTCCAAATAAAGTTGAACCACATAATTACAATAATAGAGGAAATACACATAACAATGCCATAAATAACCTTAAAATCTAGTGTCACTATGTAACAAGCAACTAAGTACAACTCGAGTCAAAATATTCATTTGATATCCAAAAAGGAACAAATTGTGTCTCTGAATGCAAATAATGCATAGTCTAGATAAGAAAAGATAGAAGGCCAGTTCTGGATGCATAGGTCAACCATTACCTCAAATATGAATCCAAGCACCGCCTAAATCAGCTACTGTACGACATACACGTACCTGGATCTACATAGAAAGAGTGTATTAGGGATGAGTAAGCCCCACTTGTACTCAGTAGGTTTCATAGGTCAGCTGAGCAAAGTAGAAAATATAGCATATAAAATATATACTATGGCCACGTCACTTACAATTAAAAAATATCCCATATAGTGGCCCACAACGTCTTCACTAATAGTTTAAAAATATACGTATATACCAAAATACAAGTATAAGAAAGAAGCACAAATAGATAGATATCACATCTAGAAAAAATTTACAATGCAGAATACACATAAAGTATGAAGATGATGATGATGTGATGCAAAAGATTATCGCACAATCTCCCTATACATTTATCGAGTTGTGCTTTAAGGTAGGACCCCTGGGGGTTCATCAACCCATATACAATCTAATATCCAGTAACCAATACCAATTTCCATAACTTCTCTTCTTTACATCCATCGATATAGGATTTTTAAAAATATCATATTTTCTATCAAAAAAAGTCACAGTGGTACCAATGTTTCATGAATGTATATGATATGAGGATGTAATGCTCACAGCCAACAAAAATAAAAATTTCCAAATCTAACTAATATTCTAGCCATGTGAGCCAAAATCTACTCAATATGCCAACCATGTATGAATCGGATGTAGTCCATAAGCTAATAGACTAAGATATACACAAATATGCAATTTGATACAATATAAATGCCAACTTAGACATTTTTTATTTTTTATCAAGAAACCAACCAATTGTATCAACACTAAGCCAATAACATTATCTAAGACCCCACATAGAAAATACTGTCTCAAAACCATCAAATAACCATAGCATAGGCCCCCACAAGGACACACAACAATAACTAAGATAATTTTTATGATTAGTTCTACACTCATAACATGATTTACACCAATATTAACTACCCAGCCCAGTCTGAATAAAGTCAAGCAATAACCTACCTAGAATGCCAAAAAACCAATCTAAAAAGCTATCAACACGGAGCTTTCCCTTCATGAATAGACCCAAAATCAACTAAAATATAAAGATATAGAATTTATAAATTAAAAGAAAGCTAACGATACCCATATTACCCATTTCTAAGTTGAGGTCAAAACAAACCCCCGAGTTGAATTTTTAAAAAAAAGGGTAAAACCAAAATTTTAGTCCAAAATTGTATTACCCGTGATCAAAGAAAGTCATATAAGAATCCCCAAGAAAAAATGGGTTGGAACTGGGGTTTCATTTGATGAATTACTAGTTTAGGCCTTCCAGGCCAAATTCCACTTTTAAATTCAAGTTTTAGCAAGGTTCAAATGACAAGAATCAAAGAAAACTAATTGAAATAGGGATTTAAAGCTTACCCAAGCTTTAAAATGGAAGAAATTATCTAAACACTCAAAACCCCAAGCTCCAAGTCTCAAAAATGGTGAAAATTTTGAAAAAGGTATTTATATCGAGCAGGTATCGCTTAAGCGAATGTCAGGTTACTTAAACAGCTATCGCTTAAGCAACCAGGTCATCATTTAAGTAAAAATCTCTTAAAGGAGTCTATCATTGCATTGGCGACACTTTTGCTATCAAGCCAAGTCTCTTATACGGATAGAGTGTCGCTTAAGAGGTGCACCAGCTGGAGACTTAGAGAATTTCAAGTTTCTACGGACCTTTTGAGATTCATCTAGAATCCTGAGAATGCAAACAAACTATTCTACTAGACTAAATTCGATGCTCCAGACTCAATAGTGATATAGGATTTTTGAAAAACATAATTTTCACAAAGTTGGCCCTTGAGACCCAATTTTACAACTTTTTGAACTGAGGGTTCAAATGAGATATAAAAACCATGTTACCAAATTAAAATTGATGTTTTGGATCTACTAGCATAGTTCATTTTTTCCTCTGACGCACAGATTGATAAATGTTGACCGAAGTCAACTATACAGCCTTTATAACAACCAAACATACAAACTCGCATAAATTACATCAAAATGAATTGGCAACTATGTCAATCATCCCCATGCCTCAAAAATACCATAAAGTAACCACGAAGAGAGTTAAAATGGTCAAATTACACAAAAAGGAAAAATTCACAAAAATTACAAAAAAATTAGGTTATTACAAATATTTATGCCTTTATTAGCTATACTTACTACATCAATCATAGGGCATCATCTAAATTATATGGTAGTACATTTGTACAAAGGAATCAGAGAAAAAGTACACGTTCCAAAAAGTGTTTCGAAAGAAGATATTCCCTTAGGAAGCATTTGAAGCGTTAGCTACTATTATTATGTCACTCAATATTATCCTAACGAATAGAAATACAACCACACAGAAGACTGAAAGAGCATACAACATGAAAGGGATCACCAAGGATGCATTTAAAAAATAGTCAGAGCTTATGTTGTAATGTTTTATGTATATGGATACGTCTCTTTCTTCTACTAAGAAATATTCAAACCAACAGGAAACATACACATACAATTTTCCCAATGTATTCACTGCTCTTCCACTTAAAGCCATGTCCTGGAGGGACTAAACCTAATCCATAAATTTCAAAACTTGTTTGATGCTAAGAAGTCAAGAGCATCAATCGAAGAAATAATGCTCAGTCATGAAAAATTTCCTATATAAGAGATGTTACACCAACAAATCACCAAAATAAGCCTTCAAGGATGACTCATCATAATTATTGACTTTACTGTTCTCCACTCACCCAACCTTTTAACAAAATTCACTTGACTCACCTAATATAGAACTACACTTTGACCTAATTCCTATTTTGGGATACATAGGATGCCTGAGTCAGAACCAGGCATATCAATAAAATGCTCTTCATACTCTTCAAAATATCTCATCAAAAACTACATCAATCATTTCACTCTGATAGAAGCATGAGTGCAAAGATCGATAAAGATCTTGGAAAAAAATCTTCACTAGAAGTCATACCAGTACGAGAAGGTCCTTTGCAATCAAGAAATTTCACTTCTCTACCCTTTACATTACCAAACAAGTCGCTACAATTTTTAAAAATTTAATGGATGAATTAGCTATTAGACCAAGTTCTCAATCAACACAAAATCAATACCCCTCACCCAAACAAAGAATCTTTTTCTAAGTACAGGAACAATATTGTCATGACTAAAGATCAAATACTCTGGCAGACTAAATATTGCCTTACTAACACATGTTGAGCAGCCAAGTATGGTCAATTTGTCCATAATTATTTCAAAACTAAAAAATCTTCTAGGATCTTACAGGTCGTGCCAAGGCTCAAGGAGGCATATTACAACAAAAAAATGACAATACTCTATTAGAAACTCTCCATTTCATTGCTATCACAAGCCAAGAAGTCAGGCTTTGTCGATTTATTCTCTTACTTCATGGCACTAAAAGTAATTTCTTAACTTTTATAGGTCATGCTAAAATGATATCTCACTACAAGCTTGGAACATTAAGTATTCACACATCATGGCAATCTGCTTATATAACAATACAAGGAAGTCCCCCCAAAATAATAGGAAAGGACAAGGCGCCCCAAATAATAAGACACACGACACAAATTTTACTTTAACAAATATCGTTGCCCTACCAATCGAAGGCTTTTACAATATAGCTTCCCCTTATGTAGGAGGTTTTTACAATATAGTTGCCCCACCGATCGGCAGCTTTATATTGAAATTTACTTGCCAGATCAGAGGCTTTTTACGTTACAAGTTTCTCCGCCTGTCAGAGGCATTGTACATTATAAGGTACTCTACCATTCGAAGTTTTTATTTACTTTGTAATCACTAATAAATTCTCTTATTACAAGATACTCTGCAAAAGTGAGATTTCTTACAAATGCATTACCATATAAAGTATTACATTACAAGTCATCCAGCTAACCGAAGAACTCTACATCACATATTACTTTGTCTATATTACAGAATAAAGACCTCAAGATACATTTGGATATTGGTACACTCTCTCCATTTTAATTTTCTTACACTATTATATTTTATCACTCTTATCTTGTGTAGGTCAATACATTACAACACATAACCACCTCTAGATAATGTACAGGGCAAGTCTAACGAGGAACATCAAACTCATTAGCAAAGTTAAGGATTTATTTAGAACTCTTTTTGACTTAATTTTCATAAGTTTTGACTTGGCTACAATTCTCAAAATCTATTAGGTCCCAGTATCATCATAATTTAACACTCGGACAAACTTGAAAGTTTATAGAATTTACATGAAAAGGTTCTCATTCAAAAATTAGAACTACATTCGATTTAATTCCCCTCCCTAGGGATATGTAGGTAAGCTCAACTTGAGCATGACTGTACTAACTCTATTCGTGCTACACTTTTTTCTACCATTTAATACTGGGCAAACTTTGAGAATGTATTAAAATTTATCATAACTTTACATTCTCGAACTACATATGGTCTTATTTTTCATGAAACTTAAGATATGTAGGTTTCTCAAAGGCTAGAGCTCAACCGTATCCATACCAACCAACTCATTTCCCATTGAAATCGTCTTTCAAACTACATTGGTATGATTCTCATAAAGTTTGAGATTTGTGAAGATCTTTCTAGAGTTTGATCATAACTACATTAAAGTCATTCTTTTTCTCATAACTACATTAAAGTCATTCTTTTTCAAGCAAGTACATAATTTTGCATTCCCATGTCGCAATCGATACAGGGGAAATACGTGAATCCATTCATTCCCCAACCAATATTTCCCTTCTAAATCATTATAGTAGGTTGTCCACCCATAATAATAGAACATGAAGTAATCCGCCTCTACTTTCAAACTACATATGACCTGATCCTCATACAACTCAAAGTATGTTAGCAACTCAAAATCAAAGTTCGGCTAAATTTTTGTCCAAAATAATCTATTGTCAAGCAAACTTAACTACACATCAATATTTTTGTCTGAAGACTTCTATATCATCTTCAGTCAAAAAAGACAATTGTCAGTACCTAATTTTAGATCTCTAGATTAAAATTAACATTTTAATGCTTCCTGACCATTAAAGAGCATAACATACTTATTTATGCATTTTCTTATTTTTAAAAAATTTTGTTGATAGTGTTCCTTATATTAGAAATTTTACTAAATTATTGTCATTATCTCGATTTTTATAAATATTAGGATTTTTATCGACTTCAATAACCACCACATCTTTATAGTTGCATAAATACTACAATTTTAATCATTTACAATACATTTTTAAGTCAATTGCATTTCTTCTACATTTCATAATTTAAGTTAACACTCATATTTCATACATGTTATTCAAAGTATTTATAACAATCCGTAGACAAGGAAAGTCAAAATATTTAATTTAAATACAGAGCAACAAATCAATCAAGTTAAGATCTCATCACCTTTTGAAAAAATGACATTAAAAATAATGGAGTGGTTCTTTTACACTTTGGTTAGAGAGTTTTACATTTTAGATAAAAAGGGTAGACAACCCACAAGCTAATAAATTAAGGACTAAATCACACATTATGGATACAAGGGAGTGAACACTTATAACTTTTGGATAATAGGGAAGGTTTTTTAATTTTTATTACTATAAACTAAGAAGGGAGTGAATTATTATTTTGAGGCCTAGAATACACAATTTTGAGAGATAAAATTATTGATATATTTTCATTCCCTCCCCTCTCTCTCTCAACTTACTATCTCTCACTTTCCTTTACTGCTAAAAGTAGACCATCAGGCCACCATCGTTAGTGCTCTGATAACTACCAACAAAAAAGACCAAACCACTTCTCATCTCTCTATTTCCATTCTTTTTTCTTTTTCTCCCCTTTTTCCTTCTCTTTACCACTAGTGCCTCGCTGAAGGTGAAGATCAGTTAGCTCTAATCGAACTCCACCACCATTCATGCTTTCGTTCTTCCTCTCCCATTTATTTTCTACTGTAATGCTGGTAAAGGGGAAAATCTTACTAGATTTATTTGGTTTTGATGTTGCACCAGCGATTCATCATTAATGTGATACCATCGCTGCTACTTCCTTTCTCTCTCTTTCATAGTAATATTAGAAACCATGAGGTTTTTCCTATGTTATTCCCCTGAAACACTAGATCTATCAAAAAATGATACTCTTTTTCTCTTTGTTTGCTTCTCATAATGTCTCTCTAAATGTTGTTTTACATATCCCTCATCATCATTGTTGTAATTACTATTGTCATTGGCCAGAATAGTATTCTCCAGTGACATGATCATTTGTTTTATGTTTGTACATGAGTTATTGTCCTTTGTTTATTCTTCAAAGTAGTTTTGAAAATTGATGAATGTATTGTTGATTTTACATTTTACAAAAAATTATTTATTTCTAAAAATTAGGTGTCGACTCTAATGCCTCTCAAAATTGAGTAGAAGAGCCTTATATTGAAAACAAATTTTGTGTAGTTTAACATAGGGCGTGATAGGTTCACGCCTATACAATATAGATAGATATATTTAGTATAAATCATATACAATATTGGTATGGTATATGGACCGTTATGTGTCCATCGTAGGTCTTGACTATTAGGTAGAAATAAGACCTCTTAACGTGTGTGTACAGATGGGAAAGTGTTTATGACGTGAGTTGGTACTATGAGTGGATTGAGATATAGATTTTATACATCTCTTGATATTAATATGAACAAATTTACAAGTTGTGATACGACTGTTATAATTGAAGTGTCTAGTATAACTCAATATGTTTGGTTTATGAATTGTGTGTCCTTAGGTTTGATAGTATTAACTTGTTGAGATGGTCGAGTTTGTAGTTATTTATGATAATTGATGTGACTTACATGTATTTGTTATGGACATTTCATGTGTAACCGATTTGGAATAATTGTTAGTTGAGGAAAACTACTTGTTGTATTTTAATATGTTTGTCTACTTGCCTTATATAATTTGTGGGATGTTGTACCCTTGTGTAGCCAATGTTGAATGAATTGTTAGTTGAGGAAAATTACTTATTGCGTGTTAATATACTTATCTACTTAACTTATTTGATTTGTGAGACCTTGTTGTTGTTCTTGTTGTAGCTTAATGTATTCTTATGATGTTGAGGTAGATTGGTGTGTTGGTGGAACCATTAGTTGAATTCATTTCTCTAAATAACTATGTAAGAAATTGTGTAAATGGTTAGTAAAACTTACCATAATGGAAAAAGAATACTTAACATAATGGATAGACTTAACTAAACAAAGAAAAATGTTTGGGAATTTCACAAATTATTGAGAGGTTGCAATAAGGAATGTGAACTTTAGTGCTAAACTATTATATGAGATTTGTCATAATTTATTTCATTGATTTCTATATATTATTGCATGAACTAATTCTAGTTGGTTGATGATGCTTACCAGTATAATTGGTGTACTTATACTACGCACTTTTGCAATATTCTTTTTGGGATATAGGTGTGTTGTAGGTTTACTTGAAGTTTTTTTAATTGGAGTGGCGAGTACTCTTCATCAACTTCTACAACTCATTCTAGGTGAAAGTTGTGCCTTTCGTTGTCTATTTTTATTCTTGTAGAATCTATTATACATTACTAAATTAGGTCCTCGGATAATATTATATTCCTTAGAGTCAACTGTTATAAATGTTTGAAGTTATTACCATGATTAATAACTATTTAAATTGAATTTTTTATATTGTATAAATTTTATTTCAAGAACTTCTACTATAAAATTGATTGGGTGGTAAGGCTTCTCCTATCTAGTTAGAATAGAGGAGGTACCCGCATAATCTGTTATTTAGATATGACAATTTAAGAGAATTTTAGGGTTCATATAAATTTATATTTGTATATTTAAGAGAATTTTGGGAGTCATATACAAATTTCTAATTTTGGGACTCATATTGTATTTTGTATATTTAAGTGGATTTCGGGGTTCACATGCGTTTCCATTTGTATACAAAGTGAATTTATGAATTCATATACAAATCTCTAATTTGTATTTGCATAGCTACGCAAATTTTGGGGCTCATACACATTTTTAGCTAAGGTTGTGCATTTTTTGGTTTAAGCCATTAACCCAAACCGATAATTAGTTTATCAGGTTAATGGGTCGGTTTTTTTACTTTTTAGGTTGGGTGCCAGGTTAAATATTTTTGTTACTGATTTTCAATTTGGGCCTCAAGTTTGGGGAATTTTTAATTGGGCTACCCGATAGCCCAAGAAGCAAATAAGTACACTACACTAATCAGCCTAACAGGCCACTTAATATTCCAAGGCAGCCCAAAATCCAAAGGGTTAATGCCGACCCAAGTAGTCCAAAGGACCAAAGGTAATAATAGTATAGGGTTACTTTATACTTTATACTTTTCAATTTCATTCCTTCTTACTAGTCATTACAATTAGCGTCGCTCACACTATAATTCATATTTCTGATTTCACAATCGGTTGTTGCTGCTCAAAATCGGCTAAATTTTTGCTCAAAACTACTCAATTTAGAGGGACAAACGTTGATCGGTTGTTGCTGCTCACAATCATTATTGTTTTGCGCTCAACAAGTAACGATTTTTGCTCCATCTCATTTTTGTTTCTTTGATAGTCTTCTTTTCATCTTTAATTTCTGGCCAGTATCCAATCATTGTTGTTGTTGTGCTGCTAACTTTCTAAGGACAATTTAAGTTCAAAAGTTTTGTGTTTTTTTATTGTGTTTTTGTACATTAGTGCAATTGTAGTGTTACTGTTAATTGTTAAAGCCAGCAAAGCTCACAAGAATTATTTTTGTTTAGGCATTAGCCATTTGAAAAGACAAATCCTTTTTGTTTTTTCTTGTATTTACTTGTTTATATTTTGAACCCTTCGATGACAATCCTTACTCCGTTGCTCATGTCTGCACATATTATAAGGTTAGATAAATATCTTGCAGAAGATGTTGAAGTTGGAACGTCCAATTTTGATTTCCAATCAAAAAATATGCGCGTTATTTTTTTTTGACCTTATCCCTTTGATTCAGAAGTAATTTATGGAATTCATGGAGAAGACCATAAGTTATTTTTTTATAATGAAATTTGGGGATAACTAATGAGGAACGGTTATGATAAAATTTGCAAGTTATTTTCTGATGTAATTAAAGGTAAAGAAGGAGTTGACTCTGCTAGGTAAATGAGTCAAATTGTTCAAATAACAATAGAGCAACAGAACATAATATTCTCAGGTGTAACACAAAAAACAAAAATGAATCAGCAAGAAACAACTTCAAATATCTACCACCAACTCAACAGTGATAGGTTCCCAAATTTTAAACAAACATGATGTTAAGTTATTTGCAAAGTAGATGAGGATGCTTCGTATTAATCTTGATTTTTTAATCTGGTTATCTCTTCATAAGAAGAAATGTTCGAGGATCATATGGAATCTTAGAGAGTCATATATGCATTGTACATGGAAGAAATAAAAGAAAGGGGAAACTTGATTGTCAATTTTTTTCAGAACACAATATATACTTTGCAATTAGTGCCTTTTTTATTTCGATTAAGGAATATTAGTAGTGTAACCATAATAGCAAGTAGATAGCTTACAATATTTGTTGACCTATCAGGCTAGCCAAATATACTATAGGTATGGCTGGCTATTTTCTTAATAAGTTACTATAGTTATGTTGTTATGATGTCTTCTCTTTGATGTTCTACTTGTTTTATTCTTAATTCTTCTTCTATTGCCCTAATTATTTTGCTTATAAATGTCTGTTTTGTTTGATCTCTAAGTTGCTATTCAGTTTTATGTTTTCCCAGTTAATGCATGACAAAGAAAAACCTATAGCTAATAAAAGTTTCCCTTTTCCCATCCTTGCTACACTGAATTACTGTATTTGCAATTGTATATCTCAGTTGAAAAAGATTATTTAGTTCATCTGTACAACAGGCTAATCATCTTCATTTAGAGACAAAAAAGGCAGATGACCAGTGGCACTTTAAAGCTTACTAGATATATTATATCTAATTCTATTTGTACTGCCAAATTATGAAGGCTCTTACTGAAGGAAAGGCTGTTTCTAGTTATTTTTAGTTTAAGATGGAATGTATGTAGGCTTGGAATTTCTCTCTTTTCTTTATGATGCAAGAGTTCGTGTCCTTGAAAATATTTGGCCCTTTGTATATTAATTTAACTAAATGTTGTAGAGTTGTTTCCTCAACTTCAAATTATACTTTAAATTTTAAAATTTAAATGTTAATGATTTAACCCAATAAACAAACCGATAACAATCAATAAGCGATAAATCGATAACCGATAAGCCGATATCTTAATGTTTCTTAATGGTTTTGCTTTATTACAAACCGACAATCAATATTTCAAACCGATAAACTTCAAAACCAAATCAAACGACTGATATGCAGCCCTATTTCCAGCCTAAAGTATTTGCGTATTTAAATAAATTTTCAGCCCAAAGTATTTTTATATATAATTGAATTTTGGAACTCATTTTCCAATCTAAAATAGCTACTAAATTGCAGCTTCGTTTTGTAAATAAGCAAATATTAGCTATGACGCATCATTTTTGCCTAAAATGTTGGCTATTTTTAAAATTTGTCATTCAAAAATATGTACAAAGGTCTGGCCAAAAGGAAACCTCGCCAAATAGCAACAAACAAAATTCTACAAAGGGGACTAATCTCGCTACTTATGATACTCTTTCTATTATTCTATATGGGCGTTTGGCCATAAAGATTGAGAAAAAACACTTTCTTTGTATTTTCAAAGTTGAAATTGTGTTTGACCATAATTTTTGTGATAAAAAATTAGAACTCAAATGTATTTAAAAAAAAAACTAAAACATGATTTAAACATAAAATATAATTTCTATGGGGTTATTTTATGAAAAATATATATAAATTTTATTAAAAATTAAAGTGAAAAAGTAACAGTAAAAGAGAGAAATAAAGTTTTGGTTGGTTTCCAAATTCCAAACACTAAGCCAAATGCTGATTTTTAAATATAATTTAAAAAACAGAGAAAGTGAAAAATTTTCATGGCCATATGGGTCCTACATCATTCCTTACAATATTTTCGTAAAAGTAAAGGATAATATAAGACGAAAAATTAAACCCATATCATTTAGGTGAAAGTTCAATTATCTAACCAACTTGAGCTACTAAGGACATCTTTGGCTATGTAATATGAAATCATGATGTCAAATTATAATATGAAATCATTTGCGATGAAGTTAAAGTTTTGTTTGGATATAAAATTTTATCACGGCCCAAAAATTGAGATCATGGTGGTACTATCACAGCACTGCCTTGATAGTAGGCCAAATGCTCAAAAAAAAGAAAGAAATACGAAATAATACACAAAGTAAGACAAAATGAGACTTCTAGAATGAAGTCAGGCCAATACATGAACAATATAGCAAAAGTCTGAACAAAATGCTATAAAAACCCCAGAAATAGTGTCACGAGTATAAGAGCATCTAATACTGTAGTACCCCGAGAAATTTTTTGTTGAAATTTTGTGCGTAAACGTGTTGGGTTCTATCTTCTAGAATGAATTATAAATTTTTCGTGTGGAATATCTTAGATTATGACCCACCTTTGCGTAGAGTATCGAATAAGCTTTCCAACGATATGTGGATCATCCAAAAAGGACATCCGAGCGACGAGTTATGAATATTCCGATCGAACTGTGAATAGTAGTGAACAGTAAAACATGCAGGAAAAAGTACTGACGCCTGGAGTATTTTTGCTCCAACTTTAAATGATTATAACTCCTTGTACATAATAATCTGGGTGATCTATTATATAAAAATGGAAAGCTCTGCGAGTCCTCTTTCCAATGAAATTGGTTTCATTCAATTTGTCAATCGAAGCAAAAAGTTATGGTCGATCTACTTCAGCCCATCAAAAGTAAATTTTTGGGTCAACTTCTAATGATCATAACTCTTCGTACACAATGATCTGGGTGATATACTATATATCAATGGAAAGATATAAGAGTCCTCTTCTAATGAATTTGGTTTCATATAATTTGGATATCGGAGTAAAACGTTATGGTTGATTTACTTCAGACTATCAAAACAATCCACCAAAGGACAAATTCGAGAATTATTTGATTTTTAGGGGCGTTTTGGTCATTCCTACTCACCCAAAATCTATCCAAACCCGATATTAAAGCCTATTAAAAGCATTATATGTTATATTTCATCAAATTCCCTCAAAAAGAAAACCCTAAGCTCCTACATCCAACTTTAAGAACGTTCAAAGTTCACCATTAATTCTGCAAATTTATTCAAGATTCCAAGTTCCTAGTTCAAGAACTCCACCATCATTCAAAGGCACGATTAACATCTCAAAAATAAGTATTGATCTAAAGTTCATCATTCAAGGTATGTGGGGTTTTTCAACAAGAACTCTTTTTCGTTCTTGTGCCCAAAAGTAATTTTCTTTACAAAGGCATGATTTTTATTTGATTTTTACAAATTTGAAGCATGAACCCATATCTT
>JAPEIP010000008.1:133594760-133606658 GCA_026120095.1 Capsicum chinense | reverse complement strand
AACTCTGCAATTACTACAGGATAAAATAATTAATGAATATAGCTTACGAAAAAAGTAAATTATTAAAAGATATTGAAACAAAATTTAAAAAATATCCACGCACTAATAAAAATAGATTCACTAGAAACCTACTAAATCTATTAAATCCTCGCACCCCTACAATTGGTATCTTTTGCAGAAGTACGGGTGAAATTTCGTGATGGAGTTTGGTTAAATAATGTAAATTTTATTAGAGAGACAATTTTCTAATCTTTTATAAATTATTTTTAGTTTTTTGGTATTTCTATAAGAGTTTTTCTTTTACACATAAGAAATCTTCATTTCCACATAAGGAATTGAAAAGATTATTTTTTATATTCAAATTGTAAGAAACCAAGATATCTCTTTCTTTACTTTTTACCTTTTAGTGGAGAATGAATGTTTTTAAGGGAGAAGCATTTATTGAGTGAAATTTCTATGGTGGTTGCTGAACTAAGGGTAAACAACAACACAAGTGGTGCTCCTAAGTACTAAGATAGCCCTTGAAAAGATCAAAATTATGGCTGACAAATTTTCACTTTTATTACAACGAATGATTTAATTTTTTTTTTTCGATTTTAGTTTTAAATATTTTTGTATGTAGATAAACTATGTTCCTTATTTGTCTATTTATTATAAGTTTGTACAATTTTTTTGAGCAATATTTTCGTTGACATTAGTATGAACATGTTTGAAGTTCTTATTTATCATAATTTTATTGTATAATAGTATTCCAATATTTTTATTTCATATGATTTATTCTGACATGGAGTTAAAGTAAAACATTGTTATGCCTAGCAGTTTCATGGTATAAGATGTATTCGCTAGAATTAAAAATTTTTAATAGCCTTTTTTGCGGTGTAGAGAGTTAAAAAAGATAATAAAATATGTGGTCTTAAACATGCAAAAAATTTTCTATGAAAACATTTATGATTGGTGGTGCCAGCATTTCAAAAGGTAGTCTGGGGCTCACTAGAGGTTTGTTCTGGGGTGAGGCTAGCCAAAAGTGCCTCAAGGTATTGTGGCAAGGCGAAACTATTGAAAGGAGAAAGCTCCGAAATTTGAGGCGTCCGCCTAAGCTGTCACGATCCAAAAACTAAGAGTCATGATGACACTTATCACAGCAAGACTTGACAAATATGGCAATCACCCAAACTGATATCAAATAAGAAAACAACACCAAAATTCAAGGTAAGACTTCTAGAATGAAGTTGAACCACACATATACAATAATAACGGAAAAATATATAACAATGATACCATAAATCACCCCAAAAATCAGTGTCAAAATGTAAGAACCAACTAAGTACATCTCAAAATCAAAATATACAATTGATGGTCCAAAAAGGAAGATAAAAGTGTCTCTGAATACGGAACAAGACATAAACTAGATAAGAAGAGGTAAGAGGTCAATTCTGGAAGCATATATCGATTGCTATCTCAAAAATACTCTGAACATCACCCAAGAGAAGCTATTGTGCAGAGCACTCTTACCTAGATCTGCACCGAAAAGACACAGTAAGGATGAGTATGATCCACTTTTACTCAGCAGGTATCATAGGCTGACTAAGCAAAGTAGAAAATAAAGTATATAAAATACACACTATGGGCAAGTCGCCTGCAATAAGAAAATATCTTAAATAATAGCCCACACTGTCTCTACTAACAATTATAAAATATACACATATATCAAATACAAGTATGAGAAAGAAGCACAAATAGATAGGCATAAAAAAAAACATGAAAATACAACACAGAATGTGCACAATGTATGAAATGCAATGAAAATGATGATTATGATGATGATGATGATGATGATGTGATGTGTCCGAGGTTGTCACACAACCTTCGTATACACCTACCGATCTTAGGTCCTGAGCTAGGATCCCTGGAGGGTTGATAATCCAATTATAATCAAATAACCAATACTAAGACCAATCTAATATCCATAAATTCTTTCTGGCCTATGTTCTTTAACATAGGGTTTTAAGATATCACACTTTTTGTTAGAAAAACTAGTATTTTCATGGTGATACCAATGTTTCATGAAAGTGAATGATATGAGGATGTAATATTAACAACCAACTAGAATGTAAATTTCAAAATCCAACCAAAATACCAAGCACAAGAGTAAAAAATCTACTCAATAAGCCAACCATCCACGATGCAATATAATTCATTTACAAGTGGAGTAAGATATACCATAATATGTCATAAATACCACATAAATCCCAACTTAGGCAATTTCCACCAACAAAAAAAAACCAAATTTATAAATACCAGGCCAACAACATTATATAAGATGTCACACGGTCACACATAGCAAATAATGTCTCAAAATCACCAAACCACAACAACATAGTTCCCCACACGGGCACAAAATAGTAATAGCTATTTCTATGATTAGTACCATACCCATAACATATTTTTATATCAGTATTAACTACTCATCCTAGTCTAAAGAAAGTTAAGCCATAACTAACCTCAAATCAAGAAAACCCAATTCAAAATCCTTCAACGCGGAGTTTTCTCCTCAAGAATGGTCTCAAAATCAACTAAAATATACAAATATAAAATCTACGTGTCCAAAAGAAGCCAATGATACTCATATTATCTATTTTCACGTAGAGGTTAAACAGACCTCCGAAATGGATTTTCAAAAAAGAAGGATAAACTGGAATTTTAGTTCATAAATACATTACCTTTGTTTAAAGGAAGATATAGAAGAAAAACCAAATGACAATGGATTGAAATTGGGGTTTAAATTGAAGATATACTAATTTAGTCCTTCTGGGCAAAAATCCCCAAACTTCACATTTAAAATCATGATTTCACAAGCTTTAGATGACAAAAACTGAAAAAAATAATTGAAATAGGGATTTAGGGCTTACCAAAGATAGAAAATGAAACAACTCACCAAAAATTCTAAAACCCAAATATCTAAGTCTGAAAAATGGTGGAAAATCGAGAAAAAGAATATATGTGTATATATATGGGTACGAAGTGTCTCTTGGTCAGTGCTAAAGACCCAGGTGACCGCTAAAGCACCCAGGTGACCGCTAAAGCAATACCCTCACTTAGATTGTTGGCCCCTGAAATGGGCAAGCCAGAGCTAAAGTGGCTTGTGCTTTAGCGGCCCACTTGCCGTTAATGCGACATACGCCGAGCTGGCAGGATCGCTAAAGCACTGTATGGCCGCTAAAACACCCTCCGCTAAAGTGTCCAAAAGGTTGATTTAGCGGTCACACTAGCTTTTATTGCACCAACTGAAGACTTAAAATATTTTAAGCCTCCGCGAACCCCTCAGGTTTATTTAAAATTCCTAGTAGTACAAATGAACAATACTATCCTACTAAATTTGATGCTCCAGACTCATTGACAATGTCTGATTTTTTAAAAACATCATTTTCACAAAGTTGATCCTCGATACCTAATTTCTCAACTTTTTGAATAAAGAATCAAAATAATATATCAAAGTTGTAAAATTACACCAACCATGTTACCAACCTAAAATCAATGTTATAGATCTACTGGTGTAGTTTGTTTTTCCATATAACAAACTGAAGGATAAATGTTGACCAAAGTCAACTATAAAGCCTGATTAACTTCTAAAAACTCCAAACTCGCACAAAACACACCGAAATGCATTAAGAATTGTACCAATCATCACACCACACTCTAAGAATACCACAAAGCAACCACAGAGAGGGTAAAATGATCAAATCATAAATAAATGAATAATTCACAAAAATTCAACTCATGACATTATCCACCACTAAAAATCTAGTTCATTCTCGGACTATAGGTAAGGGTCATACTTGAATCAGCGTAAAGCTGGGGATAACTACCATGTATATCAAACTCGAACTCCCAAGTAGACTTATCTATTGGTTGATTTCTCCACTGGACCTTTACCACCAAAATATATGTAAGACCCCGTAAGATCTTAATCCAATTCGGCTCATTATTTCATGTTATAGAGGTCAAAGACTTAGAATATTTCACTAAGTATTGGGACTTAGTCATTTCTAAAGATCCTAAACTTCAATGAAGTTATTCTTAACATTTTAGGCCTTAGAATGTCAATTTTAAAGTTGATTCATGATCGGGGGTGTCAAAGGTACATCTCAGGTAAGTTTCAGAATTTTTGGACAAGCGTAAGGGCATGTTTGGAAGTCCAAAATAGTAGTAGTACACAATGAGTCTGCGGTGCATGCTCTATTCTGGTGCTCTAGAGCCTGCAGCACATGCTCTATTTTGGTGCCCCAGAGCCCGTGGCACACGCTCTATAGCACGCTTCCTTATTTTTCCATCTTTTGTTTCTGCGTATTTAAGGGAAATTAGGTCATTTTTCCTCACCTAAAATCATCCAAAACACAAAATTAAAGTCCCTAAGGAGCATTAGTTGCCCCATTATTCAGTTTTTCTCTCTAAGAAAACCTTAACCTCCGCTCAAGAATACCAAGAACTCCATTACTCTTTCTTCAAGATAAGCAATAATCTAAGTTCTCTAATCTAAGAATTTCAAGGAAAGCATTCAAGAACATTCCCAAGGATTCCCAGTCAAGCTTTTAATTTCAAATCAAACCAATTAAGGTATGTAGGGTTATGAATAAGGGTATTATTTTACCTTTATGCCTAAATTACATAATTTTAAGATTTTATTTAATTATTTTGAAGTAGGGTTCATACCCAAGTATATATATTCTTGAATCATGTGATTGTCATGAGATTTAAAGCTTTGAGTATATCAAGAGTTACTTATGTTTATGTTTTAACTTATAAGATTTATATTATGCACGAAATTGAACTATCTTGACTTGATATTGTTAAAGTATTACAAGATTATTATTGAACATGAAGTTTTGTTATAAATTGACATGAGTTTAAAGCATGGGTTTTAAGCCCTAAGCTCAAGTGTTAAGATTTTAAGAAGATCATGCTCTTAAGTTTTATTAGATAAGTTTATACCAAGAATGAGTTAGAGATTTTAAGAAGACTATGATCTTAAGTTTCTTAGATGGTTTTATACCAAGATTTAAAGAAAGATTGATCTTTTGATCCTAAGCTAAGATATGAAATCCATATTTGTTATTTTGATTACAGTTTAAAGCAAATAGAAGCATAACTGATTTTCATTATAAACCCTTATGCTATTTTTAGGGGGATTTCCTATAGTATGAGCACCAAGTAATAAGGGAGTAGTATTTAGCATCGAGTTGGGTATGCGTCCAAGGTCACATGCCCCAGTACTATGAGCTAACGTAGGTTTAGCTTATTCCCAATATAGATAAAGTTAAAAGTAGTGATCTCTTTAGATTAGGTCTGATTTCGATGGCAATGATAAAATGGCTCTACCCAACATGAGTTTTTCCTTACGAGGGACAATATATTGGACACCATGATAGCTCACATGGTGTATATCGGTTATAAGAACCTCCTTAAGATAGAACAAAAGAAAAGATTTCAGAACTAAATGTTGTGGCTCATAAAGTTTATCATTATGCTTTACTACTTATGTTTACAATTTCACAACTTTGTTTATTCAAGCTCAAGGTGAGCTATTTATATTTAGCATATATTATTTGAAAATCTATAAGTATATTAAGTTATTATTTTTACTTATAAATTCACCCCCACATGCTCAGTACATTCCAAAATTAATGATCCACATATATGTCTATGTGCTACATTATCTTATAATGTAGGTACCAGTTATAGCCCACATCTCATAATCAGATAATGTGCATCTTTCAGTCAGTAGGTGATGAGTCTTTTTGATTCGGGAGCTTGAGTTAATCATAGTTTGAGTAGCATCTTCTTTTTTTTATTTAGTTATATTGATTTGAGATAGATGGGGGTGATGTCCTGGCTACCTATGGTCAATATTAGTGAAGGCTTTATAGATAGTCAGTAGAGTTGATGTATTTGATTTCAGTTTTGTGTTGTACAACCAGAGTTGTAAGCATTTTAATAGTTTTGTTTTGAAAATGTTCAGTTAAATATATTTCTTCAGCTTATTTCTTTCATGTTTATATATTTTATTCAATTTCTCACGAGTTATGTCAGTACAAGGGTTAGTTTGGGATTACTTGTGGTTATAAGCACCGTGTGACATCCAAGAAGTAGTCTCGGGGTATTACAAACTTGGTATCAGAGCATAGAGTTCAAGTGTCCTAGGGTGTTTATGAAGTCATGTTTAGTAAAGTCTTGCAGAATATTACATAGATATCTATACTTTTCTTCAAGAGGCTGCAGGATATTTAAGAAATGCCTCCTTTATGTTATACTTTAGATCGTGTAGTATAGTTGTTCTTTCTTAAACTTCTTTCAGTTTGTGTATTAATCCATAATTCTCCATCTATGAATTTTTGAGGTAACATGAGTACTAGATCCTAATTCCTGCTAAGATGATGCTCTCACATTTACTATCAGTAACTTCAGAAGTCACACAAGGGGCTTGAGAGGAGCTCACTAGTGTGTTATAAGTTCCTTAAGTTGAAATTTGATACCCTCATCCATGTGAGTTGTGCAGTTAATATAGAATAAGATATATATTCAGATTCCTAATTAACCCTTCAATACAAATAGTGCTTATGAAAGAAGATAGTATGAACCTGTTAAATAAAGTTTAAATTTGATGGGTATTGTAACTGGAGTGTTATGATTCATAAGTAGTAGAACCTTCTTATAATTGGCAGTATGTCTATAAAAGTATAGTGGCAAAAAAGATGGTGATGGTAATTGATTAAATGTATATAGATAAACTTTTGCATATACACGAGTTAGTAGTGAGGTGATATATCTTTGTGTGTTAGTTTAGGGGTAATAAAGGTGGTACAAGTTCCTTGGTGGAGGGTAGATAAAAAGTTATTAGTTAAGGTTAATTGTTGTTTGCTTGAAGTAGGAAAGGAGTTATTGATGGTATTTATTGTGTTAGAAAAGTATACGTTATTAATGAAGTATTTGGTGGTTGAGTATTATTAATTTAGGCTTCTCTTGAGGTTGCAAAAGGGGTTTAGTTGAATCTTATAGAGCTATGAAAGTAATTTAGGGTATAGATAGGTAGATAGTAGTAACGTTTAAAAGGCGGATGTGCTAATGGATTTTAATAAGGTATATCATAGGATTATGATCAATTGTCGTTATTATAAGGTTCTAGTGTACTAGTGTTTCTTGGTGTTTATTTTATATCTTTCAAGCAATAATAGTATGTGAGGTTGTGTTGTTAATCATTCCTAGCGCTAGACACTAAGTTTGAATAGTAGATAATCAGTAAGGTGGAAATAATAATTTCTTGGTAGGTGAAGCTAGTTATATAGAAGTGATCTAGTAGGCTTGAACAGTGCATACAAGAGTTTAAGTTCGTTTTTTTGTAATTAAGTATGATATTGTAGGTATGATGTAGAGGTGTACCCAAGGTGATATGGGAATTGAATTAGTTTCTAAGATTATTAAGTGTCATGTGTTCTTAGATAATGCTCGTGAGTTTCTAAGTGCTAATAAGGGAAGTCGTATAGTATGTGGTAGTCTTGATGGTATATTAAGGAGCTATAGATAAATAATGCTAAGACTTTTGGTATGATTTGAGTTAGTGAGGTCGATTATATGTTTAGTGAGGCATGTATATTTGTCGAGTTAATAGAATGTAAGTCTATGATGATGATTATTGAAGCTAAGGGAAGTTAAGGATGGTATGTATTAAGAGTGTGTCCAAGAATTAAGTTAGTATTGTCTAGATTGAGTTTATGCAAGTGAGTTAACATTCATGTGCAGACCATTAGAGCAAAGAAATTATGGCTCAATCTTGAGGATATAGAGTAGACCATAACAACAACAACAATAACAAACCTAGTGTATTCCCACAAAGCGAGGTTTGGGGAGGGTAAAATATACGCAGTCCATATTGCTACCTCCGAAGAAGTAGATAAAATAGTTTCGATAGAATATAGAGTAGACCCATAAGCTTAAAATATCAGCTTTGATCTAAGGGGGAGATGGTAGAGTTAAGAACCAAATCAATTTTTGAGAATTAGATTGTGATACATGTCAATAAGAGTTGTGATGAGGTAGTGATCCCTTCTTACTCTAGAGTATTCCATGGACTTCAGCCACTATCACACCAAATTCATGTCTTGCATGATAGATTTATGCCAAAGGCCAATTCTCAGCTTCTAGTAAGTAAGTAACAACTTTACTCTGTGATTTAAGTCACCCCTCATAAATCTATGAACTCCAGTCTTATGTTGAATAACTTATGATAAGTATGAACTCATGTTTTAGAGTATGTCAGATCTCAAAACTCATGATACTAGTGAAATTCACATTATATCATGTAGGTCCTCAATTTAGATCTCTTTAATAAATTTATTCCTTTGAAATTCTATTCCTCAGGCCTCAGTTAAGTGTTAAAGTTTGTATAGTATTCTTTTGTGTTGCAGGTCCTTATTTGTTAGCCCTTTTGTAACCTTTTTCTATGTTAATATAGTGGTGATAATAATGGATAAGCAATGGTTTAGATGAGAGGGAGTTGATGACCCTCATTAATAAAGATTATTTACGATTTTCAATCTAAGGTTGAAGGATGAAGGATTGTTGAGGTAAATATTTGGTATATGTTATAGTTAGTTAAGAATTCTAGGTATGTCATCTTAAGAATAGTGTAAGAAAGTTGTTGTTGATATAGGTTTAGAGAATAAGATAAGTATGCCTTTATGGATGTTTTCCTTGAAGTTCATATATGGTTATACTGATAGGCTTGAATGTCATGTTGGGATGTAAATGGATGAATACAATATGCACTAGTGAATCCATAGTAGGAGTTCTGAGTTAGTCAATAAAGTAGTAAGGCATGTTATGCTTAGGGATGAGCTCTAAAAGAACCATAGAAGATTGAATCATGTGGTTTAGACTAGTATTATGGTGTGTCGTGGTGTACCTTGTGATTTTGAGTTAGGCTTGATCATGGTGAGAGAATTTAGTTCAGTTTAGATTTTAGTAAATGGATTTATCAATGCACATGAGAGAATTATAAGTTAAATCAAATGAGTATGGTAGTTAACGAAAATAGTATAGTTGAGGGAGTATTTGGAAAGTGTAGCTAAGCTTGAAAGTAAGAAGTTGCATTGCCTAAAGCCTAGTAATTCTATCCTAGCTTATGATTTGTATGTCTATGTTCCATGCTATAGAGTTGTATCAATATCTCGATTCCTTATTCAGATAGCTTGTTTAGATCATGCATAAAATTCTTTGTTCTATAATAGTATTATTAGAATTTCTTAGAAGAGTGTTGGAGAAATACTCCATTTGAGTATAGGCAGTCCGTATGGTCTAGTTCATTGAGCCCGCGATCTAGTTTAGCAATCAAGCAAATAAGCTACTATAGATTTCCAACTTTTCATTTAGTCTTACTACCCAAAGTTTCATGAGTAAGGCCATTCCATGAGGTAAAATGTTCCCATCTATGTAAACTACGAATTCAGCTCAATTCATACATAATGCATCAGTTTCAAATTTCACATGTGATGTGTGAGTAATTGGTAACATATTTAAGGCCTTTAATTGAGAATAATTGTGAAGTCTTAAGCAACTTTTGTCGTTTTTGATTTGTTTATGTTTGATTTTATAGTTTAAGCTGATGAGATAGAGAACCAACAAGAATGGAAGCAAAGAAGTTGAAATTTGGAGAAATTTAAAGAGAAGTGTGGCTGACGACATCTGTGATAAGTCGTCAGCCCTATGATAGGCTATCACAATTATCATCAAACTTAACTAGAGACTTGGCATGAGTTGAAGCCTGTGATGAAATCTAGTGATAGGAAGTCAAAAGTGTGATACGCCTTCATGAATATCGCCATCCTTAACCAGAGAATAGGAGTTGAAGAAAAGTTGTGATGACATTTTGTGACAAGGCGTCAGAGCTGTGATAAGGCGTCAGGATCATCATCAGCCTTAGGTAGAAATTATAAAAAGGGAAGAGGAGATGAAGACATCCATAATACGTCGCCAGACTCCGGACACGTCGTTATCCACATTATCATCCTTAGGAGAATCTTGTTAACATTGAAGGAAATCTGACGCCATTCCTGATAAGGCATCAAACCCTTGATAAGGCGTCACCTAATGGCGTCACCTGTCCTAGAAATTTACTTAAGTTGTTATTTTATTTTCTTAATTAGATTCAAGTATAAATAGGAGCTTTTATGGTTTTCTAATGATCATTAACATATCTTGCAATATACGTTGGTGCATGATTTATCTCTCTCTCGAGTCCCAATACGCTCTAGAATATTATTGTTGAGAGAAGATTGTCTTCAATATTTTGGGAGTTTTGTATTAAGATTCAGTTCAAGTTACACTTCTTGATTTTCATCATCGTTGTAAGTTAATCTGCCCAACTATGAATTCAACTTGTGTACTTGTTTATTGCATCATGAGTGACTAAACTCCACTAACCTGAATTATAGGATCAAGGGTTAGGTCTTGATAAGGTGCTAAGTATTCAAGATTCAATAGGTGGTAGGATTTCTTGATAATTCTGAATCTTTAATTAACATCTGTTGGTTGCAAATAGTAGACACACCTTCTTTGATTTGCCTGAGAAATAAATCAAATATAGTAGGAAGTGAATTATCAAGAAGGACTCGGAAATACTTCGTTTCATAATCAGCGTTATAACAAGGTTGGTTAACCTGAGGTAAAATCTGGGCAATGAATAGAAATTCCCTAAGTCCGAGAGGATTAGGAAATTAAACGCTTAAGTAGGTTGAGAGATATTTGAGCATAACATCGATAAAGATAGCTTGTTATCCTACCCACCATGAGAATGTTGAATCACCTTTAGCACTTGTCATGTACCATAAGCCCTAGTGAACATAATTCTGGTTATTTCATAAACTCTTGATTACAAACATCGAAATTAAAGTGACAAACAATTATTCATGAAACTTAAACCCCCCAGTTAAGGAAACATTAAACTATCAGTGAATTAAATTGCAAACAACTTGGGTTCACACCTTATACCCTGTGGGATTTGACCCCAACCTAGTTGGGTTTATATTGACAACGATCGCTTACACCCATTTAAGAGTGTAATTTGAGCGTTATCAAAAATGGCGCTGTTGCCGGGAAATACGGTTGTAAACTAAAAGTTTGTATGTGCTAATTGACTGTTAGTTAAGTTTCCTAGATTTATGTTTATTTTTTGTTTTTGTTTATTTGTAGGATTTTATAGTGTATACCAATCACCAAAAGTTCTGGAGAAACATTATTACCACTAAATCCAAAACTGCAACAAATAGGAAGAATGACAGAAAAGCAAGAGGCTTATAGACTGGCAGCCCTAGCTAGAGCTCAGGTGAATGTGCAAAATGTCGGGCAACATACACGACATCCAAACCCTGAGGATAAAGATTTAGAGGACGAAGAGTTATTAAACCCTGGTAACCCAAGACGTGCAGAGCAGATAGCTGCACAAGTGCCACGTAATGTTAACCAGAACTGTTCCAAAAAAGACAAGAGTACCAGCAAGTCTAGTATGATATGAATAATGATGATGATGGCATGGAAAGAGCAGGTGAAACGGGTAAAATCATTCCTCCACCGTTGGAACCTGGAGCCAAATTTAACATTATGAGCACTATGATCCAACTCCCTAATCAGAAGGGGTTGTTTGGAGGCCTTCCTGGGGATGACCCCAACCTGTATCTGGTGAATTTTGTCTCCATTTACAAATCTTTTGATAACCCAGGAGTGGGCCAGAACGCTATCCAGTTAAGGTTGCTCCCGTTGTCTCTGTCTGGGGAGACAACATTATGGCTGAATGAGCTTACGCCTGATTCCATCATCCACTGGAGGGAATTGAAAGAAGCATTCTAAAAT
>JAPEIP010000008.1:133583576-133594660 GCA_026120095.1 Capsicum chinense | reverse complement strand
TCCAAAAAAGACAAGAGTACCAGCAAGTCTAGTATGATATGAATAATGATGATGATGGCATGGAAAGAGCAGGTGAAACGGGTAAAATCATTCCTCCACCGTTGGAACCTGGAGCCAAATTTAACATTATGAGCACTATGATCCAACTCCCTAATCAGAAGGGGTTGTTTGGAGGCCTTCCTGGGGATGACCCCAACCTGTATCTGGTGAATTTTGTCTCCATTTACAAATCTTTTGATAACCCAGGAGTGGGCCAGAACGCTATCCAGTTAAGGTTGCTCCCGTTGTCTCTGTCTGGGGAGACAACATTATGGCTGAATGAGCTTACGCCTGATTCCATCATCCACTGGAGGGAATTGAAAGAAGCATTCTAAAATGGCTTTTTCCACTCTCCAATAGAATATCATTGAGAGACGAGATCAGCAAATTTAGACAGCTCTTTACCGAAGCTTTGTATGAGACATAGTAGAGGTTCAAGAAGAAGCTGACATCGTGCTCGAACTATAATATGACGGATCTACACTTTATGGAGACTTTGTACAGGGCTCTCAACTCTGTAACAAAGCCGATTGTAGATAATGTTGCTGGTGGTTCATTTGTTGATCAGTCTTTTCAAGATGCCTTAGATATGCTAAATAGGATGACCAAACAGAGTTGGGCTTGGCATACCAGAGAGTATGTGGTAACAAGCCCCACTATTTCTGTTGGTATATCTGCTGAACAACGCAGGAGAAATAAAGAGCAGGATCAAGACATGGCCTATCTAAAGACTCAGATGCACATGCTCACCAAGCACTTATTGTTAGGGAAGACTAAGAAAGTAAATGCTGTAATATATCAAGATCGAGTGGATGTAGATCCTAAAGAAGAGGCAAATTATGTTAATAATCAGGGGGATTTCCGAGGAAATAGCCAAGGGAATCAAGATCGGAACGTTTATGACAAGCCTGGTTACAAAGATTGGGAGCAAGAATACTGGAGAAGCAATAATGATAGGAGTGATTTATATATTCCTCTTGGATATCGAGAAGCTGCTGCAACTAGCTCTGGCAAGATGTCTATGGAGGACATCATGGAAAAATTGTTGAAGGGAGTTGAGGCTACCAACTCGGGGGTAACTACTATGAAGAGTGATTCTATACCCTGAGTCAGTTGGTTAGTTAACACTCCACTTCTATCAAGAAGTTAGAGCAGCAGATGAGTCAACTTTCTGCAACACTGAACCAGAGAAAAAGTGGTACTTTACCTAGTGATACGGTTCAGAATCCATGGAAAGATGGATCATGCATGGCGATTACCACTAGGAGTGGCAAGATGTTACTTATCCCATCTATGTGAAAATTGGTAGATAGTGACATAGTTGTTGATGAATCCGAAGAAAGAAATCCAGTGGAGTCTGAGAAGCTGGATAGTTCTGTTAATACTTTGGATAAGGAAAAAGAGAAGGAAGAGGAAGTGGTGTTAAAAACTATCCCAAGACCACCACCTCCCTTTCCTCAACTATTGAAGAAGAAGCCTGATGATGCAAAATTTGGAAAATTCATGGCAATACTCAAGAAATTGATGATAAATATGTCTTTGGTCGAAGCACTTGAGCAAATACCAGGATACGAGAAATTCATGAAGGACCTTGTGACTAAGAAAAGAGCTGTGAGCTACGAATTGGAGGAAAATATCCACAATTATAGCCATATTTCTACAAGGACCTTAGTGCAAAAGAAGCCAGACCCAGGCGCATTCACTATTCCTTGTACAATCGGGACTATAGAATTCGCCAAGGCATTATGTGACCTGGGAAAAAGTGTTAATTTGATGCCACTGACTGTTTATAGAAAGCTGGGTCTGGGAAATACCACACCCACCAATATGAGACTCGTGATGGCGAATAGGTTTGTAAAGCGACCTGTAGGCATTCTGTATGATCTGTTGGTGAAGGTGTCCAACTTTATATTCCCTGCAGACTTTATTATTCTGGATTATGAGGTGGACTTTGAGGTGCCCATAATCTTGGGTTGACCTTTCCTCGTAACCAAAAGTGTGTTGATTGATTTGAGAGCGAATGTGCTCTTATTTAAGATGAACGATAAAGTGGTACGGTTTGACGTGGGAAAATCAATGAAGCATCATAAAGAAATGAGTGTGTTCTCAGTATTTGATATGTATTATGAGGACGAACAGTATGTGTCCGTAGCTCAGTAACTTGTTATCAAACCTTTGGCCGCGGTCATGATGAATTATAATACTGAAGGTATCGGGGAGTACGAAAAGACAGTTTGTGCCTTGAAAGGAATGGGTTCATATCCTTATGCTCCTAAGAAGCTAGACCTTGATCTGGCTAATCGACCAATACCACTAACCAAGCCATCTATTGAGGAGCCTTAGTGTTGGAATTGAAGAAACTGCCTGGACACTTACAGTACGTGTTTCTGGGAAATGGGAACACGCTACTTGTTATTATTGTAGCTAATTTGGGTGAACAACAGGTAAATGCACTTATTTAAGTACTTCAGAGGCACAAGAGAGCTATAGGGTGGACCATCATAGATACTATTGGTATTTCCCCGGGCATCTGCACACATAAAATTCAACTTGAGCAAGATTGTATTCCAAAAATAGAGCATCAACCCCATTTTAAACCACTAATGCAAGAAGTGGTTAAGAAGGAGACTATTAAGTGGTTAGATTCAGGAGTGGTTTACCCTATTTCTGACAGCAAGTGGGTGAGCCTAGTTTAATCCGTGCCCAAAAAAAGGGGCATAATAGTGGTTGCTAATGAAAGTATGAGTTGATTCCACTCAGGCCTATAACTGGGTGGAGAGTTTGCATGGACTACCGCAATTTGAATTCTTGGACTCTGAAAGACCACTTCTCAATGCCCTTTATGGACCAAATTCTTGATTGATTGGCTGGAAGAGGGTGGTATTGCTTCCTGGATGGTTATTCTAGATACAACCAAATTTGCATTGCTCCTGAAGATCAGCGAAAGATGACATTCACATACCCATATGGCACCTTTGCATTTAAGAGAATGCTATTTGGGCTATGCAATGCACCCATCACTTTTCAACGGTATATGATGTCTATCTTATCAGACATGGTGGAAAACACTACAAAGGCATTCATGGGTGATTTCTCTATGGTGGGTGATTCATTCGAGACATGTTTGGAAAATCTGAATCTATCCTTACAAAGATCTGTTGAGTTTAATTTGGTGCTTAAATGGGAAAAATGTCATTTCATGGTAAAGGAGGGCATCATTCTCAGCCACAAAATTTCTAAAAAAGGGATAGAAGTTGATCAAGCAAAAGTGGATGTTATTGAGAAACTACCACCTCATATTTCAGTGAAGGGAGTGCGTAGTTTTCTTGGACATCCTGGCTTTTATCGGATATTTAGAAAAGACTTCTCAAGGGTCGCAAATCCACTTTGCAAACTTTTGGAGAAGGAAATGAAATTTTCCTTCGATAATAAGTGCTTGAAGGCATTTGAATACCTTAAAAAAAAGCTGATTGAGGCCCCTATTGTTATTGCACCTAACTGGGCAAAACCATTTGAGATCATGTGTGATATAAGTGGTGTTGCCCTTAGAGCTGTATTGGGACAAAAGAGGGACAAACTATTTCATCTGATATATTACACCAGCAAAGCACTGAATGTAGTACAAAAGAATTACACCATTACTGAACAAGAACTTTTGGCTGCAGTGTATGATTTCGAGAAGTTCAGAGCTTATCTGCTTGGGAACAAAGTAGTGGTCCACACCAACCATGCTGCCTTGAGTATTTGATGGCTAAGATGGATAAAAAACCAAGGTTGATTAGTGGGTATTGCTACTACAAGAATTTGACTTTGAGGTTAAAGATAGGAAAGGTTGTGAAAACCAGGTTGCAGATCATCTGTCTAAAATGGAAGGTGAATAGGAAATTAGTGATGAAACGAAGATAAATGATGCATTTCCTGATGAGAAGATCCTGGCTACCGTTGTGGAAAAATTTCCTTAGTACGTACATTATGCAAATTATGTTGTGAGTGAGGTCATCCCAAATAATCTTTCTTTCTATCAAAGGAAGAAATTCTGACATGATCTGACACATTACTTCTGGGATGAGCCGTATCTTTCTCGATGATGTGCAAATAATATTATAAAGAGATGCATGCCAAAAGTAGATATATTACACATATTGGAAGTATGTAATGCTTCCCTGGTTAGGGGTCACCATGCAGGTGACCGAACGGCTAGGAAGGTATTGCAGAGCGGCTATTACTGGCCAACATTGTTCAAGGATGCCTATGAGTTTGTGCTAAAATATAACCAATGTCATAGGCAAGGGTCAATCTCTAAAAGACATAAGATGCTTGAGGTGGAATTGTTTGATGTCTGGGGCATTGATTTCATGGGTCCTTATGTAAGCTCATATAGGATGAAGTATATTTTAGTTACTGTTGACTACGTCTCAAAATGGGTTGAAGATGTGGCCTTGTCCGATAATAAAGGGAAGAGGGTTGTTGCTTTTCTCTAGAAGAACATCTTCTCTCGCTTTGGAGTACCACGTACTATCATAAGCAATGGAGGATCTCATTTTTGCAACAAAATATTTGAGCAGCTTTGGAAAAATATAGGGTGAAACAGCACAGAGTGGCTACTCCATACCACCCACAAACCAGTGAGCAAGTGGAGGTGTCAAATTCTGAGATTAAAGCCATCCTAGCCAAAATGGTGAACACTAGCTGGAAAGATTAGTTTCAAAAGCTCGATGATGCTTTGTGGGCATATTGAACTACTTTCAAGACACCTATTGGCATGTCACCATTTCAGCTGGTCTATGGGAAAGCTTACCACCTACCAATAGAGCTGGAGCATAAGGCCTTATGGGTACTCAAAAGGTTGAATTTGAATTGGAAGGAAGCAGCAGAGCTGAGACTGGGGCAATTGAATGAGATGGACAAATTTCGTGTCAGGGCATATGAATGAGCAGATCTATATAAAGAAAAGATGAAAAAATACCATGATTGGAGAATAGAAAAATAAAAATTCCAAAAAGGTGACTCTGTGCTTCTGTTCAATTCCAGACTAATACTGTTCCCAGGTAAGCTGAAATCTAAGTGGTCAGGCCCTTTTAAAGTTAGTCAAGTCCACTCATCTGGAGTAGTGGAACTTGAAAACAAAGTTTGTAGTACCTTCAAGGTAAATGGGAAACATGTCAAGTTTTACATTGGCCCGAAAGAATCGATGAAAAGTATCACCATTATCTATATCGATATAGTCTGAAGTAATTAAGATACCAAAGTCGTGTCGCAAAGTTAAATCAGGTGATGCATGGGAGGCAACCCATGACCCCCAATATTGATCCATTTCAGGTATACTCTAACCCTTATTTTAGTTTTGCTTTGATTTTAAGTTGAGGGTGTAGGGTAGTCTGTTGATGTAACATATTTTATGGTGACTAAAAGAATTACAGTACAAAAAGTAGTTGACATGTTTTTATTGATGTTTGAACACCTCTCTAATGTTTTGTTTACAAAACTGTGTGAATTACATTTACTTGTAACTATTGTGAATTTTGTTGTGGCATTAGTTCTAGCTGCTTGACGATCATTACTGCTCAATTGCATGAACTAGATAAGTGATAGCCTGTGATATAATTATGTGCCATTATGTGTGAGCAACTAATTAATTCCCTCTATATGCTAAATCCAAAACTTGCCTGGTTAGTTGTTCCATGGTTGAAGGGTAGGGGTTAGGAAAGAATCATAGGCCGTTTTGTGATTAACCCACTTTTAGCCTAAATAGCCTTCCCTATGTGTATAATACCCCTTGATCTCTATTTTAAGCCTAAATTGACCATTTCTATCTTATGACACCTTTTATCTTCCCATTTATACCATAATAAACCTGTTTTGGCCCTGGTCCTCCATGGACATTGTACACCTTGACCTAGGAAAACAGCCTAAGTTGAGGGTAGCTATCATAGGGGTGCATTATATAAAATGAGTGTGAAGAAGTGTAGAATAAAAGAAAATAAATAAAAAGTGGGTGCTAATCTAAAAGAAGAAAAAAAAGAAGCACCTAACTTGAATATGTGTGATCAAGAGAAGAGAAAAAGAGACAGAGGTTAATGAGTGAACCCCAAGAGAGTAGTGGTGTCAAAGAGGCATAGTCACTCTAAATGTCCTTGAATGTCTTACCAGCCCCAACCTACATTAAAAGCCTAAAAGAAGTCCTATAGTGATCCTAGCTAGCCTATCTAAAGGTCTTGGTAATGAAAATAAGGGCAAGCCTACGATACTTGGCATACACTAATTGGAACTTTGTTTTGAGAGTGAGAGTCTTTTGATAAACCCAACATTTACATTTTTGGTTCCTTACAAGAGAGAAGGGGAATTTCTTTGTTGTGACGGCATACTGGTATTATTGCTAGCTACTTGCTTGTTTAGACAGTGTAGAATTGGTATATGAATGGTTGTTGTGTCTAAGATTGATGCCATCGATTGAGTCCTTTATGTTACATTATTATTTTTCAATGTTATACACAGTTGGTTTTAATTGGATTGACCTTGGAGGTGGTAACTATGTCCTGAACTTAACTAGAAAATTGGCTGCTAAATGTGCTATGTATTCTCTTAGTTGGGCTGAGTTGCTTGAGGACAAGCAATTGTTTTAAGTTGAGGGTGTTGATGAGTGAGCAATTGCTAATACATTTAAGGCCATTAACTGAGAATAATTGCGAAGTCTTAAGCAACTTTTGTCATTTTTGATTTGTTTATGTTTGATTTTACAACTTAAGCTGATGAGATAGAGAACCAACAAGACTGAAAGAAAAGAAGTTGAAGAGAAATTTGAAGAGAAGTGTGGCTGACGACATCTGTGATAAGTCGTCAGCCCTATGATAGCTATCTCAGTTGTCATCAGACTTAACCAGAGACTTGGCATGAGTTGAAGCCTATGATGAAATCTGGTGATAGGACGTCAAAAGTGTGATATGCCATCATGAAAATCGCCATCCTTAACCAGAGAATGGGAGTTGAAAAAAAGTTGTGATGACATTTTTTGACAAGGTGTCAGGATCATCGTCAGCCTTAGGTAGAAATTATAAAAAGGGAAGAGGAGATGACGATATCCATAATACGTCGCCAAACTCCTGGCACGTCGTTATCCACATCATCATCCTTAGGTGAAGCTTGTTAACATTGAAGGAAATCTGACGCCATTCCTGATAAGGCATCAAACCTTTGATAAGGCGTCACCTAATGGCGTCACCTGTCCGAGAAATTTACTTAAGTTGTTATTTTATTTTCTTAGTTAGACTCAAGTATAAATAGGAGCTTTTAGGGTTTTCTAATGATCATTAACATATCTTGCAATATACGTTGTGCATGATTTATCACTCTCTTGAGTCCCAATATGCTTTAGAACATCATTGTTGAGAGACGATTGTCGTCAATATTTTGGGAGTTTAGTATTAAGATTCAGTTCAAGTTACACTTCTTGATTTTTATCATCGTTGTAACTTAATCTTCCGAACTATGAATTCAACTTATGTACTTGTTTATTGCATCATGCGTGGCAAAACTCCATTAACCTGAATTATAGGATCTAGGGTTAGGTCTTGATAAGGTGCTAGGTATTCAAGATTCAATAGGTGGTAGGATTTCTTGATAATTCTGAAGCTTTAATTAACGTCTGTTGGTTGCAAACAGTCAACACATCATCTTTGATTTGCCTGAGAAAGAAATCAAATATAGTAGGAAGTGAATTATCAACAGGGACTCGGAAATACTTTGTTTCATAATCAGCGCCTGTAACAAGGTTGGTTAACCTGAGGTAAGATATGGGCAATGAATAGAAATTCCCTAAGTCCGAGAGGATTATGAAATTAAACTCTTAAGTAGGTTGAGAGACATTTGAGCATAACATTGATAAAGATAGCTTGTTATCCTACCCACCATGAGAATCTTGAATCACCTTTAGCATCTGTCCTGTACCATAAGCCCTACTGAACATAAATTCTGGTTATTTCATAAATTCTTGATTACAAACATCAAAATTAAAGTGACAAACAATTATTCGTGACACTTAAACCCCCCATTTTAGGAAACATTAAACTATCAGTGAATTAAATCGCAAACAACTTGGGTTCACACCTTATTCCCTGTGGGATTCGAACCCAACCTAGTTGGGTTTTATATTGACAACAATCGCTTACACCCATTCAAGAGTGTAATTTGAGCGTTATCAAAAATGGCGCCGTTGCCGGGGAATAAGATTGTAATCAGAAAGTTTGTATGCGCTAATTGACTGTTAGTTAAGTTTCCTAGATTTACGTTTATTTATTATTTTTATTTATTTGTAGGATTTTATAGTTTATGCCAAGAATCAGAAGTTCTGGAGAAAAATTATTACCACTAAATCTGGAACCGCAACAAAAAGGAAGAATGGCAGAACAGGAAGAGGTTGACAGACTGGCAGCCTTAGCTAGAGCTCAGGTGAACGTGCAAAATGTCGGAAAACATGCACGACATCCAAAACCTAAGGATGAATATTTGGGGGACGAGGTGTTATTGAACCTTGGTAACCCAAGGCGTGAAGAGAAGATAGCTGCACAAGTGCCACATAATGTTAACTGGAACCGTCCATTCAAAAAAAGACAAGAGTACCAGCTGGTCCAGTATGATCTGAATAATGATGATGATGGCATGGATGGGGTAGGTGCAACGAGTGCAATCATTCCTCCACCATTGGAACCTGGAGCCAAATTTAATATTACGAGCACTATGATCCAACTCCTTAATCTGAAGGGGTTGTTTGGAGGCCTTCCTAGGGATGACTCCAACCTGTATCTGGTGAATTTTGTCACCATTTATAAATCTTTTGATAACCCAGGAGTGGGCCAGAACGCTATCCTGTTGACGTTGTTCCCGTTGTCTCTATCTGGGGAGGCAACATTATGGCTGAATGAGCTTACGCCTAATTCCATCACCCACTAGAGGGAATTGAAAGAAGCATTCCCAAATCTCAAGGAATGCAAGGCTAAGCTTTCCCCTCTTCCCAAACCTCATCATACCCTTCATGGTAAAAACATGAAGGAAGACTCAATCACCTACTCTAAATCTCAAGAAATGAAGTCTACAATCAGTATAGCACTTCTTCCTCCTTTGAGCAGCTCAAAGTCTATCCTGAAGGACCCGGACACTATCCAAAAACTTGTGAAGCAAGTTTGTACCTCGATGTCTAATCTAAAAAACCTCAAACCAACCAATTAGAGAATGACAACACCTACCAAACAAAGCCTCGAAGGGAGCCATCTTAATACTGGAATGATAGCTATTATTATATGCAAACTCGATCAAAGATAGATGTTGCTCCCACTGACCTCCAAAGTCTTACATAAAAGTGCAGAGCATATTCTTTAAAACCTAAATAGTCTGCTCCGACTGCCTATTGGTCAGGGGTGAAAAGTTGTGCCAAGATAAATAGATTCCAAAAGTGAGATATGAACACTAAACCTCTTTTTGAGATGATAGACGCCACCACGTCATAAAGATGAACTATCTTAGGAATATAAATATGGTCCAACCTCTTAGCACTGAAAAACCAGAACATGAATAAAATAAGTAAATTTGGTTAATTGATCCATGATGACCCCAACACTATCAAAACCATGAGAAATATAAGGTAACCCAGTCATGAAGTCCATATTGACGCATTCCTATTTCCACTCAAGAATGGGTAACCTCTAAAGCAAACCTCCAGGTCTCAAATGTACGGCCTTCACTTGCTGGCAACATAGGCAATGAGCTAAAAGTATGCTACATCATTTCTCATATCACCCCACTAGTAGTGATATATCAAATCATAATACATCTTAGTCACTCTCAGATGAATAGAATACATGAAATAATGAGCCTCCTCCAATATCAATCTCATCCAATCACCCACTCTCAGTACAAAAACTCAACCTTTAATCCTTAAAATACTATCGAGATTAAGTAAGGATTCCTTAGCCTCACCACTCAACACTTTATCCTAAATTACCCTTAAACCAACATCAAAAAACTAATGAGCACAAAGCTGATCCATCAAAGAATACCTAGCCTCCACGAATGCCAAAACACATCTAGGTGTTGAAATATCAAGCCTAACCATATAGTTAGCTAAAGACTGAACCTCTAAGTCCAATGGCATCTCTTGATTCAAAATATATTCCAAGCTACCCATGTTATTAAAATTTTAGCTCAAGGCATCTGCAACTACATTAGCCTTGACCGGATGATTGTAATACCCCAAACTTTATTTAAGTCAAATCTAGTCTCTAGAAGAGTTAGTGATGACTTCCTAAATAATTAATGTTTAAAATCAGATAGAATTTCCCAAATTTCAAATTTTCATCATATGTAAAATTGAATTAGCTTTCCAACGATACCAATTTCGTCCAAATCCGGTAGCAGAGTAAAAAGTTATGGTCGTTTCACAGAGAACTGTCGGAACTGCCCAGAAGTGATAGTCAGGCTGGCGGATCGTCGAGCTCGCGACGGACCATCCCCTAAGACGTCGCAACTAAGGAAGTGAACCCAACTTTTAGTCAAGTGCGATGGCCAGGACCAACGGACCGTAGAGCTAGTGATGGACCGTCGCCCAAACCGTTGCAGACAAGGTAGAAAGTTCAGGTTTTGGCCAAGTACAATGGGATGGACCGACGAACCGTCAAGCCAGTGACGGATCGTCACCCAAACCATTTCCACTTCCGATCAGCGATATTATTCTATTTTTAAAAGGGAATTCGGATATTTTACCACCCGTTTTAACCCTTAATTATACCAGACCAGAGCTCAAAACTTCATTATTCATCTACGACACCAAATTAGTATTTCTCACAAAGATCAATCCCCAAGAAAAAAAACCCTAAATGTTTAATTCCAAGTCAATAATTCAAGATTTTCTCAACCTATCTTCAAGAAATCATCTACCCAGGTATGTCAAGTATTGATTCATGGGTTTCTTTCACCCATAAAGCTCAAGAAACCCTATTTGAAATATAAACTTTGGATTGCATGGTATGAATTGAATTATATCCATTTTTATGTTG
>JAPEIP010000008.1:133478848-133531792 GCA_026120095.1 Capsicum chinense | reverse complement strand
AATATGCTATTAGCACGCTTTAAGAAACAAGTATCCAATTTTAAATGAAAGATTGATCTTTGATCCTAAGTAAAAGATAGGAATCCACATTTTTTACTATTTAAAGTAAAGAGAAGCATAGTTTGGCTTTCACTATATGTATCTGTGTATTGTTTTAAGGTGGATTTGCTAAAAGTTCTGAGCCTAAGTATAGGAGTAGTATTTTGCACCGAGTTGGGTATGATTCCAAGGTCTCATGCTCCATAACTATGAGCCACAGTACGTCTATGATTTTCCCCTAGTGGGTTAAGATAAGTGATCACTTAAGTTAAGGTTCTATTTCGATGGCAAGTAGAACAGCTCTCTCTAAAGTGGGTAAGGGGTTGGACTCTATCTCAGCTCACATGGTTTATGTCAGTTAGAAGAAACTCCCAAGCCTAAACTCCCTAAGTCCCAAAGTTCCAAAAAGATTCCCAAAAGTCCCAACATCTCCTAAAGATCTAAAATCCCTAAGTTTCAAAAGAAGTTCCCTATTCTCCCTAAGATCAAAGTATATATTTTGAAAGTTATTATTTTAAGACTCTTTTTTTGTGTCTACAAGCTTTGAGAAACAAGCAAAGCATACAAATTTAAGAACTAAGTGAAATGACTGGCAAGATTTATACTACCTGCTTTATCATTCTTGATTTACAAGAATTAGATTTCAGATTTACTCAAGCTATGTAAGCTATTTATGTTAGCATGTATGATTTTTATAAGGATTGATGATATTTTTTACTTATTGTATGAACCCCCATATACTTAGTATATTCCCAAAGTACTGATCCACATATATGTCTATGTGCTACACTGTCTCATAATGTAGGTTCAGGTGCTCAGCCTCAGCAGCGACAGTGATTTTTGAGTACCTCTATCTACACTTTCACAGTTGGTGAGTCCTCATGGTTCGGAGACTTATTTCTCCAAGCTTTCGGTATTCAAAGTATTTGGTTTTATTATCTTCAGTTCGAGTCAATTAAGGGTCTATCCTAATGACTCTCTAATTCGTTAGTAGTAGAGGTTTGTCAGACTGTCAGTTATTTTCTTCAAACTTGTCAGTACTTTATTATTCAGACAGTATTCTACTTTATTTCAGTAAAGACATGATATGACATACTATTATTCGATCTAATTAACTTGAAGTAAGTTCCAGAGGCAGCAGCAGGCTCAAAGGGTTAGGTTAGGGCTACTTGTAGCCTTAAGCACCGTGTGATATCTCAGGATGAGATTTCAGGGCATTACATATATAAAAACCCCAAAACCATACAATAATCATGCCATGAGAACGTTGTATATATCATGCCTTTAGTTGGAACTAACAGTGAGGGAGCAGTACATGCTTTAGATTATGAAGATGATGGAGAGAAATCGCCCAAATAAGTCCCAAATTTCTCCTCTAGATAAAACCCTAGCCTTCCTTTACCCAAGAGCCTTAGAAAGACTTAGAGGGTGTTTCTAAGTGTTTATGATTAGGATAATATGGTAAATGATTTCTCAATAGAGTTATAAGTCGTGGGGCCTTCAGTGGTTAAGTGGGGAAATGTCCAGATTATCCCCAACATAAACTGCCTAAAATTCCTGTCAGGGGGTACGACTACCCATACCAGTCGTGCCCTCCAATACGAGTGGTATCCACAACTCGTACCCTAGACCTCCCCTTTGAACCCAACACTTTCCAGTATATAAATTACCGAAACCAAGTTGTACCCAAACCATACGATTAGTACCCCTAAACCGTATCCCTAGTAGAATAGAACCAAAGAAAATTTTAACACTGTCTATCATATGAGTCAATGGTACGACTCGTACCCTATCATACGGCTCATGGTAAGCCACTCATACTCAGATCCAACTTAAGTTACTGAGTCTCATATTAAGTGAAGGAAAAACCCAAACCATACGATCCATATCCAACCATACGACCCGTACCCTCCTAGTTATACCCATTCCAGAACCTAATCCAACCCACCAACCAAGACTAGTTAGTGTATGACCAAGCCTTACCAACTGTACCCCATCATACGAATTGTATCCCATTGTCGTATCTTAACTAGAAATTAGAAATCTAGGAAATTTTCTAAGGGTCTGAACCTAAGGTGTTTCAGTCTCCCCCACTAGGATCATTCGTCCTCGAATGATAGAAAAAGTAGGTCAAACACAAACAATATTCATTTGCATTATTAAATATTAATCCAGCCTTTAAATATGCAAGGATCCATTCTAACACTTAACTAGGTTAGAAAATAAAGATGAATTCGAGAACACATACCTTTCGGACGAATATCTAGAGCAGAAAAAAAAGTGGATTTTTGGACTTTATGTCCACTTTCGCTTCCTATGTAGCCTCTTCCACCTTATGGTTTTACCACAGAAATTTAGACGAGGCCACATCCTTGGCCCATAACCAACAAACCTACAGATCTAACATCTTAATCGGGACCTCTTCATAAGACAGAGAATATGAGATATCTAATCCTTCCAAAGGAACCACTAAAGAAGGACCACCAAGACACTTTCTCAAATAGAGATATGAAATACTGGATGAATGGAACTCAAACTAGAAGGCAACTCTAATTCATATGCCACATTACCAACCCTCCGTAAAATCGCATAAGGACCAACATACTAGGGATTGAGCTTTCTCTTTTTACCAAACAACATCACTCCCTTCATGGAAGTACCTATAGGAGTACCTTATCCCTAACCTCAAACTCCAAGTCTCTATGCCTTACATCTACATAGGACTTTTGGCGACTTTGGGTAGCTTTAAGCGTATCCTGAATCACCTTTACCTTTTTCATAGCCTGGTAAATAAAGTTTGGGTGAAACATATCTACCTCACCAAACATAAACCATCCAATAGGAGATCTACAACTTCTACCATACAATACCTCAAATGGGGCCATCCCAATTCTAGAATGATAGCTATTATTATTGGCAAACTCAACCAAAGGTAGATGCTCAACCGAATTACCACTATACATATACACGAAGCATGTCATCTAATGTTTGAATAGTACTCTCTACTTGTCCATCCATTTGCGGATGAAGAACAATACTTAGACTAACCTTAGTACCCAACCCCTTCTAAAAAGACCACTAGAAGTGAGATAAAAACTGCATACCACGATCAAAGATAATCGAAAAAGGTACCCCATGCTGCTTTATAATCTCCTGAAGATACAACCTTGCATAGTCCTCTACTGAAAAGTTAGTCCTCACCGACCAAAAGTGAACGGACTTTGTAATTCTATTCACTATGACCCAAACTCAATCAAATTAGTTTGGAGATCGAGGAAGACCGGTAACCAAATCTATATTGATTACCTCCCATTTCCATTCAGGAAACTTAATTTCTGATACAACCCTCTAGGCCTCATATGCTCAACTTTGACTTGTTGGCACACCATACACTTAGCCACAAAATCAGCCATAATTTTTTTTATACCATTCTACTAATAAATCTCCTTAAGATCATCATATATTTTTATCAAATCGGGATGAACAATATAGTGCTATTCATGCAGCTCAGACAAAACCCTTTATCGCAAACTATCGACATTAGAAAAACATAACCACCCTTGGTACCTCAAAGTACCATCACCACAGATCTCAAATACTATTACCTTTTGCCCACCAATATCACTCTTGATTTTCATCAAGATGGGATCTAGAATTTGTTTTTTCTTAATCTCTACACCAAGAAACGATCGAACCACTTCCTATACCATCACATCAATATCATTGGAGTCCAAGAGGCGAACTCCAAGATTAGCCAAGCGGTGAATATCCTTCACCGATTCTCGCTTATCCTTATCCACATGGGTTAAACTTTCCATGGACAACCTGCTAAGAGCATCAACAACAACGTTAGCTTTACCTGGGAAGTAATGAAGACTCATATCATAGTCCTTGAGAATCTCCAACTATAACCTCTGCCTGAGATTTAGATCCTTCTGAGTGAACGCATACTGTAGACTCTTATGATCAGAAAAGATGTCCACATGCAGTCTATATAATAATACTACCAGATTTTCAAAGGAAAGACCATTGCTAAAAGCTCCAAATCATGAGTAGGATAATTTTTCTCATATACCTTTAACTTCCTGGAAGCATAGGCAATCACCTTACAATGCTACATCAAAATACTACCAAGTCCCGTCCGGGATGCATCATAATAAACCACAAACCCCTCATTACTTTCAGGAAATATCAAAACTAGAATAAAGTTAGCTTGTCCTTCAGCTTCTCGAAAATCCCCTCACAAGTATCTAACTAAGAAACCTTTGCCTTCTTCTGAGTCAATTTAGTCAATGGGCATCTATCGTCGAGAAACTTTCCACGAACCGCCTATAATACCCAGCCAAACCCAAGAAGCTATGAATGTCGGTTGGAGTCATGGGTCTAGGACACCTTTTAACCACCGCCACCTTTTGCAGATCCACTATGATCCCCTCACTAGAAATAATATGACTAAGTAAGGTTACAACGTTCATCCAAAACTCATACTTGGAGAATTTGGTGTACAACTATTGCTCCTTCAAGGTCTGTAACACCATACAAAGGTGGTTAATATGATCCACCTCACTCTTAGAATAAATCAGAATGTCATCAATGAATACAATGATAAAAAGATCCAGAAATTACCTGAACACCCTATTCATTAAATCCATAAATACCGTCGAGGTATTAGTTAAACCGAATGACATAACTAGGAACTCAAAGTGCCCATACTGAGTACAAAAAGTCATCTTAGGGATATCCGCCTCTCTAATCTTAAGATGATGATATCCAAACCAATAATTATCTGAGAAAAGAATGTGGAACCTTTTAACAGATCAAACAAGTCATCTATCCCGAGAAGAGGATACTCGTTCTTAACCATTACCTTATTTAATTACTGATTGTTAATGCACATTTGAAGGGAACCATCATTCTTTCGCATGAATAATAGTAGTTCATCCCACGGGGATACACCAGGATGGATGAAATCCCTATCTAAAAGATCTTTAAGTTGCTCTTTGAGTTCCCTTAACTTAGTCGGAGCTATTCTATATGGAGGAATAAATATTAGACGAGTGTCCAGAACCAAATCGATACCAAACTTGATCTCCCTATCCGGAGGAACACTAGGAAGATCATCCAAAAAGACCTCAGGAAACTTATTTACCACCGGAACCATATATAAAGAAGGACCTTTCGAGTTAGAATCTTTAATCAGGACCAGATGATAGAGACACCCTTTGGAAATTAACCTTTGAGCTCTAACATAGGAAATAAACCTCTCCCTAGGAGCTAGGGAACCACCCTCCTACTTAATAACTGGTTCACTAGGGAACCTATAGATAACCTTATAGGTTCGACAATCTAAAGATGTATAACAAAAATGTAACCAATCTATCCCTAGAATAACATCAAAAGCCACCATGTCTACATTAAAGAAATCCACCAAAGTCTGCCTACCACCAACAGATACCACACACCCCTATAGACTCTCTCAGAAATAATAGAAGCACCTATCAAGGTAAAAATATAAAAAGGATCTGAAATAACCTCGGGATCAAAACTAAAATACACAGCCACAAATGGGGTCACATAAGAGATTGTGGATCTCAGATTAAGCAAATAATACATGTCATGAGAAAAGAGTTGTAACATACTAATAACGATATCAGGTGATACCTCAGATTCTATCGAGTAGTAAGATCATATAACCTATTCTGACTTGGCAGGTACTATAAGAAGAAATAGATGCACAAGCAACACCCTTTTGTGCAGGAGCGAAAGATGAAGCAATTGAAGCCTTACTCTCCCCAAAGCACCCTTACTAATTGGACAGTTTCTAAGTATATGGCTTGGCTGGCCATATTAGAAAAACCTGTCCCTTCCCTCATCATAGAACCCCCTATGAAACCTACCAAAAAACCAATAAGGAGGGCATAATGAGGTCGATTGAGCCCTACTTGCCTAAGATTGGGCACCCTGTGCCCAAAAATTATCACCATCATACTGATGCCTATCACCTAATTGCTTCGTGTAAGGAACACTAGCTGTAGATAAAGAACTAGAATTCCCCCAATTATTTTTTGGCCACTTGCTTCCATCCCAACCACCTTGCTGTTGAGCACCACCCTGTTCATAAGATCCTAACTTCTTACTCCCACCTTTCCCCAAACTCAGCTTGTTTTCTATTTTCTTTCTCCACCTGTTGCATATAAACCACCAACCTAGACATATCTATATCGTTGATCAGTAACACATTATTACTTATAAGGATCAAATCTTAAGGTAGTTTAGAAATAAATTTTCTCATTTTTGACCTTATATTAGATACTAATTCCGGAGCATATCTTGATAGCTGATAAAATTTCAAGGCATATTCCTTGATCGACATTTGCCCTTGTCTCAAATTGACAAATTCCTCTGCCTTTTCTTTTCTTAACTTTTAAGAAAAGAAGCAATCTAGAAATGCATTAGAGAAAGTTTCCCATAAAGTCGACTCCTCAATATTACCTCTTTCTCTATCCCACTCCTCATACTATAGGTACGCCATATCCTTAAGCTGGTAAGAAGCAAAATTCACCCCTTTCATATTCATAGCCTATATCACCCTAAAGATTTTCTCTATTTTATCTAATAAACCTTGAGGATCTTCTCCACCTTCACACTAATAAAAGTAGGAGGATTCATTTTCATAAAATGGTCAACCCTTAAAGCCTCAAAAGATAAAACACCAGATGCATCTCACTCAGCCTCAACTAACTGAGCAATAACATGGATCGATTGATGAAATTATACAATTGTCACCTCATCCTAAGGAAGAATAGTAAAAACCAGTAAAACTCTAGAAATATTAGGAATGAGACCCTTAGACTAAGTATGGATCCCCTGAGTAGTGCGTATCCCTTCTATATTATCCCCAGTTGGGATAGAAAAGTTTTTCTGCATATTAAATCATCAAGGCATGATCTAAAAAGCGAACAAACTAGTATTAGAGAAGATTCTATGATTTAGACTCTTAAGCTTGAAAATAGAATAATATCAAGAATGTGAAACATTGCTAAATGTCTTATAGCCTCTCCCTTAAGAGTGTGGCATACTACACACCCTTAAAAGAGACTCTACTCAATAAGGGTAGAAATTAGAGTTTAAATTTATAATTTTTAAGCCTTACGACCAAAAATCCCTAAATTTTATACTTAATTCAAGCTTAAAACAAGAATTAGATAATATAGACCAAAGAAAATAATTAAAATGGATCTTATGGAGCTCACTTATGATTAGAAGTGGGAGAAGTATCTTAAAATTCCATAACCCTAAGCTCCATGTCTTAAAAATGGTGACAAATAGAGAAAACTAGTTATTTTTATACCTAAGCATCACGATTATGGACCAGTGTCATGATCAAAATACCTATCTTATTATAATGTAAAATTGCAACGCTCCAACTAAAGGTTTAATCGTAATCACGATAGGAGCATCATGATTGTGGGAGCACCAGCTGGGGACTTGGAGCATTCTAAGTCTCTGTGGGCCCCTCGGGATTAATCTGGAATCTCATGAATGCAAATAAACTTTGCTATCCTATTAAATTTAATTCTCCAAACTCAATAGAGATATCAAATTTTCAAAAAAATATCATTTGCACAAAGTTGACCCCCAAACCCCAAAATCATAACTTTCCAAACTGAAGGTTAAAATGAGATTTAAAAGCCATAAAACCATACTAATTATGTTACCACCCTAAGATTGACGTTCCAAAGCCATCAAAAATCACAGTATCACTTAAATAACACCAAAATGCATCTAGAATTATGCCAATCATCCCCATGCCCCAAAAATACCATAATGCAACCTTGAAAAGGGATAAAATAGTCTTAGATATTAACACACATTTCATATAATTAATCAAAAATCAAGTCATTACAATTTTTCATAAAAAGCTATTTATTTTTAGTTTTCACTTTTTGAACAGATTTTTTCATAATGACAATCTTATTTTGGTCCAAGATTTTACTATTATTATTTACTTCATTGAGAGGTATTTGACCCTTTTTGCATTTTTATGATGATTTAGACCCCAAGTTTACCCCTGATAATAGATTTATACACTTATACCCTTTTAGCCACAATTTGGGACTATGTATTAATATATAAATTTTAATGATCATTCAGGTCATTTTTTATATTTATATTTATCTTCACCGTTTGATCTTCTCCATAGTTTCCCTAAGTCATTTATGACTTGCTGGGACTGATAGTTTGGTTACCGGGCAGTTCATTTGAGTTTTAGAGCCAATTCTCTATTTTGAAGTCTTTGCTTGTTCCAAATGGCCACCGATCAAAAACTTTAGTGAAACAATCTCGGATGTAAATTCTAAATGTGCTAGCAGATTTGGAATATTGATTTTAGTCTAGATAGACCTTTGATTTGGGTCCCAACGCACCCGAGCTTATTTTCACCTATTGGTCAAAAAGTTGAAAATTGGAAAGAATGGGTGTAGGACCCATATTGATTGAAATGACCTCGAATTGAAAATACAACTTCTTAATCACGTCCAAGATATCAATTTTAGGATAGGGAGACCCTTTGTTCAGGTCCCAAGTCTCCCAAACTTATTTTGGGCTATTGAACAAATTTTATGAAAAGTGACAAAACTATAGGTGTGTGCCCCACTTTTTTCGTAAATGATCTATGATGAAAGTTTTAATGAAACCAATGGATTTAAAATGTAGTTTACACTCAAAATTCACTATTAATTCATGCTCTTTGGATTTTAGATGAGTTTCGAGGGTCAAAAATTTATTTTTGAGTTTGCTGTCATCTAGTGGAACCGCGATAGCGGCCTAGAGTGTAGCAATTGTGGGTAGCACAATTGCGGCCTGTATGACCACAATAATGACATCTCTTTAGTTGTAGGGGCTATATAAAGGCCCCAATACATGTTTAGGTCATTTTCCCTTCACCATTTAGACCTAGAAACCCTAAAATTTGTGTAATAACTTAAAATTGGTCATGAGGGGTGACTTGGGAGCTTAATTATCATCTTGCATCATGATTATATTCAAGATTAAGGTAATAATTTATTGAATTCAAGCTTGAATTTATTAGTTTGTACCTAAAACCTCAATTTAGCTTAGGGCTAATAGCCCAAAGTATGCTTAGTTTTTACCCATTCTTTGAGTAGTTTTTACCCATTCTTTGAGGGTTATGATTCCTTATTCATGTGTGAACATTGGGTTGGTCTTGAAAACTTATTGTTATATGGGACCCACTTGGGGTTTTGGTGTTATTTTTGAACCCTAAGCACAATAGTGCAATATGGGTATCATTAGACTTGTATTGATAAGTAGATTATGGTTTTCATAGTGTAATGGCATTTTGAGGATTGTAAAGTAAAGACAAGCATGTGGTGCATATAGAGAGGTTTTGTGGTTTGGTGAGGTAGGCTCCTGTCTATTTTTCTTCATAGATGATGTGTAATATATGTTGCATATAAATATAGATGTTAGGCTTGATTATAAGTTGGATAACTTAGTTATGATATATTGATGTTTGAGGATTAGATGAGGGTTTTGGACCCATAAGATGGCATGTTTATAACCCTTTTGTATCTTATTGACTTCCATCTTTAGTTTAGATTAGTTATAGTATGGATATGATATAATGCTATGTTTGGAATATGGTTTTAGATTTTGAAGCATGATTCATATATTTAGCCTTATTGGGCTAGTGTGGTAGTCTTGAAACCATAAGTTAGGTAGAGTTGACTTGAGTTCCCTTATTTTTAGTCAAAGTTGCTATCTTAGGCTTGAATATGGCTTATTTGACATCTAGAAGATGAACTAGATACCTTAGCCTAGTTTGGGGTATGGTATGCCTAATTATTGAAATTATGAGTTAGAGGTGGGATAGTTCAACCCACTTAGGCCTAATCTTTTGTTAAGCCTTATGGACTTAGTTAGGATGTTAGACATAGATAAGGCTAGTAAATCTTAGAATAAGGTTACTTTGTAACTTGGTAACTTGTATTGATGTTCCCGGATTATGGCTTTTGAGTTATGGTTATGATACTCCTTGTGAAAGTGATATTGGGCATTTAGAGATGATATTCTTCCTAGATATGTTATGTGGCCTATAAAGATGCTATTTCCTCTTAGACTTGATGATTAGCCTATAAAGATACTATTTTCTCTTAGACTTGATGATTGACCTATAGAGATGCTATTTGCTCCTAGACTTGATGATTGGCCTATGGATATGTTGTTTCCTCTTAGACTTGATAATTGACCTATAGAGTTGTCATTTCCTTTAGTCATGATTGTTGGACCTATAGAGACGGTGTTCCTCTTAGATATGTAAATTGTCCTAGAGAAGTAATATTCCTTGTAGTCATGATGTATGACCTATTGATATAAGATATCCTATAGATGATTACATATCTATATATATTATGCCTCCAAGATGTGAGATTCCTCTTGTGTTAGAGACAATTACATGTCTATATATATTATGCTTCTTTGATGTGAGATGCCTTTTGTGTGAGTGATTATTACATGTCTATCTATATTATGCCTCCTAGATGTGAGATGCCTCTTATGTGAGAGATGATTACATGTTTATTGATATTATGCCTCTTATATGTGAGATAATTAGAGATATGCTATGAATTATAAATATGATTATTTTTCTATGTCCCAAATATGTGTATGGGCTGAAGGCCATGATTACTTTGAAAAAATTAATGGGAAAAGAGCCGTGTTATGATATTGATTGAATAACGAAGAACTATTTATCATTATAAATGATGTGATTACAGTGTATGAATATTAATATGTATATGTTTGTATACACATTTCTTTGGTACGAGATGGAGAAAGATGTGGTATGATGCTTATTATTCCACTGATTGAATACTGGTGATGGGATGCATAGATTTGGTACGTTTATGATTATTTACCATTATAAATAATGTGATTATAGCTTAAATGTGATCTTATGACTGCTCTTCTTGTTAGACAGTAATCTATATATAGGGGACTATAACTCTTGATGGCTAGGGATCTATTGTATTAGGTAATGAATCTTTCTTAGTTGAAACATGGTAGCTAATGATGGTTAGTAAATGAATGGTGTCAATTAATAAAAGATGGTTAGATCATAAGTAGTAAGATGTTGTCTAGGAATTATTAGCGGATATAGGATGATTAGTTGATAAAAATGAATGGTGGATAAATGGCAGTTTTAGTGTAGTGCTGAACCTGGACTAGCTAATAGATGTTGGCTAATTAATAAATAGTGGTTAGTTTCTATCTCGTGGGTAAGGATTATGTGAAGAATAATGTTTAGGCTAATAACTAGAGGTTATGTGATGACTAGTGAACTAGTGATTTTATTGTAACAAGTGTTGGTTAACTAATAATGAGTAGATGGAAAATATTGACTAGATAGATATTCTATGGTGATATGTGTATGTTTATGAGTATTTTATTGTATCTTATTCAGTAATAGTAATTGTGATGATATTGATACTTGGTAAGATTGGAGGATACTATTGTGATGATATTGATACCCAGCAAGGATGGAGGATACTATTATGATAATATTGATACCTAGCAAGGTCAGAGGATACTATCGTGATGATATTAATACCCAACAAGGACGGAGGATACTATTATGATGATATTGATACCCAATAAGACCAGAGGATACTGTTGTGATGATGTTGATACCCGTCAAGGACAGAGGATATATTGATGATATTTTGATACCCGACAAGGCTAGAGGTTGATTACTATAATGATGGTCCTAATAAGGACAGTTATGCTGATTGTAATATTGATTGTGTACTTTGCATTCATTCCTACATGTGTATTTCCTATTACTAGTATGCACCTATGTCTATCAGCTGGTATGGGATGGTTACGTAGATATGGGTAAAGAATATACCTTGTGTTGTTGTATGTTAATTAGACCTTTCAAGCCTGGGGTGGTGGGGGTACACATAGGCTCGGCAAGGTATTTGGTTGTCCAGAGTAGCCAGTTATTCACGTTGTTATTGTTATTATTGTTATCATTGTTATGATTATTATTACGATTAGTTAATGATAGATTGATCTTTGATCTGATATCAGGATTTATGGTATGTCTTTGGGCTCTCCTATCTTATGATTGCATTATTATGCACGATTAGTCATGTCTAGCTATGTGGATTAGAAACCCCGAGTATAATAGTATTTAAATCCTGATTCTATTATAATGAGGTCTTAAATTAAGAATATGATGGTATACGTTATTATTTGAGATGACCTCATGTTTATATGTATATATACCTATCTATATATCTAGCTATGTGAATCTATGATACTACCGTATATCCCTTCCTTCGTTGTTCCTGTTGTATAGTCATTTCTTTGCCTTGTATATTACTATATATATTTTTCTTTTGCTCTTTATTCATATATTAACCTGGGATATACGGTATAACATTGACATATATTGAATATAGCTAGAATAGGATAGTTCACCCTAATACTTCCTTAGTTTTATTTTGTTAGACTCTTGGACATGAACAGGATAGTTGTTCTTTATCATCTCATTGACTTTTCATATGATTTCTGGACTCTTGGTTATGGTTTCTATTTTGTTTATTTGCTATGTATATTTGTTTTATCTTTGGAGCTCAGTTGGTAGTAGCCTACTCAGTACCATTTATTTGGTACTCATACTACACGTTTACAGCTTGCAGATTATAGTATGGGTTATTGTTATTGATATGTGCATCGTGCAGAGCATCCCTGGTTTAGAGATTTAGAGTGATATCCTAATGTTTGGAGCATTACGTACCTCTCTCTTATGTATTAGACTAGTCTCTAAGTTATATTCGGAGATAAGTTGTATCAGTGTATATCTCTTGATATTTCACTTTTGTACCTTTTTTATATTAGAAGCTCTTAAACTGATACCACTAGTTTTTGAGATTCTTCTATGTATTAATCTTTATTTTATATATTCCACATTCTTTTTCTTATATTATTGAGTAGTCTGTTACTAGACGTTCCAGACTATGGGTTGGCTGGCCTACTGCTGGGTTATTGTAGGTGCCATCATGACCTGAGAAGTTGGGTTGTGACATAAATATATATTTCTTATGCTGGATGGAGTAGAGCCATGATGATGATGATTATTGAAATTCCTAGATAAGGACCAGATCTATATATACAAGTACTCCCAAACCCCCTAAGGGCTCCTTTATCTGTAAGCCATCATGCTAGAGAAGTGACATCATCTTAGGTCCTACCTTTGCAAGCCGTGCATACATAGGGTTACACTATGAAACTTAGATCGACTATGATATTATGGATTTACTCTGCATTCATTCTTGTATGCGTATTGTGTATCACTAATATGTTGCTTAATCCTATATTTATTAGCCTTATGAGTATTGTTCGTTGTGTGTGGTGGTTTGATTGAGCCTAACGAGTTATGGGGCCTGATTAGGTGTTGTTTGTTCAGACTAGATGGTTAATTTTCTATTCTTATTATCATGGTTAGTTCGTGATAGGTTGATTATGGACTGATACTAAGATTCGAGGAATGATTTTGTTTGCTTTCTCTTTCTATTATCTTATTACGGATAATTATCTCATGTTTAGGCATTTGGATTAGGGCCGTTTTTGTGCTAACACTAGTTCCTACATTGGTTAGGAGGCCTTAAGAAGCTAGTGTGACTCTCATAGGTTGTGCCTTTAAGCTAGTCTTATATAGGTACACTTATATATATATATATATAGCTATAGTATTACCATATATTTCCTTCTCATCCTTCATTCATAAATGTATTATATTTATTCCTTGGACTTATATAGTACTATATATCATTCTTTTTCCCTTTTATCTTAATATTGGCCAGTGATATATGATATAGTTCTTTAGGGCTTGAGTACGACTGGAATAGGCAAGTTCATCTTTCTTCTCTGTCGAATCTTATAATGTTAGCTTCCTGAATATTTGGGCTATAATTTACATTCCTATTTACATGTTAACTATATTTTGTAATTATATTTCAAGCTCAGTCGGCATTTGCTTACTGAGTACCACATATTTTTTACTCATACTACACTTCAGCAGCCTGCAAATAGGTTGTTCTAGACTAATCTCTATGTTGTATTCCAAATAGGTTGTATTAATATGTTTATTTCGTATTTCATTTGTATTCTTTTAATGCTAGAAGCTTGTATTCCAAATAGGTTGTATCAATATATTCATTTAGTATTTCATCTGTATTCTTTTTATGCTAGAAGCTCTTGTACTGATTCTACTAGATTTTGGGATTTTGTTATATGATTCAATCTTATAATATATTTATTCCGTATTTCTTCTTTCATTTCTCTTGGTAATCCATTACTAGTAGTTCTGGACTATGAGTTGGCTTACCAATAGGTAGGTTATAGCAAGGTGCCATCATGACCTAAGAAATTGGGTCATGACAAATTAGGATCAGAGCCAAGTTTAGCAGTGTATTGGTATAAGAGCTTAGTGTCTAGTAGATTTATGCAGATTAGTGCATAGAAGTGCATAATCTATTCTTAGGAAGCTACAGGGAATTATTAGGAAATTTTATTATTGACTCTTTATCATGTGTTCGTATTTCTATGAGACTTAAACATGTTCTTTAACTATATGTTGCCCTAAATTGATAGTGTAATGTTGTTGATAGATACAAACTGAACGTGGCACACATTTCAAGAGCTTTAGCACAGCGTCGGACCATGGAATCAGGGATAGATGTCGAGGTTCTTCAATATCAGAATGAGGATTTAGGGCTAGCCTCAGGATCTAGTAGAGTTTGTAATCGCTTCAGCATTTAAAGATTCAACTTTAGGGATCCCAAGTCAATTGTAGATGCCTCACAACCATGGATGTCATTCATTTTTTTGAGCATTTCTCAGGCCAGAGTTGGGTTTGTTAGTGTTCAGCAAGGTTCTTTGTCGGTTTTAGATTATGAGATTAGATTTCATAAGTGGGCCAAGCATATTTCTATGATATACCCTGCAGATTATGCTATGGTGCATGAATTTATTAGATGATCATTATTGTCACTCCGTTTGGCATTGGGCCATATGATAGTTGCTGGATTTTTCTTCCTGCATGATGTTGATCACGTGAGTGCTATAGTGAGAGCATATATTAAGACTTTTGGAGGCAGAGGTAAAAGGCCATATCATTAATATAGTACTATTGGTATTCCATCTAGGAGTGAGGATCCTCCTGGTAGAGTTTAACTTTACTTGCAACTTATTAACTCTAAGAAGCATCTCAATTATAGGTGGCTCCTAGATCAGTCATGGTAATCACGGTAGGCAGAGTTCTCATCAAACCTTATGGAGTATTTGGTATGTGTCTTTAGGTCATGACGACCATTCTGAATCAGTAGGGGCAACAACTTAGAGTATTTCATGAGCTTACCATGGGGTGTTTAGATTAGTCATTAGTCTAGAGAGTGCCTCAGATATGAGTCGGTTTCTCTGACAGAGTTAGCATATATTCCCCACTATCTTAGTGCTCCTGAGATATGTTATAATTACAGGAAAGATTGTCATTTAAATAGAGTGTCCGCTCGATGATAGTTTCTCAGCCTTTTGAGGTCATCTTGTGTTTCTAATAAGGTTAGAGGTTCACAAGTCTAGAGAGTATCCCTGACATTGGATTTTCAGCTTATTTAGATAAGTCTCATAGTGATGTAATGCCTTTAGTTAGAGGCACTACATACACCTAGTGCCTTTAGTTAGTGATTCAGATGCTCAGTCCGAGTTAGGACTCCCTCAGATTCATTCTTCCTCGAGCACGTCAGGCATGTGACTTTGGATTCCACCATGATGCATGTATTTTTATTTTCTGCCTTTATCTTTTCATTTGAGTGTATTGGAGTTCTCGTACCCATCGATGCTTATATGACTTAGTAGGTATATATTTGTTGTTGTATGGCTTAATGTGGAGTTTATCATTATATGAATATCCTCATAGATGACTTTTTTTAGTATTAGATAGAGTGGACCAGTGTTAATATTTCTCGAAAGGGTGTGCTATTTGGGTTTAAGTCCTATTTACCTTGGAATATTGGTATTATTATGGCTCTATAGTGGTACTTGTTGTTGATTTAATTTTTGTACTACCTATTTCTTATACTGGTTTTTTTATTATTATTTTTACTGTTACTATTGTTTGATAACTATTGATCCTTACATGGTAGATGGCTAGGTTAGCATTATCTAGTTAAAATTATGTTCCTCATAGTTTTTATTCATTTTCTTGGAAGGATAGATTGGTTGGATGATTTCTCTCTTATAGCAAGGCAAGGTTGGTTATTTTTCTCTTGTATTAGCGAGGGTAGATCAGTTATTAAGTGGGATGTGGAAATGAAGGCAGGGTGGTCTTCTATGGTTCCAAAGTTGGCAATTCAGTTTCATTAGCCTTTTTGAGTTAGACGTTCTTGGGATTTCTTTTTGGTTTTTTGATTAGATACATTGGTTTCCCTTCTCTCACTATATATAGCCCATTTTTGAGGTTGACCAGTTTGGGGTCCGTTCTTCTGATTTATTTAGTTCATCACCCATTAGTGTCCTTGATGTTGATATTGAGAGGTCTTGTATTTGAATTTCATGTTTTTTATGTTTGTCTCTTGGTAATAACTTTGATATTAGCATTAGAATGGAGTTTGATACTCTATTCTTACTGTGATGTGCTTCTCATTCTAATAAAGTTAAGCAAGTTTGAGATAGGTGATCTTTTCTGTTACCATATCTTAAGTTCTTAAATTAGGTACTTGTTTCTAAGATAGAGTATTGGTTTATCTTGCATCGAGCAAGAGTTGTATTTCTTTGGTTTGCTAGAGTTTTTACTATTACTAGTATGATTTGCAGCCTTGGTGAGTTCTTGGGTATGCTTTGGTGGTTTATTCCCTCCAATAGATATGGAGTTGATTGCTTGTGTTTTCAGCCAATAGTTTATCCTCCATCTTGATTTTGTTCTTCAGCTACGTTTAGGTTTTATCTCTGGATGTCGGATTTGGATAGTAATGTTGATTTAGGTATTTGTCCTTAGTCCAGGATTCTGGTCTCATTTTTTATTTATTTCCTTAGAATGATGGCTTGAAGGTTGTGATGGATTCAGAATGTTAATGTTTACCCATCTATAGGATTGTTTGGGATAGTTGAGATTAAACAGTTCATCCTTAGTATCGAGATTTCAGCTTGGAGTAGCAGATTGGATTTCATCTTGAAATAGGTGCAGCCTTTGTTCTAGACTATTATCGATTGGAATTTCATCTATAAGGTGGCTAATCCCCTTATTTATCTAGTCAGGCTTCTTCCATCAGAATGAAAAGGGTTGATAGATGTTTAGATTGTGGCCTATTAGAACTTGAGGATGGTTCTTCTTCTTTTGACCTTAACTTTTTTACTTTAATAGGGATTTTAACCAATTTACTCAATAGGAATAGTGTGCTTAGTATGTTATTAGCTTGGTTTCATCCTCAATTAGTGGGACATTCTAGAGCAGATCATTTAGTGGTGAGCATTTGTGCTTTAGACTCCTGGATTTTAGTTTAGAGGGCTATTTAGACTAGTTGTAGCAGTAGCGCAGATTCCAGACCTTGGTTATTTCCAATTATGTGCATAGCTAGCGTATTATGGGTTTATTCTCATGCTTGCTATTTTGGATTTTCTGTGTATTATCTTTCGTTCTTCGAGGGTAGAGTGATGGGGTTGCGCAGGCAGGACTCGGGTGATTTTCTTCTTAGATTAGAGTGGAGAGCAGGTTTTGAAAGGTAAAAAAGGATATATTTGGGAGTTGGAGTTGGTTGCATGAGTTATGCCTTGGTACTCCTTTGGCTTGGATGATTCTTCGCATTGTTGTGTTGGTATCGATGTGGTATTAGTGTGTTGTGGTTCGTATTTAGGTGGATCATTTTTCCTTAGTTTAGTTCGAGGCCAGTTGGTGGTTGAGTATGAGTTTTTGCTTATTGAGAGGTGCATAAAGGAAGTTGGTTGAAGATACCTATGGCTAAATCCCTTGGAAGTGTTGTCTCTTCTTCAAGGTTATCTAAGGTGTCTTTCTCGAAGCATATGGGCATCTTTCTCAGAGCATGCTGGCCCAGTATCTCATCCCTTCAAACTTTTGTGGTCTTTCTATCCATTGACTTTTACGGATGAAAGTCCTTTTAGTACTAGATATTTTAATGACCCTCTAGGTCACTTTTTCAATTTTGCATGTAGTTTTGATGTTTCAAGACTTCCCACCATGACTACAAGTCATTTATGACTTGTCAATCTATCAGTTTGGTAATAGGACTATTTATTTTAGTTTTAGGCTCGTTTCTCTATTTTGTAGCGTTTGTTGTTTATGATTGGTCTCAGACCAAAACTCCTAGTAGATGACTTTGGATCAGAATTTTGACAGCGCCATCAGCTCAAGAACATTGATTTTTGGCTAGGGGGACCCTTATTTCAGGACTCGAGGATCCCAGATTTGTTTTGGGATATTGAGCGGATTACATGAAAAATGGAACTATAGATGTGGACCCCATATTTAGTTGAAACAATATCAGATGAATTTTTATGGTTTGATTGAGTTCGAAACATCGAATTTGGTATGGTATCATAGTTTGTTTGCATGCTCAGGGATTAGAATGAATCCTGACCACCCAATAGAAGTCCATTTTGGACTTAGCAAATATTAGTTACCTGGTACCTGGTGAGATAGCTTAAGCCCTCAGGGAGCCGCTTAAGCAGCCATGGGAAGTTGGCTTGGACACTTTAGCGGCAACATGGTCGTTTAAGAAGACTCTCACTTTAGCGCCTAGGGGCCTCTTTAGCTGTACCCGCACCAAGTTGCTAGACTTCTAAAGCGGTCGAGATGCTGCTTTAGCGCCAATGTACCCTCTTTAGCGTCTCCTAAGGACTTTCAATCCCCTTTCCCCAACTGATTTTTCATAATTTCTTCCATTATTTTAACACCAAATTATAGGCTCAAAGAGATAAAAAAGTGAGAAATCACCCATTGAAGCTAAGTAAGGTTGCCTAATACTCCTTGGTCATTTTTCATTAATTTTTCTTCAATTTCCATGCCAAATCATAGTAAATTCATACATTTAGGTCTTAAAATTACTAAACTTTGAGGGTCTTAAAATTTCCATGCCAAATCATAGTAAATTCATACATTTAGGTCATAGTAAACTTTAGGTCTTACTCTACGGTCTGTGCAAACTTTATCGGATCCTAAGATCGTTGATAGAATAAAAATGGAATTGTTTGGAGCAACAACCATCACAAGAAAAATAATTTTGAAGGGTGGGCTTGTTATTGTTGATGATGGTAGTGGTAGTGGTAGTGGTAGTGGTGATGCTGTTGGGACTAATGATGCTCCTCTTATAGTTTTGGAAATAACAAGCCATTACGATTATAATCATACTGGTTATAAAGATTTTTCTCCAGATTTTGTCACATCTAGCAAATGTTCTGTATGAAAATGTCAAGACTGCTAGGCGAAACATGATGGAGTGATTAATGCTATTAATGCACTAACTGCTTCTGTAAAGGAAATGATATCTAAGAGAGGTATTATTCCATCAAAGAGGATTTCATATCCATACACTCCACTAGAGATCAAGATGTCTAAGAGGAGAAGGAAAGATATTTTCAAGGCATCATCAAGCATTGAAAAAAGCAAAATTGCAATGCCTCTTTGTCTTGCACCGTTATTCAATGTACAAGGGCCAGAGGAGAGCAGTATGAGCTAAAGAAAGTGAATGTATATCATCTATTCCAACAAATAAACAGGTACATATCTGTTTCAACAGATGATACATCTGTTGAAAATTATCAAATAGATTTATACATCTGTTGTAACTGTTGTCTAACTTATTGCATCAGATACATTATCTGTTTCAATATATGTCCGTCTATTTGAGCAAATCAAATAGGTTTTCATACTGTATTAATCTCTACCAACAGTTGAGTCTTATGTTGCAACAGATGGGTCACCTGTTCAAATTTATCCCGGTAGATGATCCATCTGTTGCAACATAAGACTCATCTATTGCAATAGATGGACAATCTGTTGTATATCTGTAATCAGCATTGACAATTTTGAATTTTCAGGTGGATGTCACATTAGAAGCTACTGCTGAAGAGCATAATATCATATTTGATAATCCATTATCTGCTTCCAAAGAAAAAGAAAAAGTAAAGCCTGTCAGTTTTCAACATCTCAGACGAGGCTCCAAAAAAATCTAACAAAGTTGATCAACGACTATTCAACATGGATTGCCGATGGGCTGTTAAAGCATCATGTCGGCAGGTACATAAATCAATTTTAAAGATAATGATTTGTACAATTCTTGTTGTAAGAACATGACATTAACACATATAAATCATCACGTAGAAAATAAAATGATGAACACTACAAAGTGAACGAATCGAGTCTTGGTTTTGTTATGTTCGACTTTGTTGTTGCATATCTCAAAATAAAGAATTGGTTCTATTTGATGTCACAACCCTAAACTTGCTGGAATGATGAGGTTTGAATGTCATACATACTACTATTAATTAATACTTTATTTAATTGCATCTGTGTATTAATTTTTTCTTCACATAATCCAAAATATTTGATAATATGTGCAGCAAATCGATGTTATTTTTTACTACCTCCGAAAGAAGTCCAAGTTGCAAACACTAGAACAATACAGATATATGACAGTTAATTATTTGTACAAAGTTTACATCAATAATGACTACGATATGTATTGTCAATAACAGTCAGAAGTTTACCGAAATAAGGAATGCTTAATCAACAGTATCAAAGGTTTTAACATTCTAGCTAGCTTACCTTGGCATTTGGTCAATGAAGTATACATCCCAATCAATTGTGGTGATGAATTCCATTGGGTATTGGCTGTCATCATTCTAAAAGAGAGGCACATTCGAGTTTATGACTCGATGTCATGAAGGAGATGTTTCGGGCCGTCATCTGAGATACAAAAGATGGCCAAAATATTACCTAATTACCTTGATATGATTGGCCTTTTGGACCAAAAGGTTCGTACTGATTGGTCGATGATTGAAGCATACTAGGATAAAATAGGTAATTCATTTGATGTACAATATGTTGAAGGAATCACTCAACAAACCATTGGTAGCCTGTAAGTATAAGTGTCATGATTTAGTTTCATTTCATAAATTTCACAATGCTAATATAAACTTCAAGATATGGATTATTTATTTTTTTAAAACGCAGGGATTTTAGTCTTTTTGTTGTCGCTTACGCCGAGTATCTGAGCGATGGATTACAAGTACCAAATGATGGACTTGATGCCGGCTTACTCTGCAAAAGATATGCTATTTTTTTTTATGGAAATACGGAAAAGCAAAAGCTCAGAAGTCGTACGCAAGCAACATTAAAGATCCACGACGACCAAAGCCGAATTCCATAGCACCAGATGAAGAACAACTTGTCCATATTGAGTAGATCTGTATAGCTTGAGTTTGTCAATGTAATAACCTATCCTCGTTGGTTTAACTTGTTGATTTATTTTTAGAGTAGATCAATTGTACCCATAATGATTTTTTTACATTTCATTTATTTTTTGAGTTATTTCATGTCATTTTCGAAGGCTTTGACTTACTTTATGCTGTCTACAAATATAGTTTAATCCTTAGTTTTGAATATGTTAATTGAAATGGAATACTAGATCAAAATATTACAACAGATAATATATCTGTTGCAACAGCCGACATATCTTATCAAATAGATTTAGACATATGTTGCAACATGTAGGTCATCTGCTGGAAATTATATAACAGGTCTTCCTATTTTTTTTATTATTCCAACAGATTACCTATCAGTTGCAACAGACAGATTATATATTGTAACAAATTATATATCTGTTCCAATAGAGAAACTGGGAAACATCTGCATAATGCAATAGATGACCAACCTATTCCAATAGATAATCAATCTGACACAATAGGTATTATATCTGTTACAATAGATAGATAATCTATTACAATAGATAGACAATCTGTTGCATTATAAAAATTCAACTTTCGCCAAACTAAAAATTACCACTACATGTAAAGTAAAGTGGCTTGAAATAAAAAAATTGTTATCGTGTTCGTCTCTGTGTTTGTACATATTCTTCTTTATACACCGTCTCCAACCATTTAGTTAGGTCATCTGCTGGAAATTATATAATAAGCCTTCCTACTTTTTTTATTTGTTCTAACAGATTACTTATCAGTTGCAATAGATAGATATATGTTACAACAGATTGTATATCTGTTGCGACAGATAGACTGGGAAATATTTGCATAATACAACAGATGACCAACCTTTTCCAACAGATAATCAATCTGTCATAACAGGCATTATATCTGTTTCAACAGATAGACAATTTATTACAATATAAAAATTCAACTTTTGCCAGACATAAAAATTATTGCCACTACATGTAAAGTAAAGTGGCTTGAAATAAAAAATTGTTATCATATTCATATCTGTCTTTGTACATATTCTTCTTTATACACAGGATCTAAACATTTAGTTAGTACCCCATAAGCCCAGACCTCTTGCATCTTTCCCACAATAGCGTCACTCATACCGGACATTTCTGTGCCAGTCAACAAACACTCGATGTATGCAAGTGAGTACGGGCTATGCACTGCACCAATTTTATTTTTTGGAGGTGGATGTTCTTATTTCGACATTCAAAATCCCATGATTCCTTCATCAAGACTTTCGCCGGCAAATGATCCATCAGCTTACTCTGCGTCAACAACTTAGGGAACAAAATTAAGAGTAGATGCACGTGGGTTAAAAATGTATCCTCATTGAAGACAGGTAAGGTTCAATCATAAACCTTAATCTTTCCCTCCTCGAGTAGTATCTCAACAGTGAGAAAATGTTTGACATTCATGTTCATGAATGCAAGGATTCTCTTTGCCTTGTTCCAGCTCTTGCCATGTGGATATGGCCTCTTCCCTCTAACATATTTAATCATTTCTTTATCCTATTCGAATGTAGAAACTAACTTATCAAATCTCTAGCCACCGAGACCAGCTCGCCTACGGAGATCATCGTAACTATCCTTGAAATTATTGGTGAAGTTAAGGTCCATTATCCTATCGGCAACATCATAAGCATCCAGATACGCTAATTGTCTACCCCTCATAAGGCAGATAATTTCATCAACATACTGTGGTATAAGAAGATAACTTTTAAATAAGTTAGTAAATTTAAAGAATAAAAACATAGTGGAAAGATTCTGTTGTAGAGGGTTCTCTAAATTAGCTTACAAATTACTCAGCTAATGCAACTTATACAACAGATGTATATTATATTACAACATAATACCTAGCTATCGCAACAGATTACACATCTGCTACGTAGCTTCTTCTTCATAGAGTAGATTGGAATGCTAGGTTAGCAAAAGTAAACTTACATTGTCCACGTACCACTCACGCATATTTGTCATACTCAAGAAGTCTTAGGCATCAAATGAATGCATGGTGTATTCTTGTGGAGGTTTCGTCTTGTCAGTCATATTTTTTATAGTTTCTCCTTCTCCCCGTCACCAAGTATCACGTATATGTCCACCTTCTTCAGCGGCTCCTGAACTTCAACAACTCTTGGAGCGGGATGAGTTGTAATTTTTTCTATTTTCAGAATGGAGAGTATTTGTCTAATGCTTCTTCTTTTCCTCCTAACTGCCATTGTCGGAATGTATGGCTCCCTCACCTTCTTGGATAGTATGAAACCCCTCTTGGATTTCAACTTCTCGACAGCTTCAACAATAGCCTCTAGTTTTTCAAGGAGTTTATCCTCTTTGTCCTTGCACACTTTACATTTGTAATGAGAACATGAGAGGTGAGAGGGACTACTGTAAGGTTGGAAGGGACCAGTGTAGGGGCGAGAGGGACTTGTCCAAAGGGTGTTTTCAAACGTATTTATTTTTCCTGATCACCAACATGCTCATAATCATGACTAGCAGTAACAGCAGTATCAGGATGGCTGCCACCATCATCAATAAACCCATCAGTAACACCCCCAGAAGAGGCACCCGAATCTGTTGCAGCAGGTTGGTCATGAAGAGCTTCAACATTAGGCTGACCTTGCCTAACTTGTCTTCTTATGGCCTTTGCTCTAGCCAATTCCTTCTTTATTAAATTCACTATTGGGTCTGCTTTTGTATCAACAAGACCTAGAGTAATAAAAGAAGTCATCCCCAACTCCTTCTGATTAGGCATGATCCAAGGATGAACAACCTATAAAAAAGACAGAAGGCACTTAAATCATATAATAATAATTTGTAGTTAGTTGGGTTACATGTTAACATAACCAACTTATAGAACAAATGATCTATCTGTCATAATACCTGATTTGTATATCACAACAGATTGACATTATGTTGCATCAGATTATCCATCTATTACATAATTTGCTGTGGATAGGTAGTTTATTGAGTAGGGTTCATAGAACCAGAGCAACAGATGGTAATCTGTTGCAAAATATGGATTGTCTGTCGCAACAAATTACCCATTTATTGCACCAGTTGCAGTTAACAGGTAATCTATTGCAATAGACGACCTATCTATCACAACAAATGGAACATCTATTTCAATATCTTTCTTTGAGGCAAATTATTTTAGTTGAAAGAAGACGTACTGTTTCATTCGGAGGGTTAAAGAGATTACCCTCCTTAATATATTTTTACTGCCCTTTGCAGCCAACCACCTAAGGATCCTTGGAAGAGAAACCTCATCCGGGTAATCCTTGAACTGCTTTCAGAGGGGAGGAATGGATTCATATTCCCAAGCCTAAAAAATATAAATAGGAAGTAAGCAAAAAAAGTCATAATAACTATATTCAATAAAAATTAATGGATGAGTAAAAATATTGATCAATTTTACCATGAAATCTTAAGGAAATCTATATAATGTGATCATGTTTGGGGATAACTTTGTCAGTAAATATTTGACAGTCAAGTAGTAGTTTTCATATTCCCAGGGATAATCGTTGAATTTCTCAAAATCATCAGTAAGTGCCAATAAATTATCTTCTATGACTTTCCTGACATCTCTTGCCAATAAAATGGAATGGACAAACCAAACTAAGAACAATTTCTCCCTGTAGTGCTTTGGTATGCTTTTATCCTCAAGATCTACCATCAAATCATCTGCTTTGTAGCTATGTCCAATAATGTTAACAACCCATTTTTTTGCCTTTGCATTGGTTGGACCCTTTGTGGGGTGTTTCCTTGATGAGAGGTTCTTCTGGACGATCGCATCTCAAGCCCATCACTATGGCAAACTCTTTCAATCCGAAACAAACCAGCATGCCATAGTAGTTGATCTAGATTTCATCCACCTTTTTTTGCCCTCCTTCAAATCATTATCATCCCCCACGTACTTGATCCTGTGCTTGAGAAGACCATACACTATGTTCATTGGGAAATAGAGAGTATGGTCCTCGGGTAGCTTAAGAAAGTATGCAAAGCAGCTCCTGTTAAAGAGTTCGTATATATTTTTATTCTTCATAATACTCCTAAGTTCATCAAAATGTTTATCCAGCTGACATTTAAGTACAAGATCACCAGTTTCTTTTTTAGGGCTATCTATCGACATTACAACTCAAAAACTGTCGATACTAATGGTTTTGACAGGATAATACTAGAATTTCAATATTAATTCATGCCCCATTGGTGAGAAGGCGTTATTACTTTTCTTAACTTCATTTTTCCCTGGCTGGGATTGTTTATGACGTTTCTCCGAATCTATCTGTACTCTAGCCTTTTTTATTGGGTGATCATAAGTTGATCCACTTTCAGTTTTTTTTCTTTTGGGAGACATCTTTTAACTACAAACAATAGAAAAAAAATACATTGCATTTGATATCTGGATAATTTTTTGAAAAAAGGTAAGTCAAATTTCTATAAATTATTCTATGCCACATTACAAAAAAAACTCTAACGGATAACCCATTAGTTGGAAAAGATGGGAATCTGTTTAAAGACCTATTTAATATCTCTCAGTAGATCTTTCACTTGTTGCAACAGCTGGACCACCAACACCGCAACCATTGTCACCACTAATGCCACCAAGACCACCACCAATGCCACCAATACAAACACTAAGACCACCATAAAAAATACAAATAATGACACCACCAAAAACAACCACCGACAACACCACAAACACCGTCCAACAATACCACGATAGTCAACAAAACACCGAGACAAAAACTAGGATTTTCTCGAGTGCTTACGACTTTTTTATCATCAAAACTCAAAACTGTTAACCCATTCTCTAAGATAATACAAATAAAAGTTTTCTTTTTCATCATTAACTAAAAATCCCTAATTTTTAGAATAAATAACAAATGTATAACTCTTCTCAAACTCTGTTACCTGTGAAGACAGAGAAAATGACGAATACAAGAAAGAATAAAGTAAAAAATAACAACTATGTGATCAAAAATGGGAAGAAAATCAATCTGTCTTGAAAGGTTGAGCAATATGTTGAGTAGTTGTTGTTTGTATTATTGAGATAGAGATAGAGAGAAGAGCGAGAACTTTAGATTTAAAATGAGGAAAAGTTTTTCACGCAAATGGATGATTTATATGGGTTGATTTGTAATTTTGGAAAAGAATGACAATTTTTAAAATTGTTAATTTGGTACGAATTGATCTTAATTAATTTTTAAAATTTTAAAAGAAATAGTTTTTAAAATATTAAGTTAATGAGAAATCATTTCAACACAGAGTGGTAAATCGATGACTCGGGTTAGGATGAACGAAATACCAACACCATGCATCTGCTAAGACTCAATTAAAGTTGTAGTTGACCCTATGAACTCATTCATCCCTAGTTCCACCTAAATCAATAAAGGTACTAGCTTAACATTATGTTAATGAGAACTCATTTCAACTTTGAGTGATTGATCGACGACTCGGGTTGGGATAAATGCAATACTTACACCATGTAATTGTAAAGACTCAATTAAAGTTGTAGTTGACTCTATAAACCCATTCATCCCTATTTACCCCTAAATAAATTAAAGTACTATCTTGAAATTAAGTTAATGAGAACTCATTTCAACTCAGAGTGATCGATCAATGACTTGGATCAGGATGAACGTAATACCAACACCATGCAATTGCAAAGACTCAATTGAAGTTATAGTTGACCCTATGAACTTATTCATCCCTAGTTACACCTAAATAAATTTAGATACTATCTTAATTTTAAGTTAATGAGAACTTATTTCAACTAAGAGTGATCGATCGATGAGTCGAGTTGGGATAAATGCACTACCAACACCATGCAATTGCAAAGACGCAATTGAAGTTATAGTTGACCCTATAAATTCATTCATTCATCCATAGTTCCACTCAAATCAATTTAGGTACTATCTTAATACTAAGTGAATGAGAACTCATTTCAACTCAGAGTGATCGATCGATGACTCGGGTCAGGATGAACGCAATACCAATACCATACAATTGAAAAGACTCAATTGAAGTTGTAGTTGACCCTTTGAACTCATTCATCCCTAGTTCCACCAAAATTAATTTAGGTACTATCTTAAAATTAAGTTAATGAGAACTCATTCATCCCTAGTTCCATGTAAATTAATTCAGGTACTAGCTTAATATTAAGTTAATGATAATCTTTTCAACTCAGAGTGATCGATCGATGACTTGGGTCAGGATGAACCCAATACCAATACCATGCAATTATAAAGACTTAATTGAAGTTGTAGTTGACCCTATGGACTCATTCATTCATTCCTAGTTCCACCTAAATCAATTATAATAAAATCTGTTATAATAAACGACTGAGCTGTTGGAAATTTTCAAACAGATATTCATATCTATTGCAACAGATGACATATTTGATTTAATTATCAGATAGACATTTGTATCTGCTGTGACAGATGACTAAGCTGTTGGAAATTTTCAAATAGATATTGATATCTATTGTAATAGATGACATGCCTGATTTAATTATCAAATGGATATTTGTATCTGTTGTTACAGATGACTGAGCTATTGGGATTTTTCAAACAGATATTGCTATCTATTGCAACAGATGACATATCTGTTTGAAAATCTTTTTTTCTTTTAATTTTAAATTAGGTTTCTATCTGAGTAGATAAAGTAGTACTACTAAAGGTGATAAAATATAGTTCATTGAGTAGTCTTATCTTGTCTTTTCAATGTCACCCGTCTTCCTCGTGCCCCTTAAATTATCAATGAATATTAATTAATGAATATTAAAACCCACATCTACATCAATCTAGAATTATTTCATCTTTTCTTCAGCTTCAACCCTAAATTTATTTTATTTACCTCTGATGTTTTACTTTCTCTCCTTTTTAAGGTTATCATAACCTTTTTTCTCTCTTTTCTCTTCTCTTTCTCATAAAGATCCTTTCAGATCTAAATCGATTCATATCTTTTCTTGACTGAAATTGCTATTTTGATCCCCTTTTGACATTAAGGTATGGTTCACTATTGTTCTTTCATTCTCGTCTTCTTCTTTGCAAGTTATTTATATCTATTTTTTTATTTAATTACCATTTACCCATATCATATTTATTTAAATTTTTTAAAGAAAGTTCTAAATGTTGAATAAAGAAACTGAGAATTTTTATTACAATATGCGGAAAAAGTCATCTATTGGGAGAAGTTTAAAAGCCTTATTGGCAGTATCATTATTTGTATGTATTTTATTTGTTTCTTTATTATTAATGCTATTATTGATGTTGTGGTGGGGTTGGCATTGTTGGAACTTATGGTGTGGTATTTTTGATGATGTCAGAACAAATGATGTTGCTTCTTTGTTGTTGATGATGTTGTTGATGGTATTGGAACAAATGATGTTATTTCTTTATTGATGATGTTTTTTATTTGTTGTTTCTTTGTTGATGATTTTTTTATTTGTTGTTTCTTTGTAGTTTGTACTATTGTTGATATTGTAACAGACGAAGCAACTGTTAGAAAAAATCAAACCACCAACAAGGTTGGTTTGATGTATTCCAACAGACTCAATATCCGTTGCAAAAGACTCTACATCTGTTATAACAAACTTTACATATGTTACAATAGACTCCACATCTATTGCAACAGACTCTACATCTGATGCAATAGGCTCTACATCTATTATAACAAACTCTACATCTGATGCAACAGATGGATAATGTTCTTTCTATGACATTAATTTTTTCCTCTTCTATGTAGATATAAAGAACTAAAAGTTGATCAACTTTTTCTCGACCAACATAAGAGGCTACAGTAAAGATGGGTTCGGAGGAATAAACTACATACAGATGGAACAACTTCATATGTAGGAGGTATGTATTACTGATAATGTTGTTGTGGAAACACACATAGAGTACACTAATTTTGTGAATGCTATTTTTAATGATTAGTCATTGATCATTCAAAAAAAATATCTGTAATTTTATAGTTAAGTTTGGTAAGTCCAAACTAATAAGGATGAGGGACCATGAATATGGTTCTAATGCCCTGTTAAGATTTAATGTTGGTTGTTGCTCATGTTTATGTGTCAAGCATTGTGAAGGGATGTCGTTTTGGTGGAATTGTAAAGAGATTCAATAGCGATTGGACTAATTTTTAGGTTGCATTAGACCCTTAGAGGGCCTTCAAAGCCTCCCACTATTTCAACTAAGAACGAAATCAATATAGTTATTACCCAAGTCCAAATTTATAAGGTTGGGTTTCTCAGGGTGATTATTATACGCCAGAAGGTGCGGTAGGAGAATGCCTTCGAGGGAAAATAGGTGGTTGGTGGAAAACTATATTATCTAAGAGCTAATTGAAGAGGATATATAGGGTAGAAAGTAACTTCTAGAAAATCTAACCGATGAAACAATCTTAGAACTTGAGAAATCTATATCAAGTGCAAATATGAAATTGTATTCGATGATACAAAATTTGTCTGTTGTTTTTCTAAAAGAAAAATAGTGCAGATGGTCTCTTTGTTAGGTAGCTGTGTCTAGGTAGTGTGGTCGGGATAATCACCTAGATAGAAAATAGTGAAAGGCCAAGAAAGCAGCCTTACAGGCATCGAAGGTTGAAATAATATACAATAAGTCTAAAAAACTTGTGCCAACATCAACTGTAGTTAAAATAAGGAATCTAACAGAAGGCGATAATTTTTGAATTTTAAATTGCATCCTATGCCTTCTTGTTTGTGGTTTTGATTAGGTCTACTGCTATTGACCTGATCGGAACCACAAATAAGATTGAAAGACAGTTAGAGTCTCATTACATCATTAGCAATATGGTTATAATTGATTGTGTTTTCTAGCCTTAGCATGCTTTCAACATATCTTGGAGAAGATTAGATGCTTGCTGTAGCATGTTAATTTTAATTATTTTCAAGCTTGTCTCCAGCTTGCTGATTTGGTATTCAAGCTTGTCGTTGCTATCTTTGAAGTTGGTATAGAGTTCCTGATCTTCTGTGAGCTCCATTAGGAACACTATCTTTGAAGTTGTGGCATTAAAGAATCCCTTCAATACACTTTCTTCAGAAGCCTTAATGAATACATATAGGGTCGCTGTGTATGTTTTTAGGTCAAAATGTGTTGATACACAGTAAAGATCTATTCCCAATAGTTGAATAGCTCACTTTTATCGAGCGTTTCTCAATGTATCTTGCTTAACCAACATTTATGAAATTTTATAAATTAATAAGCAAGGAGTTACGTAACAATTGATCTAAATTGACTCTACCAAGCCTATCAAACTTTATGTAACTCCAGGCTCATTACCGTAACAAAAAACTTTGCCCGAGTTAGTGCACAAAGTAAATGAGCTTAATCTCTCAACCTTTCTATTGATTGTTCTTCTCCCATATAGAGGACAAGATATCCACCATGCAAAAGTTTACACCACTGCCAAAAATTCTTGCCAGGGCATAAGTCTTTAAATGACACCAATAGTAATCTCTTAGTATCAAGTGCTATTGAGAGATTCCTAGTCATGCCTTCTAAAGACTTTCATAACAGCAAGAATTTATGCTGATGACAAGATATCTGCCATGCAAAAGTCAACGCTGTCAGCAGAAATTCTTACCAGAGAAAAAGTTTTCAGAAGGCATGAAGTAACATCCCTCACTTTTCCTAGCTTAAAACCATCCCTAGAATGTCAAAGCTTTTCTTCAAAGATGAATACCTTTTATTTCATGTGGTATTTTCTAGATTTAGACTTTCTACAATTTGGGAAATTGACTAAGCTGTCCATCAATACCAAATTTGGCAAATCTAATACTCGGTTGAGGTGTTAGAGAATTTTTAAGTTGAAAGTATCCTAACTGAGTAACCATTGCATCATGGTGAAGGAAAATTTCATAATTGTCAATTCCAGTGGACCTTCGCAATATTGGCGTATTATAGAGAGGTCCAAATTCCTAATTTTTGAAATCTAGTAGCCTAACGTGATACTGTCATATCGTGTCAAGGGCCAAAATAGAAGTCCAAAGGGTCATCACGATGGCTCCATGGCGCGGAGTCTGCCCAATTCCACTCATCCACTTTCTAGTAAGCCACCGCGATAGTGGTGCATTGCTGTGGCCACCCAGTTTGAAAAAATTTTATGTTTTCCATTTCCGTTTAGACGTTTAAAGAGGGTAATTTGGTCAATTATCAAGCCCCCAATCCATCCTAACATAGAATTTAAGCCTATTCTAAGAACTTTATGCCCAATTTCATCCATTCTCTCTCAAAGCAAAACCCTAAAGCTTAAAAGCTTCTTCTCTAAGAAATAAAAACTCCTCCATAGATTCTTCAAGAAACATCCAAATTGAGGATTCCCAAGGCAAGATAATCAAGAATCCATCTTCAATAACTAAAATAGGAATCCATAGATTAAGTTTCCTCATCTAATCTTTAATAAAGTTAGGTGGGGTTTTTAGCAAGGATAATTGTTTCATCCTTATGCCCAAAAATTTATTTTAATTACAAATTTGTTGAATATTATATGATTTCCCATGAAATTCAAGTTAGGGTTTATACCCATTATTTTAATTTACAAGGTTATTAGATTCCAGTGATTTAGAAGTTGAATTACATGATTATTTTTATATTTCCATGCATATTACAGAAATTCCAGATTTTAAGTTGATTTATAAATTTTTACATTGCCAAGCATGAACATTATGATGTTTTAACATGAGTTTGATGCAAGGGTTTTTAAGCCCTAATTAAAGAATGCTATTTCAAGATTTGTTGTGCTATAAGCACCCTATGACTAGATTTTTTTGAGATTATTGGTAAAGATTTGACCTTTTCATCTCAGAATAGCTATTAAATCCACTTTATAGATTCAGATTACAGATTTAGCTTTACAGATATACTATTGGTTTTTATTATAAACCATTATACTATTTTAAAGTAGATTTCCATCTGAATAAACATACAGATTTAGTGGGAGTAGTATTTAGCACCGAGTTGGGTATGTTACTATGGTTTTATACCCCAGAACTACGTTCCAATGTAGGATTTAGATTGTTCTTATTTTTACATGGATGATAGATTGTGATTACTTGATAGATTATGATCACTTAGATAGGTTATACTCCCTAGAAAGAGTATGACTCCTCTCCCCAATGTAAGGATTCCTCCTTAGGGGGACAAGAATGTTGGACTTCATGAATGCTCATATGATTTATGTCGGATAGAAGAGCCTCCCATGCAGAACAAGTTTTCAGATTTCTAAACCCTTAAGATAAAAGGTTTTCCCTATAATTTAATAGTAAAGATTTTCAGAAAACTAAGTGTAAAGGCTCATAGTTTACTCAGATTATGCTTTACAGAAAGATAACAGTTATAGACTTCAACTTTTAGATTTTAGATTTCAGAAGTGAGCTCCTTCTACATTTAGACAGTATGATTTACAGACAGAATACAAGTATAGCTTTTAGAGCTAAATGTTATGACTCACTAGATTTATAAAGCATGACTTGGTTCTTATGATTATTATTTTTAGTATTTCATATATTTTAGCTTATGTGAGTCATTTATATCTAGCATATATTATTTTACAAATTATGATGATGAGATGATGTTTTTACTTATGCATTCACCCCCATATACTCAGTACATCCTTAAAGTACTGATCAACATATATGTCTATGTGCTATACTGTCTCATAATGTAGGTATCAGTTCAGTTGTAGCACGCATACTATATTCAGATAGTTTACAGTTTCTAGTCAGCAGGTGATGAGTTCTCTTAATTCAAGGGCTCGAGTTAGTTATACAGTTTGAGCAGTATTAAATTATCATTATTCAGTCATATTGATTTGGGATAGTTGGGGGTCATTTCCTGGCTGCCTATAGTTAATATTAGCAGAGGCTTCATAGACAGTCAGTAGAGTTAATGTATTTGATTCCAGTATTATTTTGTAAAATCAGAGTTGTAATTATTTTAATTTATTTATATATTGATTAGATTCAGAAAAGAGTCATCTTCCACTTATTACGTTCAGATTTATGTATCTTATTCAGTTGTTTATGAGTTATGCTAGTAGAAGGGTTAGCTTGGGATCACTTCTAGTTCTAAGAACCGTGTGACATATCGGGACTATTTTCAAGGTGTTACAAACTTGGTATCAGAACACAGAGTTTAAGTGTCAATAGGTTTCTGTGAAGCCATGTCGAATAGAGTCTTGCGGAATGGTACAGAGACGTCTATACTTTTCTTTGAGAGGCTACAAGGCATTTACTAAAAGTTTCCCTCCTTTTATACTTTAGATCATGCAGTAAAGTTGCTCTCTCAGAAATTTATGTCTACTCGTGTGTTGCCCCCAAAATCTTTATCCATGACTTATTCTTGAGATAACATGATTATCTAGTTCTAGTTCCTCCCTAGATAATTCTCTTAGATTTACTAGCAAAGACTTTAGAAGTCATACCAGGGGTTTAAGAGGAGCTCCCTAGTATGTTAAGTTTCTTAAGTTGAAATTTTATTTTCTCATCCTTATAAGTTGATCAGTTGAGACAGGATTTGATAAGTATTCAGATTGCCCATTGGCCCTTTCAATACAAATAGTGCTCCTAAGAGGAGATAGTATGAACCTAGAATGATAAATATAGTGTGTATTTGTGGGATATTATAAGCTTTAGTGTTATGATCTATGAATAGTAGAACCTTATTATAGTTGGAAGTATGGGTATAGAAGAGTAGTGACAAGAAAACCAAGAATGATAGTTGATAGAGAGTATAGAGATAAACTCGTGCATGTTGCCGAGATGTGTTGAGGTTATAGTTCCTTGTGTGTTAGTTTAATAAAGGTAGAGAATGATTATTAGTCAAGGAGAATTGTTGTTTGTTTGATGTACGAAAGGATTTATTAATTATATTTGTTGTGTTAGAAAAGTATAGGATAATAATGAAGTGTTTGGTGGTTTAGTATCATTGATTTGGTCTTTCCTTGAGGTTACAAAAAGGAGTTTAGTTGAAACCTATAGATATATGATCGTAATTTAGGTGTATATATGGGTAAATAAAAGTGATCTGTAGAAGTAGTATGTGATAATAGATTATAATGAGATAAGTCATTTTAATCGACCACTATTATTATGAAGTTCTAGTGGACTAGTGTTTCTTGATGTTTTATTTTATAGCTTCCAAGTGAGATTAGTATGTAAGGTGGGTTGTTAAATTATGTTTAGCACTAGACATTAAGTTTGAACGGTTGTTGGTTATTGAGGTAGATGTAATGATCTCCTTGGTTAGTGGTGCTAGTTATATGGAAGTGATCTAGTAGGCTTGAATAGTATGTACAAGAGTTTGAGTCCATTTTTCATAATTAAGTATGATGTTGTATGAATGGTAAAGAAGTATGATCAAGGTGATATGGGGTTGCTTTATTTTCTAAGGTTATTATGTATTTTGTGTGGTTGGTAGTAACGTTGAGTTGCTAAGTAGAAGAAGACTAGTTAGATGGTATATGGTGTTCTAAATAGCTAAGTTAAGGAGTTTGGATTGATGATGTTGAGCCTTCTTGATATGATCTTGATTCTCATGGTTTAGAAATATAAGTTTAGAGATGCGATATTAGTAGGCTATGGCGAAATCAGTATGGTTTACTAAAGGTTGAAGATATTTGTATTAAGTGTTATAATCTAAGTTTGAATCTTTGAAGATTGAGCAAATAGAAATAAGATTTGAAGCTCTAGAAGGTGTGAACTTAGGATGTGGTGATACTCATGAAAATTCTAAGTTAGTAAGTGTTCAAGATATTATATGCTGATTAGTGGGGCTATAGAAAGAGAGAGTCGTACCTCAGAAGGAAGTATTAAAAGTGGATTTTACACTTTCAGGTGTATTATTTCAGAGTAAGTTTATTATTTGCATGTATTATTGTATTCCAGACTCCATAGTGAAGCGAGTGTAGTTCAGTTTAAAGTTTAGTGAGGGGTTCCACAGGCTTAGAGTGATGGCTTAAAGCTAAGAGGGAGATGATAGAATGAGTAACAAAGTCAAACTTCCCAATTCTAGTAGTGATGACAGTGTAATGTAGAACATCATAAGGTGAGGATGAGGCTTAACCCAAGTTATCTCAATATCTACTCATGCCTTACGTGTTAGTTCCATGATCATAGTTCATGTTCATGCATATAATAGAGAATCATGTACTCTCCCAGTTCCTAGTATGAGGAGTTCTAGTTTGTTCAACAGTTGAAATCATATTCCATAATGTTATGAACTCCAAAATTTAGGTCATGCAGCCCATGACTCGCGCACTTATGCTTTAGAGTATATTCAGTTCCAGTACTTATGCAACACTCTTAGCGATCAGTGAAATTCAGATCTATATCATGTATGTCCTCAGATTAGATCTCTTTAATGAAATATGTCGTGAACACTTTTTTCACCAGACCTCGATAAAGTGTCAAGTATGCTTAGTATCCCTTCATGTTTCAAGCCACGGTATTCCATCCTTTCACTGACCTTTCTTTAGGCCAAGATAGTGATGATGAATAGTTGTGTAGATGAGAGAGAGTAAATATGTTATGTAGGGAAAGATTGTTGTATGCTAGTTTTATGTAAGTCTATAAATGAATAAATATTGAGATGAAGCTTTATGTGTATGGCTTGGTTAGTTGAGAATATTCTATGTGTGTCTTTCTTAGAATCAAATAGTGCATAGAAATTGTTATTGATAGAGGTATTAGAGAATATGAGAAAGATACTCTTATGGGTATTTGTTTAGAAGTGCATATGTGGTTATGAAGATAGGCTTGAATGTCATGTTGGTGCATAAGAGGATAGGTGTGTTATGCATTAATGAATTTCTAATAAGAGGTTGAATTTAGTTATTAAAGTGATAAGAAGAATCATCCTAGAGTGAGTAGTTATTACAATGCTTGGGGTATTAAATCCATGGTTCAGACTAGTATTATGGTGTTATGTGCAGTACCTTATGATTCCGAGTTAGGCTTTACCATGATGAAAGGATTTAGCTCAGTTTAGACTTTAGTAGATGGATTTATCAATGCCCATGTGAGAATTATAAGTTGAATCAATCGAGCATGGTATTTTAGGGGAATAGTATAGTTAAGAGAGTGTTTGAGAAGTGTTGCTAAGCTTGAAAGTAAGAAGTTTCATTGTCTAAGGCCTAGTAATTCTATCCTAGCTTATGATTTATGGATCTATGTTCCATGCTATAGAGTGGTAGCAATGTTGTGATTTCTTATTCAAATGTTTTGTTCAGATCATTTCCAAAGTTCTTTACTCCCTAATAGCATTAGAAATTTCTCAGAAGAGTGTTGGAGAAATACTTCATCTGAGTATGAGCGTTCGATATGATTCAGTCCATATAGCCAACAATACAACTTAACAGTCAGACAGATAAATTTCCATAGTATTCCATCTTTCGATTTAGTTTAGTCTTACTATCTGAAATTTCATGAGTATGGCTATTTTGAGAGGTAGTTTGTTCGTATCCATGTAAATTATGGATTCAGTTCAGTAAATGCATCATGCATCAGTTTCAGATCCGATATTAAGTTATGATTTAGTTCGTAAGTATCATGCGTATCATTTCAGTCGTTTCCTATTATTTCAACCAAATCAGTATTATTCGGGGACGAACGATCCCAAGGGGGAGATGTTGTAATGCCCCGAGTTTTCAAGGAGTTTTTATATCATAAACCTCTCATCTTTTTCTCATGAAATCAGATCCGCCTAACGTAATGATTACTTATAAGTTGACGCTCTAGTTTCTATCTCAGCCATATAGCTATTTTTATGAGAATTCATGCACTCACAGATCAGTTCAGTAGCTCACTATGTTGAGAATGAGTCATACAACTTATTTCAATTGCGTATGCTAGCCTAAAGCCTCAGATTCCTCAGTATTTCCAGCTTAATTAGACATATTCAAGGACGAATGTTCTCAAGGGGAAGATATTGTAACACCCGCACTTTTCCTAGCTTAAAACCATTCCTAGAATGTCAAAGATTTGCTTCAAAGATGAATACCTTTTATTTTATGTGGTATTTTCCAGATTTAGACTTTCAATTGTGGGAAATTGAATGAGATGTCCATCGATACTAAATTTGCCCAAATTCGATACTCGGTTGAGGAGTTAGAGCATTTTTAAGTTGACAGTGTCCTACATGATCAACAACCGCATCCCGGTGAAGGACAATTTCATAATTTTCAATTCCAGTGGACCTTTACGATATTGGCGCATTAAGGAGAGGTCCAAATTCCTAATTGTTAAAATACAGTAGCCCAAAGCGATACTGGCGCATCACGCCAGTGGCCAAAATGGCAGTCCAAAGGGGCACCGCGATGGCTCTACATCGCGGTGTCTGCCCAGTTTCCACTCGTCCATTTTCCAGTAAGCCACCGCGATAGTGGCGTGTCGCGGTGACCATCCAATTCAAAAAAAATATTACATTTTCCAGTTCCGTGTAGAAGTTTAAAAAGGGTATTTTGATCAATTTTCAAGCCACCAATCGGTTCAAATATAAGATTCAAGCCTATTCTAAGAACTTTATGCATAATTTCATCCGTTCTCTCTCAATGCAAAACCCTAAAGCTCAAAAGCTTCTTCTCCAAGAAATAAAAAATCCTCCAAAGATTCTCTAAGAAAGCTCCAAATTGGGGATTTCCAAGGCAAGATAGTCAAGAATCCATCTTCAAAAACTCAAATAGGAATCCATATATCAAGTTTCTTTATCTAATCTTCAATCAAGGTACGTGGGGTTTTCAGCAAGGATAATTCTTTTATCCTTGTGCCCAAAAACTTATTTTAATTACAAATTTATTGAATATTATATGATTTCCCATGAAATTCAAGTTAGGGTTTATACTAATTATTATTATTTACAAGCTTATGAGATTTCTAGTGATTTAGAAGTTGAATTATATGATTATGTTCATATTTTCATGCATATTGTAGAAATTCCAGATTTTATGTTGATTTATAAATGTTTACATTACCAAGCATGAACATTATGATGTTTTAACATGAGTTTGATGCATGGGTCACTAAGCCCTAATTAAAGATTACTATTTCAAGGTTTGTTGTGCTATAAACACCCTATGACTAGATTCCTTTTTAGATTATTGATAAATATTTGATCATTTGGTCTCAAAATAGCTATGAAATCCACTTTACAAATTCAGATTACAGATTTAGCTTTACAGATATACTGTTGATTTTCATTATAAACCATTATCCTATTTTAAAGTGGATTTCCATCAGAATAAACATACAGATTTAGTGGGAGTAGTATTTAGCACCGAGTTGGGTACGTTACTATGGTTTCATACCCCAGAACTATGTGCCAACGTAGGATTTAGATTGTTCCCACTTCTATGTGGATAATAGATATGTGATCACTTAGATAGGTTATACTCCCTAGAAAGAGTATGACTCCTCTCCCCAATGTAAGGATTCCTTCTTAGGGGGATAAGAACGTTGGAATCCATGAATCCTCACATGGGTTATGTCGGTGAGAAGAGCCTTCCATGCAGAATATGTTTTCAGATTTCTAAACCCTTAATGTAAAGGGTTTTCCCTACAGTTTAATAGTAAAGATTTCCAAAAAACTAAGTGAAAAGGCTTACAGTTTACTCAGATTATACTTTACAAAATGATAACAGTTACAGACTTTAACTTTTAGATTTTATATTTCAGAAGTGAGCTCCTCCTACACTTAGACAATAGATTTATAGACAGAATACAAGTATAGCTTTTAGAACGAAATGTTATGGCTCACTATATTTATAGAGCATGACTTGCTTCTCATGATTATTATTTTTAGTATTTCAGATATTCTAACTTATGTGATTCATTTACATTTAGCATGTATTGTTTTACAAATTATGATAATGAGGTGATGTTTTTACTTATGCATTCACCCCAATATACTCAGTACATCCTCAAAGTACTGATCCACATACATGTGTATGTTCTATATTATCTCATAATGTAGGTATCAGTTCAGTTGTAGCACGTATACCATATTCAGATAGTTTGCAGTTTCCAGTCAGCAGGCGATGAGTCCTCTTGATTCATGGGCTCGAGTCATTCATATAGTTTGAGCAGTATTGTATTTTCTTTATTCAGTCATATAGATGTGGGATAGTTGGGGGTCATGTCCCAGCTACCTATAGTCAATACTAGATGAGACTTCATAGACAGTCAGTAAAGTTAATGTATTTGATTCCAGTATTGTTTTGTAAAAGCAGAGTTGTAATCATTTTAGTTTAATTATAAGTTGATTAGATTCAGAAAAGATTCATCTTCCAATTATTTTGTTTAGATTTGTGTATCTTATTTAGCTGCTTATGAGTTATGCCAGTAGAAGGGTTAGCTTGGGATCACTTGTGGTCCTAAGCACTGTGTGACGTCTCGAGATCATTTTTGAGGCGTTACACATGTCTAGTAATCCCTCAATATCACTTGATATTGAGAGTTTTCTAGTCATGACTTCTAAAGACTTTTGCTTTGGCAAGAATTTCTACTGACGGTGTAGACTTTTACATTGCCGATATCCTGTCATCAACATAAATTTTTGCTGTAGCGAAAGTCTTTAGAAGTCATGACTAGGAATCTCTCAATATCACTTGATATTGAGAGATTACTATTGATGCCTTCTGAAGACCTTTGCTCTGGCAAGCATTTCTAGCGACGGTGTAGACTTTTGCATGATGGATACCTTGTCCTCTATATTGGAGAAGAGAGATCAGTAGAAAGGCTGAGAGATTGAGCTCATTTGATTTGCCTACTAACTCAGGCAAAGTTTTTTGATTGTGTAATGAGCCTGAGGTTACGTAACATTTGATAGGCTTGGTAGAGTTAGTTTAGATCAAACGTTACGTAACTCCTTGCTTATTAATTTATCAAATTCCTTGAAGGTTGGTTGAGCAAGCTACATTGAGTAACACTCGATAAAAATAAGTTATTCAATGATTGGGACCACATCTTGACTGTGCATCAACACATTTTGACATAAAACAAACATAACGACCCTCTATGTATCCTTTCAGGCTTTCGAAGAAAGTATTCTTATGGCCTTCTACAATGCCACAACTTTGAAGAAGAAAGTGTTCCTAATCGAGCTCACAAGAGACCAGGAACTCTGTACCAACTTTAAAGACATTAACGACAAGTTTGGATACCAAATCGGCAAGCTGGAGGCAAGCTTGAAAATTTTCGGGATTCACATACTACAACAAGCCTCTAATCTTCTCTAAGAAATATTGAAAGCATGCTAAGATAAAAAAAAACACAATCAATTAATGCATATTGCTAAGAAAGTAAGGACACTCAACCTGTCTTTCAATCTCGTTTGTGGTTTCGATCAGGTCAATAACAGTGGACCTAATCGAAACCACAAATAAGAAGGCATGGGATGCAATTTAAAATTCAGAAATTGCCGTCTTCGCTTAGCTTCCTTATTTTAACTGTTGTTGCTGTTGGCACAAGTTTTCTAGACTTAATGTATATCATTTCAACCCTTGATACCCATAAGGCTACTTTCTTAGACTTCTGTTATTTTCTATCTAGCTGATAATCCCGACCATGCTACCTTGTCGCAACTCCCTAGCAAAGTATCCATCTGCATAATTTTTCTTTCAGAGAAACATAAGAAGAATTTACATTATCGGATACACTTTCATATTTGTACTTGATTCAAATTTCTTATGTTTTAAGATAATTTTATCGGCCAAATTTGCTAGAAGTTCATTGCTACCCTATGTCTCTTCTTTAATTATCTTTCATATGATATAGTCTCTCATCAGCTCCTCTTTCCCTCACAGAAATTCTCCTTCAACTCCTTCTAGCGTATAATCATCTTCTTGAATAACCCTTCCATATAAATTTGGGCCAGGAGAATTTCTATTAGTTTTCCGTTCTTGTTTGATGCAGTGCGAGGCTTCAAAGGCCTTCTCAGAGTCCAATGCACACTTAAGTCCAATCGCTGTTGGATCTCTGCAATAACACCAAATATTGATCTCTTTTCAAAACTTGACACACACAAACATGAGCAACAACCTTCAGTAATTCGTAACAAGGTATCTACATCATCTTCATAGGGTCCTCAGCCTTATCAATTCAAACCCATCAAACTTAACTGTACAATGCAGGATCTTATTTGAATGAATAATGCCAAATCGGTTAAAAACTCTATCACAAAAATATTATACTTTGTGTGTGTTGTCCTGATGACCTCATCAGTAATACTTAAATCCCGCATATGACAGTGGATCCATCTATCTGCACGCACCTTATTCTTTCTAGCCTATCTATGACTTAAATTGAATAAACAAATGACTAACAAGTTGCAAGAGATACTACATCTGTTTAAATTGTCAAACAATTGCAGACATCATGTTACGATATATGATCAATTCGTTGCAACATATGACATATCTATTAAAAAAATCAAACAGATATATCCATCTGTTGCAATAGATTGTCAATATGTTGTAAGTTATCTAACAGATGAAATATATTTTGCAACAGATTATCCATCTGTTAGATTTATTTTAAAGCAATTTTTTTTGAAATATAATAAAAGATAAAATGTTGTATTTTGATCCGTTTTTCAATTTACATATTTGAAAAGTCACCAATTTTATTTAATTAAAGGATATGAACAATCGTAGCTTTTTGACTAACCCCTTCGAATTCAATTATTTATAAATAGGTCTCTCCTTACTCGTTCATTCTACTACACTTACAAATATGGCTGATCCAGATTTTTACAAGAAGATTCATATCAAGTCCTTGCAGAAACTTCAAAGAAAGTTTGATGATCTCCATAGGGATTTGACTGATTTCAGAGCAAGGCAGAATAATAATAATAGTAATGATAATAATAGTAGTAGTAATAATAATTAGGTTATGTTTTTTCTTTTGGCGTATGTATTTTCCTCCTTTTGTATATTGGATCTACCCAAGGGATTCAAAAATCTATGTTTGGTGGGCGACTTTGATTTTTAATTCTTATTTCATATTTAATTATTATTTTGTTTATTCCTTATTCTCAACATGTCGACGGTTGGTGGTAGGGATAGAGAATTTATGGCAACAGAGGTTAATATGATGTGATAGATTGATCATATATTGCAACAAGCAGTTATTAGTAAAAAAGAGTTATTATTGTTATTGAGAGGGTGAAAAGACATGACTTTTCGATTATTTAATATGAAAAATAGTTCGTAATAAATAATAAGGAAATAAATGATAAACACAATTTATGATCGTAAAAGAATGGATATTTAATTTTAATAACTGATCGTGATTTTTCATCATTTTTGTTTATAAATTTATTTTTTAAAATTATTTATTTATTATATAATAAAAAAAGTCATAATATTGGATTAATTAACTTATATGATGATTGTTAAGAAAAAGGTGAACAGTCATAACTTTTTGTTTAAAACACATTAAATGATGTTGTTGATGCATCAAATTCCCCATTTGTTGCGACTGATGTATCAGCTATTAGAAGAAATCAAAAAAGTTATTAAAACAGATCATCGATTTGTTGCAACAAATGGTATATCTGTTGCAACTGATGGTTTATCTGATGCAACAGATATACAATCTGTTGCCAGAACTCAATAAAAATGGCTAATATTATATTAAAGGAACGATTATTGAAAAGGTATTTTTTAAATTTATATAATTAAAAAGCCAGCAAATGTGGATTAATAATATGATGATATTTTTTTAAAAAATGATAGATTATATGTTGCAACAGATAGATTTTCTGATACAACAGATTTTTTATTTGTTGCAATATATGATATATCTGTTGTCATAGATGAGTTATCTGATGCAACAGATATTGAATCTGTTGTCACCACTAAATAAAAATGATTCTTGGAAAGAACTAATTAATAATAATAATCTGAAATGTCATGACTTATCACAATATTTCTTAATTTAATTAAGTCATAACTTTTCACAGTACTAAAAAATATAATTAATAAATGGAGGTGAACAGTTAGATTATATGTTGTAACATATACATTATCTGATGAATAAGTTTTCTATTTGTTTCAACAAATGATATATCTGTTGTCACAGATAAGATATCAGATGCAACAAATATAAAATCTATTGTTACAAATCAATAAAAACGGTTCTTGAAAAGAACTAATTAATAATAATAATCTGAAAAGTCATGACTTATCACAATATTTCTTAATTTAATTAAGTCATAACTTTTCACAGTAATAAAAAATATAATTAATAAATGGAGGTGAACAATGACGCTTTTTTGCCACTCATTCAAATTTAATCCTCTATAAATAGATCCCCCTTACTTAATCGTTCATTCAACTACACTCTATTTATTTATTGTTTCTTGTCTTTCATATTACACCTCCCACCACTTTCTCTTTCCTGACTCAGGTAAGTCTTTTTCTTGCCAATTTGTATTATACATTGTATTACATTTGGATATTCTTTTTTTTACTTTTGTTTCTACGTTTCTTGTCAATTCATATGTGTTCTAGATATAGTTGATCCAGAGTGGAACGTTGCTTTTCTACAAGACGCCGTGAATGAACTTCGGATGCAGGTTTATGACCTGCAATGAGAACTTGGAGCAGTTAGATCAAGGATGCTCCGTAAGATCCACAGGCTGAGGAGGGCCTTGCTGCTACCGGTTGAAAATTGGCCAGCTGACAATAATAATAATAATAAAAATAATAATAACAATAATAATAATAATAATACAAATAATTAGATTATTTTTTTCTTTAATTAGAAAATTATGTTTGATCAACTTTGACGTTTTAATTCATATTTAATTTTTATTCTGTCTATTATCTTCTCAACAAATATGTCGATGATTGGACGTAAGGAATAATTTTGAATCCAATAGCAATAGCAAGAGTTGAATGTAAACATATTGGTTATCTATCGGGTTTGTGGCAGGGGTTGATTTGTGTGTTTTCAAATAGATTACTCATATGTTGCAATAGATAAGCAGTCTAATGCAATAGATCATTAGTCTGATGCAACAAATAACTTGTCTGTTTCAATAGATAATTAGTCTGTTTCACGGCTTTGACGTTTTAATTCATACTCCCTCCGTCTCCAATTACCCATCCCAAATTGAGATGACGCGTTAATTAAGAAAACTAATTAATAACATGCCTAGTTTATCATAATACCCTATTAAATGATGTTTATATTTTAATTTGAAGAAAAAATAATTAATGCAAAGGGTAAAACATGGAATTTTTTTTGTCTCTTTTTGATTAATGAAAAAAGACAAGTAAAATGAGAAATCAAATTAGAAAATTTGGGATGGGTAATTTGAGACGGAGGGAGTATTTAATTTTCATTCTGTCTATTATCTTCTAAAAAAACATGTCGACGATTGGATGTAAAGAATAATTTTGAATCCAGTAGCAATAGCAAGAGTTGAAATATATTGTTTATCTGTTGGGTTTGTGGCAGGGGTTGATTTGTGTTGCTCCAAACAGATTAATAATCTGTTGCAATAGATTACTCATATATTGCAACAGATAATCAGTTTGATGCAACAGATAATAAGTCTGATGCAACATATAACTAGTCTATTGCAACAAATAATTAGTCTGTTGCAACAGATAAATCTTCAGTTCCAACAGATTACCCATTTATTCTATTCATGTTATGGGTACTATAGAAGCATTAATATGAACCCAACATATGAGTCTTCCATTGCAACAAATTACTCATCTGATGCATAAGATGAGTGATCTGTTTAAATTGTGAGCACTTATGTTGGATTCATGATCGGGTTCTATCCATTGTTGGAAAAAACAGTAGTAACTGTGTACCCAGATGACAAATTCAAATAAAAATCATAATTTTACTTACCAAAGTCACCTATGAAGTAATACCAAAGTGGAAAGTGATGTAGGAAACAAAATTTGACATAAGAAATTAGTCAGATAGCAGCAGTTGTTGTAACAACAACAATAACAATGGTCGATGAGAAGAAGATGAAGATGATAATGAAGCAGAAGATGATGAATAAAGCAGCAGCTACAATGAACAACAATAATCGTGAAGAGAGAGAAAACAACAACGGATGAGAAGAGAGAGAAGCACGCCTTTTTTTCTCTCCGTTTCCTGTTATATTAACTAACATTTGGATCAAAGTGTAAATTAAAAAAGTTATGGATTATTTTCAAACTTCCCCAACTTTCTTAATCCATAATAAAATAATTGTCACCTGCAATCAATAATTAAGACTTGTGTCACCTACATCTCATTTTAAAACTCTTTTGTCCCTTAAACTCTCAAGTTACTTAAACTTTAAAAACATTGTTTTCTAACAATATTTTTTGGGTTTTTAAATCGAATCAAAGAATTTAAAAATGATTAAATTACTTTTTTAGGAATTTATTTAAACAAACTGAACATTAACTTTTTTGGGAAGTTATATATTTGAAAAGTAGAAGATTAACTTTGTTAGAAATTTATACGATAGTTGACTTAAATAGAAAAATCCAAGAACATTGAAATGACCTGAATAAGGTCCTTACCATTTAAACTGTTTATTGATCAATATTAAGAGAGATGGTTTAAAAAGTACTTTAGCGTTTTTTTTAATCTTTTTTTTTCCTTGTTGAGTATTATGAAATGGTAACATATAATTTGTTATTAATTAGAAACTTCTTAATAATGATTTTTTTTTATTTTACTAATTTCTACGATAATAGTTCTTTTCTTTTAAAGACTATCACTCCATATCATAAAAAGGAGGAAAGTAAATCGCGAGCACCTAAACTTGAAGAAGATTTAAAAATGCCTAACAAAGAAGAAAATTTTGGCTACCTAATCCTTAATTTTTTTTATACAGATATGATACGTCGCATTTAACATCTGTATACATATCTTGCAAATGATTCTTCGTTAGTCCTGATCCTTAATTTTTTTTTTTTATACAGATATCATACCTTGCATTTAACATCTCTCTATATATATCTTGCAAATGATTCTTCATTTGTTCCAACTTCTTTTATCCCTTTTATAGCTTTCTTCGTTATTGCTTATGTTCCTAATATTACTACTGCTACTGCTGCTACTACTAATAAGAATAAGAAGAACAACGACGACAACAAAAACCCCAACAGTTGCCCCTAAGAACACATTTTTTAGTTTGACGATTCGCTCTCTTATACTGGTAACCTAGCTCATATGTCCGATGCAACCATACCATACCAAATAAACCATTATCTGTATGGTTAAAATTTCATTGAAAATGCACTGGAAGATTCTATGGTGATCATCTCATTATAGACTATATTGCCAAGGTTCCTAATCTTCCCCTTCTCGATCCTTACTTGGAAAAAGAGCTTCGTTCAACAATGAATTAAACTTCACATTTGTCATGATCCAATTTCTCAGGTTATGATATCACCTACTATAATCCGCCTGTAGGTAATCCAACCTGTAGTCCGGAATAACTAGTAACAGATTATCAAAAGAAATGATAGGAAACAATAGAATAAATATGAAAATATTTAATATAAAAGCAACCCCAAAACTTGGTAAAATCAAGATCTTTGAATACAATAATGGTATAAAGTGAAATACAAAGTAAATATAAGTACAAGATATCTATGAATACAATATAGAGATTAGTCTAATCAATAAAAAAGAGAGTAGTAATATTCTGAAAGCCAGGAGCTAACCCAAAAACTCTGATCCATAACTTCTCCATACAATACACACAATAATGGAGAGAACTCGTACTATGATCTGCAGGCTTCAAAAGTGTAGTATGAGTGTCAAACTCGTGGTACTCAGTACGAATCAGTCGATTGAGATCCAAAGATAATGCATGAATAAATAACACATAATTGAGGAATATAAACTATAGGCAACTATCAAGGAATCTAACATAATAATCTTATAGGGGAAATTATAATAAACTATCCTATTATCATTGTAATCATGATCTGAAGTGCAATACCATACATCACAAGTCAATATACAAAGAAAGAGTGAAGGAAAATTATATAATAGTATACAAGGCAAATAATACATACAAGACATGAATAGAGAAGAAGAGAGGGATGTATCATGATACCATATACACACATACATACACACACACACATATATACACACACACTCAAGGTAATGTGTTAAACAACCAATCTAACATCTCAGGAATCCTAACCAAGTCAAAAAACTATTGTTGGCATAATCAGGGTCCTAACAATAATTTCTAACCATGAGGTAACTATCAATAATATAAATTACCATAAAAAGGAAAGAGATCAGAATCATACCGACAACTTTAGACACCTGTTCATAATCAACCTACCACAAACTAATCATAATCACACTAATAAATAATTGGCTAGTCTAGACAAATATTGCCTAATCGGGCCTCCATAAGCCGAAAAGGTTAAATCAAATACTCATCAAACAATAAACATAGCCTACACCTGTACAACCATCAATAAGGCCAATAGATAAAAGTACCAAACAATACACTGGCAAAAGGTAATACATATGAATGAATGAATGAAAATTAAATTCATAGTACCATATCTTATCCGAGTTCCATAATGTATCAAGTGTTTACACCTGCTCCAACTCAACAGCTAGCAAAGGAAAGATCTATGGTGGTCTCTCTTCTTTGACACTGTGGCTCATAGATGAAGGGGATCCTAGGAGATTTGAGAATATCCATATACACTGTCTATACCTAATGTTAGACCTATTGTAATCGTCATCATCAATCTACTTAGTCTAGTATAAGAGAGATAAAAATATAATAAGTGCACGGACACAAACTTAGACTAATAGAGTGCAAGTGTGTAAATCCATTATTCGAGATCAAATCTAGAACTAAATCAACATAATAGAGTAGAAAGAGTCAGAATCTCTCACGATCGATGTAAATCATAGTGGTAAAAGAGCGGATAAACCATGTTGCTACATCAATCTTGTCTAATTTTAAAAATATCACCCTTAGTTTTAAAATAAATAAATCATTAAATAAGGTGGTACAACTCTTGTTCTAAAAGGGTCCATTTTAAAGCAAAAGTCAAAATAAATCCCTCTTTAAAAAAAGTAGTAAAATCATGATTTTGGTTGGAATCGTACCACTAAGTGACCATGAATGCACCTAAATGTAAGCATGCCATCACAAGTATAAAAAAAATACAACAATAAGCACCTAAGTATACATAGCATACCATCACAAGTATCTAAAAAATACAACAATAAGCACCTAAGTGTCTATAAACTAGAATCACACCCTCTGTAAGAGTAGAATACTCGCCTGCAGTCCAACTGGTGTCATTAACACACCTAGGGTCCGACAATATATGTATAACTAGAATAATAATAATACTATAATATAAGAAACTACAATACAAGTCACTAAGTTAATTAGTATGTCATGATCTAAAATTAAGGAGTTATGATGGCACTTGTCGCGGTGAACCTTGACAAGTAAAACTATCTCACAAACTGATACAAAAGGGAAATAACAATCAAAAATCAAGGCTAGGCTCCTAGAACGAAGCCAAACCATATCAATATAACAAAGGAAAGAAGAAACATACTCAATAATACCAAATACCAAAACTTAATGTCACAATGTATGAACATAACTAATACAACTCAAAGCCAAATACAAATGACATTCAAAGTAGGATATAAATCTATCTCTAAAATACAATAAAGACATAGTCTGATAAGGAAAGATAGAAGTAGACTCCAGATACCTAAAATCAACCACTACCTTAAAATGCTCCAAATGACGTCTGAAATCAAACACCATGAGGTACACCGAACATGAATCTACACCAAAAGAGCGCAGTAGTAGTGACTAACGTCTGCTTGTACTCAGTAGGTATCATAGGATGACTGAGCAAAGTAAAAAATAAAGCATACAAAATACACACTAAGGACACATAACCTGCAATTAGAAAATATACAACAATGGTAGCCCATACCACTTGCATTAACAGTTCTATAATATCCACATATAACACAACAATACACAAAAAAAGAATACAAGTATAAATTTATACCACTTATAAGTTAGGAAAAGAGACAACATATAGGACAATATAAAGTATAAGTAAGAAAATATCGAACAATAGTTAGGTAATAAGTCTAACAGAATAGACAATCAGATCACAAACATAATAAATTAAATATAATAACAATGATTATGATGATGATAATGATGATGATGTAATGCTTGAGGTTTTCACATAACCTACGAGACCATCGTAGAGCCTCCAAGACCATCAGACAATCTTCATATTCACCGACAGAGCTAAAGCTACAAGATGTAAGACTCATGGGGGTTTCTTCTACCCGTTTACAATCCACATATATCTATATCTCCTACCAAGCACATCCATTGGGAAGGGTTTAATAAGATGCCATATTTTCTGTCAGAAAAAAGTATTGTCAGTGTTTCTCAGTATTTTTATTGTGGTACCAATGTTTCATGAATGAGTATGAGAATGTAATGCTCAGAAAAAAAATAATGAGTATTTTCATAACCAACCACAATGAGTATTTCCACAACCAACTAGTATACCATCACGTGAGCCAAATATCCACTCATTGTTTCCAACCATCTATGAAATCCAACCTTATGTATATGTCAATAAAGTATGAATATATCACAACACACAATTGGTACCACAACCTGCTATTTCATCAAATAAGATACAATTATCATCATGTATACAAGGTTATTAATATCAAATAAGACCCCACACGGTCAAACATAACACATAATGTTCCAAAACCACCACATAACATAAATATAGGCCCCCACATGGGTACACAAAATTAAGATAGCCATTTTTATGATTAGTTTCCACATTCTTAATATTCTTTTGTATAAATATTAACTACCCAACCCAGTTTGAAAGAAGTTACGCTATAACCTACCTCAAAGGCCGAAAACCAAAGTCGTGACTTTGTTTTAAAAATACGTTTTGTATATTTAAGAAGTCTACAACTGAAAACCTAAGAAAAAATGAGGTTCAAATCAAAGAAAAACTATTTTAAAACTCTACCGAAAAAATCTATGAAATCTATTGTAAAATAAAAAATCGAAGTTGTTCTAAAGATGAAATTGAGGAAAATTTATAATTATGAGGTTAGAAACTTATCCTAGTGAAAAAGGTTTGAAATTGGGGTTTAATTTCGAAAATTATAATTTTTAGGCCATACGAGCAAAAATCCCCCAACTGTATACTTAATTCAAGTTTAAAATTAGAATTAGAGGATAAGGATTGAAGAAAATAATTGAAATGGGTGTTATGGAGTGTACCCAAGCTTAGAAGTGGAAGAAATAGCTCAAAATCATGAAACCCTAAGATCCAACTCTCAAAAATAGTGAAAAATAGCAAAAACCAGGTATTTATATACTCAAACATCGCGATTGCGGACCAGGTGTCACAATCCTGGTATCTGGACTATTAAGGGTATCGCGATTGTTAACCGATGATGTAATTACTTTATATGTCTGTAGGCTCCAATCCCAATCGCAATAGGAGCATCACAATTACGGTGCACCAATTGTGTTATGCATTCCAAGTTTCCGCGGGCCTCTATGGATTTATATGGAATCTAGTGAAAATAAACTAACTATGCTAACCTATCGAATTAGACATTATGGACTCAATGGTGATATTAGATTTTTGAAAAGACACCATTTTCATAGTGTTGACCCCCGAAATCCAAAAAATCATAATTTTCTAAATCAAGGGTCAAAATAAAATTTAAAAGCAACAAAACCACACCAATGATGTTACCACTCTAAAATCAATGTTCTAAATCTGCTGGCATAGTCTGTTTTTCCATCCGTCACACTGATCAAGTGATGTTTACTGAAGTCAATTATAAGGCTTTCAAAGCCACCAAAAATCATATTATCTCATTTATGGCATTAAAATATATTGGGAACTTTGCCAAACATCCCCACACCTCAAAAATACCAAACACAACTATTGGGTGGTGTAAAATGGTCAAATCATATAGAAATACATATTTCATCAAAATTCAAATCGTTACATCACCCACCACTAAAACCAAGTTCATACTCAAACTAAAGGTAAGATAAATAACCGAATTAGCAAAAATTTAGGGATACAAATTATGTGTACCAGACTTGACATCCCAAGTATCTTCATCTATAGGTCGATACCTCCACTAGACTTTGACCATAGGAATAACTATAAAGCACAACCGTTTAACATACCTTGCCTGGAGACTAGATGCTCAATAAATAATAAACTCTTATCTAATTGAATTAACTCCTAAGAAATGACATGAAACTCATCTAGAAAGTAATGACGAAGCATGAAAACATGTAATTTGGGGCACAACTAACTTTGCAATGACGCTTTAATTTATTTTCCATATTTCCATTTATTTGTGCGGTTAGATCTTTTCCATTGATGCCCCAAGATATTTATGACTTGTAGAGCTGATAATTCGGTTATCGTGAAGATCGTTTGTTTTTTAGAGCTATTTCACTATTTTGAAGTATTCGCTGGTTCCAAATGGCCACCAAGAAAAATTTTTAGTAAAAAATTATATATGCAAATTTTGACTATTTATGCAGCTCCATAATATTTATTTTAGGCTAAGCAGACCTTTGGTTTGGGTCCTGAGATACCCGAGATCATTTTGACCTATTGGTCAGAAAGTTAAGAAAATAAATATGAGTGTGGGACCTATATTTGGTCGAAATAATATTGGATGGAAATTATGGGCATGCCATCACATCTGAGATGTCAAATTTGATATGGTTACATAGTTCATTAATGTATATAGGATATTTGATAAATCCAGAGGCCTTGGCAGAGACTTGGAATATTTCCAAGTCTTCAGTTGTCAACTGATATAGCTGTGATCACTATCCTTGGTCTGCCATTATTGTACTATTATCGTACAATAGAGGTTGTGATCATGATTAATCATGCAGTCATCAGGTAGTGCGATCACACACCTTAGGGTCGCAATAGTGATTCTCAAGTACCTGGATTAGGGATAAAATAACCCTATTTTCCCAATTTTGCTCATTCTTCACCCATTCTCTTGAGAGAAAAAACCTAAATAGTCTGAGAGCTAAAAATTAAATCTTGTGGGTGGTGATTGGTAAGCTAGATTAATGTTTATTTTTGAGATTATCATCCGATTAAAGGTAATAATTCACCCTTTTCTTGGTGAAATTTCTTAATTATTTGCTGAAAACCCCATAACCTTAAGGTCTTGATTTTAGCCTTGATTTATCTTAGTTTGCATCCATTTTAGAGAGTAATGATTCCTTGAGATTGTATAAATCTTAGGTTGGTTTTGGAAATACAT
>JAPEIP010000008.1:133444184-133472113 GCA_026120095.1 Capsicum chinense | reverse complement strand
TTGTCTATGATGAGTCATGAGAATTTATTATGAATATTGATGATTTTATGATGATTTATGGGATTTTACTTATGTTTTCCTCTCTATAATATTATGAGAAGTATGGATAGTGAAATTCAAGCCATGTGAGTCTTCATTTTCCGTATGCATATTTTACGAAATCAAAGATATTATTCAAATTATTGCGTGTACCCCCACATATTTAGTTGCTTATGAGGAGTCATGGTGAGTTATGTAACTACTTCACACACTTTCTGTGTCAGTATAAATCTTTAGGAGTCAGGGGTGTGAGTGTATTCGATTTATCAGTGTTGGTATCCTGTGATTCAGTAATGCAGTACCCCAGTACAGTAGTGAGTTCCAAGGACAGTAAAGTGGTATCCGAGCTATGGTATCTGGAGTCATTATAATTGTTATAGTGGTTGTGAACTGTGCATTCATATATGTGTACTCGTTTGTTATTCTCATGATTATTTTGTTAATTAAATATTCATGCATAAGCCCTTGCATTTAGCCTTCCCTGCTTGCATACTCAGTACATCTTAGTATTGATGCATTAGCGCTATAGTGTTCTTTTATTTTGGGGAACCATAGGTTCAGAGGAGTGAAACTTGGAGCATCTTAGAAGTCACTTGTATAGCAGCAGTGGGTCCAGCTGTGAGTCCTCATCATCCGAGGATGTTGTTATTACAGTATTTGATTTTAGTAGACGGAGTTAGTTGGGGGATTGTCCCTTCAACTCCATAGTTCAGGCAGTGTAGAGGTTTTTTAGACAGATGTATTAGTGTGTGGTTTAAGGTGTTGTATATTTCTAGATGTTTGAATCTTATGGAAGGTGTTAGCCAGTTTTCGCATGTATTTTATTATATTATGCAGTGAATAGGTACAGATATTAGAAAAAGGATTAGCTTGTGGTCCTTCGAGATCATAAGCACCGTGTGGCATTTTGGTTCTCGGGAATCGGGGCGTTACATTTTTGTGCCTTGAGTTAGCTATATTATCTTGTATTTAATCATACTTATATCATGATTTAACTCAGTTGGCCGATGATGCCTATTGAGTACCTATTGTTTTAATACTCATACTACACTTCTGCACCTTTTAGTTGCATATCTAAGTACTACCTATCGCCGTTGATCATTGATCAAGATATACTAATATTTTCGAAGATAGGGTGATCTCTTGGAGTTTGGGTCGCCCATTTTTCTCTACCCTTATTTTAAGTCTTTTGTTTCTAGATAGATGTATTGATTATTACAGACTTTGAGTTATACTGATACTATTAGATTATCTTGCACTGGCTCTATTAGGTTGTGGGATTGATATTTTTTATTGACTATTTATTTTAACTAGAACTTTTGTTATTTATAAATAGTATGCCTAAATTTTGCATATGTTAGGCATTTCCTACTGCATTAACCCATTACATTAGCTTTGGGTTATGTTTTTGCTTACCTACTGGTATTATTTTGTAGGTGCCATCATGACTCATGAATTGAGTCTTTACAAATTTGTATCAGAGCCTAGGTTTGACAGAGAAAGTGTCTAGTAGAGTCTTACAGATTAAAATGATAATATCTGTTTCCTATCTTTGGGAGGATATGGGACATTATTAGGCGCTTTTGACTTCTTTCACTCATATCATGCTAAGGGTCTATGTTGGATTGTAAAAGTATTCCCTTGACTTTAATCTTTCGCAGGTGGCCAGAACACGTGCTATCGCTACACAAGACGAGGATCTCGAGATTGAGCCTAGGGATCCTACTCCTGTTAGTTTATGACCTAGAGCTCATAGATAGCTATGTGATGCATCCCCTGCTAGGGGCTAGGATAGGCTGCCTTCCCAGGTCATATTCTTTCTCCTGAGCTAGATATTCTTCCGCCCTAGCCAATGGCGGGCTAGACACCAACCCAGGCTCCACCAGGATTTATTTTCTCTTTGGTACTCAGATATGCATTGGTTCTAATTTAGTTAGTGGTGCGTCTTCTGATGATGCACAGTCTACAAATCAGAGAGGTCCTAAGGATCCCAGAGTTGAAGATCCTCCTAAAAATATAGTTTTTTAGTAGGTAGTTGCTCAACCAGTTATTGCTCAGCCTTCTATGTCTTCTAAGGAGTAGAAAATGTTGGGTAGATTCTTCAGATTGGCTCTACCTATGTTTTCTGGTGCATTAAGTGAGGATGCATATGCGTTACTGATTTTTTATAAGCATAGGCTATGTTATTTGGGCCTTGTAGAGACTTGTGGTATGGATCACACCATATTTTAGTTGGATTTGGCTACTCGACATTGGTGGAGAGCTTTTATGGATTCTGGATGAGTTGGATTTTTTTCTTTGTCCTAGACTTAGTTCCTCAAGAAGTTTTTGGAGAAGTACATGCTAGCCTTAGAGATCATTTGAGGGATCAGATCTTTAGATAGGAGCATGGATCCATGATAGTTGTAAAGTATGAGGCTTGTTTTCACTAGTTATTTAGGCATGCGACTTCTATTCTCGATATTGAGTAAGAGTGGATTTGCTGCTTTGTTAGAGGGTTATGACTTCCTATTTATATGTATACTCAAAGCTTGGTCGTTGTGGGTAGGTCTTTGCTGAGGTGTCAGATCACGCTCAGGTGATGGAGGATATGTATCATGAGACACAAGGGGACAATGATAAGAGTCCTAGATATCCAGGAAATTTTAGTAGGAGTTGTAGTAGTTCCTGATTTAGAGGTAGTAGTTCTTATGGTGGGTATTCTTCACATACATCTTATTACACCCAGCGTTAGCCTAGTCGACCTGTTCAGGTAACTCTTCAGATAACTGATAGAGATTAGTCAAGTACTAGTGATTGCGCTAGTCAGGTTTGCAATTAGTCTTTGATAGCTTCATCTTATAGTTATTGTATTTGTGATGGTTACTCTGGGTCAGCCGAATTTTTTGGTTCTAGTTCTGCTCTGGGTTTATGATATAGCTTTGTTGTCTTGGTCAGTATACTTGAGAGTGCCCTCTTTATGAGGCGATTCTTGATTTATCTTAGAGTGTTCCCCCTATTAGAGTAGTTTACCCCTCAACTAGAGCTAGTTCTCACAGTTGTAGAGGTGGTTCCCAAGGTACTCAAGGAGTTTCTTTAGCAGATAGGACATGAGGTCGGTCAGGTGTCTAATTGGGTAGCAAGCATGGTAAGTTGTATGCAGTATCTGCTATACATAAGGATGAGACATCAAATGCTATTATTATAGGTATGATTTTGGTGTAGTGCCAATAGGCTTTTGCTTTATTTGGTTTAGGATCCACTTATTCTTATATTTCTGCTTATTATGCACCACAGTTTGAGTTGTCTAATAATTTATTTTCTATGCCATCGTGCGTATCTACTCCCATGGGTTACTTTTTATAGTGGATCGAGTTTTTAGATCATGTGTTGTGACTGTTAGTAATGTTGATACATATATTGATCTTATTATTCTGGATATAGTATATTTTGATGTGATTCTAGGCATGGACTGGTATCCTACTATAATACGGTCACAAATTGTTTTGCCAAGACCATTAACTTAGCCAAGCCTGATGTACCCCAAGTCGTGTGGTAGGGAGCAGTTAGCTATGAGCAGATGAGGATTATTTCTTTTGTTCATGTAAGGAGTATTATTTTGAGGGGTTGCGGGTCTTATCTCGCTTATATTCGTGATACTAGTGTAGATAGTCCATCTCTTAACTCTGTTCCTATTGTTTATGAGTTTCCTGATGTGTTCTCTATCGACCTGCCTAGTATTTCCTTATTTATAAGATTGAGTTAGCTATAGATCTCGAGCTCAGCACCCAACTAATTTCTATGGAACCATACCATATGGCTCCTGCTGAGCTTAAGAAGCTAAATTCACAACTTCAGAATCTTCTAATTCAAGGTCTTATTAGACTGAGTGTGTCTCTTTTTACTGTTCCTGTATTATTTGATAAGAAGAAAGATGGCTCCATGCATATGTGTATTGATTATAGGCATCTTCATAAGGTGATGGTGAAGAACCGTTATCCTATGCCTTACATTGATGATTTGTTTGACCAGCTTTTAGGAGAAACAATGTTTTCTAAGACTGATTTAAGATTTGATTACAATTAGTTGATGATTTGGGCCAATGATATCTCAAAGACAGCTTTTAGGACCAGTTATGGTCATTTTGAGTTCTTAGTGATGTTATTTGGGTTGACTAATGCCCTAGCCACATTCATGCACTAGATTAACTGACTATTCAGGCTTTATTTGGATTTCCTTGTCGTTGTATTCATTAACGACATCCTTGTGTATTTGAAGAGTAAAGTGGAGCATGCATAGTATTTAGGGATCATGCTCTAGATATTGAGCGATAATTTACTTTTTGACAAGTTCTCTAAGTGTGAGTTTTAGCTTGAATTAGTGACATTCATTTGACATGTGGTGTCTAAGAATGAGATTATGGTGGACCCAACCAAGATTTGGGTTATTCGTGATGGGATAGACCTATATCTCTGACTGAGGTTCATAGCTTCATTAGTTAGCTGGTTATTATAGATGATTCAATGAGGGTTTTGCTAGTATTTCATCCCCTATGACCAAATTAACTTGAAAGAAGGTTCCTTTCTGATGGTCCGAGAAGTATGAGTCGAGCTTTATAAAGCTCAAGGATTTTCTCACTTCAGTTCCTATTTTAGCTCTTCTTATTGAGGATAAGAGATTCACCTTATTTTTGTAGTGCTTTTGGTGTTGGTTGGGGATGTGTATTGATGCAACAGGGTCATTTTATTATTTACGCTTTAAGATAACTTATGATGCATGAGCGCAACTACCCTATTGATGAATTAAAGTTGGTGGTGGTAGTATTCACGCTTAAGATTTGGGGCATTACCTTTATGTTATGAATTGTGAGATTTACACCAATCATCACAGTTTTTAGCATCTTATAACCTAGAGAGAGGTTAATGCTAGGTAATGTAGATGGATGGAGTTGCTTTAAGATTATGATATTTGTATCATCCGAGCAAAGAAAATATGATAGCAGGTGCTTTGAGTTTGAAGGCCAAAAGTATGGGTAGCTTAGCCTGTATTTTAATTTTTAGGCTGTAGGCATGTGACTGCAGTCCTTAGCCAACTTGATAGTTCGCTTTAATATTGTAGATCCTAGGAGGATTTTGGCTAGTGTAGAGGTGAGGTCCTTAGTATTTGACTAGATTTGAAATCATCAGTTTGAGAATAACAAGCTTTACTTCTTTCGTGATCTAGTGTTGAGTGGTGAGTCTAAGAGGAACACCATAGATTCTGAGGGTATTTTGAGATTTTATGGTTGCATTTTTCTTATGCAAATCAATGATCTTACTGATGGAGTGGTATGACGAGAGATATAACAGACGCTGTAGCTCATTTCCTATGTTGTCAGCAGGTAAAAGCCGAGCATAAAAGACCTTGTGGGTTGATTCAAAGATTTCCCATTCCCAAGTGGAAATAGAAGAGAATTACCATGTAGTTTTTAGTAGTTTACCTTTCACTTCCTATGATTATGATGGTATTTGGGTCATTGTATATCGTTTGATCAAGTTATCATATTTCATTCCTATTCAAATGTCCTTCAATGTTGTGAGATTGGCCCATATCTATGTTCAGGAGATAGTCCATTTTCATGGTGTGCCTATTTTTATTATTCTAGACTGTGGTTCTTTGTTTACTTTGAGGTTTTGGAGAGTATTTCAGGAGGAGTTGGGTACTTCGGTGGATCTTACTATATCTTTTCATCTGTAGACCAATGGCTAGTCTGAGCAGACTATTCAAGTTCTTGAGGCTATGCTCTGGGGTTGTTTTATGGATTTTTGAGGCCAGTGGAAACAACACTTAGGCTTGGCAGAGTTCGCATATAATAAAAGTTGACATTTGAGTATTAATATGGCACATTTTGAGGCTTTATATGGTAGGAAGTGTCATTCACCGATTGGATGGTTTGAGACTTTCGAGGTAAGGCCTCATGGTACTGATTTGCTTCATGATTCGTTGGATAGAATTAGGGGATTCAGGATATGTTGAGAGTGGCTTAGAGTAGGCAGAAGGACTATGCATACCGTAGGCTTCATGACTTGAGATTTGGAGTTGGTGATCATGTATTTCTCCGTGTATATCCTATGAAGGGTGTGATGAGGTTTGGGAGGAAGGAAAAGCTCAGTCCTACATATATTGGACCTTTTTTGATTCTTTATGCAGTTGGTGAGGTGGCTTATAAGTTATCTCTATCTCTAGATTTTTTTGTTGTTCATAAGGTTTTCAATGTCTCCATATTGCAAAAATTTATTCCTAATCCTTCTCATGTGCTTAGATTGGACTAAGTCAAGTTTGATGAGTGTTTGACCTTCGTATAGAAGCTAGTGCTTATTTTGGCTCGTGATGTTAGCCGATTGCGCACTAGGGAGATTCTTGTGAATAAGATTCAGTGGAGGTACTGCCCTATGGAGGAGGCCACTTGGGAGATCGAGAGCAATATGCAGTACCAGTATCCTTACCTTTTCAAGACTTCAGGACTTTCCTAATCTTTAACTTTATAGGACAAAAATTGTTTTAGTAGTAGATATTATAATAACCCTTAAGGTTATTTTCCATATTTCTGCTTATTTTTACCATTAGAGATTTTCCATAGCTTCTCCAAGTCATGTATGACTTGTTGGAGCTGACAATTTGGTTACCGGGCAATTCATTTGGTTTTTTAGAGACATTTATCTATTTTGAAGTCTTTATTGGTTCCAAATGGCCTCCACGCAAAAGCTTCAGTAAAATGATCTCGTATGTAAATTCTGACAACGCATCAACTCCAAAATATCAATTTTAGTCTAGGTAAACCTTTGGTTTGGCTCTTGAGGCACTCGATCTCATTCAGACCTATTGGTCGGAAAGTTAAGAAAATGATTTATGGGCGTGGGACCCACATTGGTCAAAATAACCTTAGATAAAAAAATTCGAGTGCGCCATTGCATTCGGAATGCCAAATTTGGCTTGCTTAAACAGTTCATTTGTGTTAAAGGATTCTAGATGAATCACTAGTCCTTCGTGGAGGCTTGGAAGATTTCCAAGTCTTCAACTGTAAACTGATACAAGTGCGATCACCATTCTTGGGTTGCAATCACAGTGCTGTGATCGCATAATAGGGGTCGCAATGGCTACTAATCATGCAGTCATCAGGTAGTGCAATTGCATACCTCAGGGTCGTGATAGCTACTCCCGAGTACCTGGACTGGGTATAAAATGACCCATTTACCCAATTTTGCTAATTCTTCACCCATTTTCTAGAGAGCAAATGCCCTAAATAGTATGAGACCTTTAAACTGAAGCTTATGGGTAATTGGAAAGCTATATTAAAATATATTTTTGCGATTATCATCCAATTGAAGGTAAGAATTCACCCTTTGCTTGGTGAAATTTCTTGATTATTTTCTCAAAACCCCAAAAACTTTAGGGCTTGATTTTAGCCCCAATTTAGCCTAGTTTGCACCCATTTTTGAGGGTAATGATTTCATGAGATTATATAAATGTTTTGAGGATTTTAGAAATGCATTTTCCATAAGTGGGACCCACATGGGGTTTTGATTCCATTTTTAGACCCAAAGCACAATGGTGCAATATGAGTATCGATATTCTCATATTGATGAGTACAATGTTTTTTTGATAGCTTGGCATATTAAGGAGGCATCTCAGAAGGGAAATGCAAATGTTAGCTATTTCCTGATCATTCTTTGACATCGAGGTAGTCTAGGTTTATACCTTGTTAGATTGAGCTATGTCATAGTACATTTATGATATCTTATTGAAGCTGGGATGCATTTTAGGTGTTGGACTGATGAAATTCAAGACTTGGTTTTAGTTGTACGCTTATGTTAATTTGAAATCGTAAGTTTTAAACACTTAACATGTTCCTTATATCTTAGGTGAATTGGGCTTCATTTTGCATGCTTTGCATGAGAATGCTTTAGATCAATCAAGTTAGATAAAAATGCTTTAGCTACTCATGTTTAGGGTAAGCTTAGCCATAGTTGCTTACACCTTTGAAGGTTACCTTAGTTTTTATTGGGATTAGCTGATGTTTCTGGGAAGAGTCTTTACCTTAGGACTAATTTTGGCTTTTTTTACATCTAAAAGTGCATTTAGATAACTTAAGCATAGTTCAGGTAGATTTTGACTAAAATGGAACTTAAGGATTAGAAGTGGACTCTTAATCCACTTTAGGCTATGCGATATGTTAGGTTTGTAGACCCTTAATGCTTTTTAGACTCTTGGAAATGTGTATCGAGGTAATATGGAGCAATATTGATGCTTGATGGTTATGTTGGTTGATATAAGGGTTGATGCTTATTGACTATGCTATTATTTATACATATTGATGATACTATTTATGATATGGATTATATATTTGTTCAAGTCCGAAAGATAATTATGTTGATATTTATATATACCCGAATTGAGTCCGAAGGATGGCTATGGCACTATTGATTATTTATCGGTTCAAGTCCAGCAAGATATTAACTATTTACCAGTTCAAGTTTAGCTATTGATTATATTTACTGATCGAGTCTGGCTATTGATTATTTACCAATTTAAGTCCGGCTATTGATTATATTTACCGGTTCGAGTCCACAAATGCAATAATATTATAATGACATATTTTTCATGATTGATAATATCGGGATGTGAGATTGAAAGGTAAGAATTTGGCTTAAATGGAAAATGAGGAGATGCTTATAATGTGGTACTACATAAATGGACTCTAGTAATTAAATGAATTCCTTAAAAAGTGGTGATTAGCTAATAATTGGTGATTAATGAGCAACGGTGATAAAGTTGTTAAATGATGGTAACCCTATGGAGTGTGGATAAATTGTTGAATGATGGTTAAATGGCAATGAAGATTAGTTATAATGTCGTTTGATTGCTTATTCTTCTCTTGAATGTACTCTCTAATCATATTGGACGCTGTGACGAGTTCTTTACTTTTCTTCACCAATTGGCTTATGGGAGCCAATTTTGTAATTGTGATTGCTTGTGTGATATTATGATATTAACTTTATTATACTTTCCATGTATAACATTATTGGATATGATTCAGGTTCATTTTTGTACCTTGACTTAGTTATGTTATCTTGAATTTTATCAAACTTATATCATCATTTAGCTTATTTGTCCGATGATGCCTATCGAGTATCCATTATTTTTGTACTCATACTACACTTTTGAACCTTTTGGGTGCAGATCTGAGTACTAGCTATCACCGCTAATTACTGATTATGTTGTATTGATATTTCCAGAGATTGGGTGAGTTCTAAGAGTTTGAGTAACCATTTTTCTCTACCTTTATTTTCCTTTTTTTTTGTTTTGAGAAAGATGTATTGACTATTCTAGACTTTGAGTTGTATTGATACTATTAGATGCTCTTGTACTGGCTCTACCAGGTAGTGAGATTTGTATCTTGTTTTGACTGTTTACTTTATCTAGAACCTTTGTTATTTATAAAATGTGTTTTTGAAATTTTTCCTATGTTGGGCATTTCCTACCGTAGTAACCCATTGCATTAGCTCTGGGTTATGGTTTGGCTTACTTACTGGCAAGATTTAGTAGGTGACGTTATGACTCGTAAATTGGGTCTTGACAAACTCATAAGCCACATCACCAATAGTCTGAAGAATCTCAAATGGGCCAATATACCTGGTGATAAGCTCTCCCATCTTCCCAAACCTGATCAGAGACTTCATGGGTTAAACTCAAAGGAAAACATGATCACCAACACCAAATCTCAAAGCATGAATCTATGATCCGCAAAATACTTCTGCCTACTCTGAGGCGCTCGAAGCCTATCTCGAAAGATCCGAACTCTATCCAAAGACCTATAAAGAAATTTCATACCTCAAGGTCTAACCTTAGAAACCTCAAACCAATCAACTGGAGAGCGACAAAGTGTACCACACATAGGCTCAAAAGGAGCCATATCAATACTTGAATGATAGCTATTATTATACATAAATATAGCCAAGACTAAATGCTACTCCTATTTCCCACCAAAATCCATCAAGAAAGATCGGAGCATATCCTCCAAAACTTTGATAGTCCGCTCTGACTGACCATCAGTTTGAGGGTGAAAAGTTGTGCAAAGGTCATATCGAGTACTTAAATCATCCTTAAAAGTCTTCCAAAAGTGAGATGTTAACACAAAACCTAGATCTGAAATCATAGGCAATAGCACACCATATAGTCGCACAATCTCACGAATGTAGATAGGGGTCAACCTCTTAGCACTGAAAGAGACCTGCACAAGAATTAAATAAGGAGACTTAGTCAATCGATCCACAATGACCCAAACACTATAAGAACCATGAGAAGTGGGAGACAATATGGTCACGATACATCGTAGTCACTCCGAGATTAATGGAATACCTAGAACAATGGGACCCATAAAAAATTAATCTAATTCAATCACCGACACAAAAACTCGACCTCCAATCCTCAAAACACCATTGAAATCAAGTGGGGCTTCCTTAGCCTCACCACTCAATACCTTATCCCAAATCTGTCTCTATCCAACATCATCAAATTGATGAACTCGAATCTTAGCTTCTCCATCAAGGAAGACCTAGTCTCCACAAATACCAAAACACATGTAACACCCCAAAATCTAGTTCTTGAGATGCCGCACGCTGCTTCAAACTATAAGTAGTTCTGAGCTAACCTTGGCTGCCTTCTACTAACTCGGAATATCAAAATAGGAAAAAATAAATATATGATACTGACAAATATGGAAAACCATCAGAAAAGCCTGAGTATATCTGAAAATACTGATCACATCAATATGATAAAACAAATACTGAATGATCTAAATACGACATCTGAAATCTAAGACTGAATCTAGTAGTCCAACAAGCCTCTACTAACTGAATCTAGAGAGTCACTAAGAAAGGCCCCAACTAACTCAAACTATCTGAAGAGAATAATAAAAAAAATATTTACTAGCAACTGAAAATCTGTATAGCTAAGTACCCAAGCTAAGAGGACTCACCAACTACAGTGATGTAGATGAGATGCTCGAAAATCACTCTCACTGCTGAGACTGAGCACCTGAACCAACATTATGAGACAATGTAGCTCATAGACATATATATGGATTAGTACTTTGATGATGTACTAGTATATAAGGGTGCATGCAATAAGTAAATAATATCATCACAGTTCAAAGAAAACATCATAAATGCTAAATATAAATGACTGACGTAAGCTTGAGTAATCTGAAAACTGAAAGTCAAATCATAAATAGTAAAATATGTAATCTAAATCTTGTAAGACATCATACTTAGTTCTGAAATCTATATTCTATTCTTGTTCTCAAACCATATAGGCTAAGTGAAAAAGGGCTCGCCTTTTTATGTCTGAAAACTAAAAGCTATAATTCTGTAACTAGAATCTTACGTAAAGTAATATCTGAGTAAGTTTGTGAGCCTTTACACTTAGTTTCTTAAATTTGGAAAATACTTCATCTTAGGGATTTAAAGAAACTAGTTTATTTAAAGGGAGGTTCTCTTAACCGAGATAAACCATATGAGCTAACATGGAGTCCAATGTCTCATCCTCCTAAGGAAGAAACGTCACGTTGGGGTGAGGTGTCATACTCTTGACAAGGAGTATAACCTGAGCTAAGTGATCATATCTATAACTGCCATCCACATAGAAGTAGGAATAATCTGATAATCTATACCTATGTTGGCTACGTAGTTTTGTGGAAGTAGGTTACACTAAACCCACACTTTCCGCTCGGTACTAAATACTACTCCCTTATTAGTTGCTATGCTTATTCAGTCAAAAATCCACTTTTAAAACTAGCATAAGGGTTTATCCAAAACCAAATATGCATTTATCTTTTTAAATATGTAAATAAATTTGATCTAAATTTTGTAAATGGGATTCCATCGCTAAACTGATGATCAAAGATCAAAGCTTTTCTGAAAATCTGAAAATAATATATTCACAAAATGCTTAAAGCATCATCTTATTTGAAGTAACCATATTTAATCTTGGGATAAATAAACCATGCATCAATCTTAGGTTATATCATCAAAATGTTCATGCTTGATAATATGATTATTGATAAATCAACTCAAAATCTGAAAATTTCAGTAATATACATGGAAACATAAACATAATCATGTAATTCAACTTCTAAATCATTGAAAATCTCATAATCTTGAAAAAAATGATAATGGGTATAGCCTTAACTTGAAATTCATGGAAAATCATATATAATTTAGTAAGTGTGTAATTAAAACAAAGTTTTTGGAACAAGGATGAAAAAGTTGTCCTTGTTCAAACCCCACATACTTTAATTGATGATCTTTAATGAGAAACTCGAATCCTGGATTCCTATCGATGTTTTGGAGATGGCTTCTTACTGTTCTTGTATTGGGAATCCTTAAATTTAGACTATCTTGGAGAATTAATGGAGAAATTCTGAGTTTGTTAAAGAGGAAGTATGATGATCTAGGATTTTTCTTTGAGGCGAAATATGAATAATGCATAAAGTACTTTGAAATTTAAGTAATCTTATGTTTTTTTAGACTGATTGGGGGTAGGGGATTTACCAAAATACCACTTTTAAATTCTTAAACAGAACTGGAAAACATAAGTTTTCCTGCTCTGGGTAGCCACCACGATATGCCACAATCGCGGTGGTTCCCTGGAAAAAGGACGAGTGGGAATTGGGTTCCCTCCGCGATGTGCCACCATTGCGGAGCCCTTAAGTTTTCCATTTCGACCACTGGAGTGACGTGCCAGTATCGTGGAGTGACACTGGAAATTCCCAAATGGGAAATTGGGTCTCTCTGCGAGGTGCCAAAATTGCAGATCCTCATTGAAAATTGACAATTATGATTTTATGTTTCTCCGCGATGCGCTAAGGACCCAAAGCACGGTGATTTACAGCTAGAATTTAAAATAGCCATAATTTCTTACCCGGTTATTGAATTTAGGCGAATCTTATATTGTTGAAAAGCTAATTCAATTTTCTACGTCTTGGTAAGTCCAAATCTAAAGAATTTCACACGAAATAAGCATCACTCATTCTAGAAGCTACTCCTTGTCATTTTAAAGATTAGTTTAGGCTAGGAAAATTATGGGGTATTACAATATCTCCCCCTTGGGAACATTCATCCTAGAATGTGGATTATTAAGATGAAATTCCTGAGAAATATACGAATATAAGATAGCATGCACAAATAAAGTGAACTGAGCAACTGAATCTAAATCATTCTAAGCTTCTGAGTAATTCTGTGAGTGCACGAATTTACATAAGGACAACTATATAGCTGAATTTATGATTAGAAAAGAACTGGATTAAGGAAGAGTAGTACCTTCGACTAGATCTGAGTTTGTGGAGAAGAGGGAAGGGTACTTGGCTTGCATGTCCGCTTCTGTTTCCCCAGTAGTGCCCTCAACCGACTAATTCTGCCAAAGAACTTTGACCAAGAGAACTTCTTTGTTCCTTAGTCTACGGATCTGATGATCTGGAATCTCAACTGAAATCTCTTCATATGAAAGGTTGTTCTGAACATCTAAGTATTCTATTGGAACTATAATGGTAGAGTCACTGATACTCTTCTTAAGCATAGAGACGTGGAATACAGATGAACGACTGACAAGTCTATAGGAAACTAAAGATCATATGGTACTTTCCCAACACGACTCAACATTCTATAAGGACCAACATACCAGGGACTAAGCTTCCCCTTCTTGCCAAATTTCTTCACCACTTTCATGGGTGAAATCTTTTAATACATAAAATCACCAACTTCAAATTTGAGGTCCCTTCTTCTCATATCTACATAGGATTTCTGATGACTCTAGTCTGTTTTTAATGTTTCTCTAATCAACTTTACTTTCTCCATGGCCTCATAAACTACATATGGCCTAAGAAATGTGGCCTCACCCACTTCAAACCAACCTATGGGTGATCTACATGTCCTCCCATAAAGAGCCTCAAATTGAACCATTCGAATGCTAGCATGATACATGTTATTATAATCAAACTCAATCAAATGGCAAATGCTCATCCCAACTACCCTTGAAATCAAAAGCACATGCCCTCAATATATCTTCTCAAGTTTGTATGGTCCTTTCCACCTGACTATCTATTTGAGGGTGGAAAGCTAAACTAAGATGGACTTAGATACCAAGACCCTTCTGAAAAGCTATTCAAAACTGGGAAGTAAACCGAGTACCCCTATCTGAGATGATAGACAAGGTGACTCCATGCAATCTAACTAACTCTTGGATATACAAATTAGAATAATCCTCAGCTGTATAAGACGTGTGAACTGGCAAGAAATGCACTGACTTAGTCAATATATCTACAATAATCCAAATTGAATCATGGTGACGACGCAAATAGGGTAAACCAAACACAAAATCCATATTCAACTTCAAAGTGGGAATACCAAACTCTTGCAATATACCACCAGGTCTTTGGTGTTCTACCTTAAACTGTTGACAAGTTGCACACTTAGCTACAAACTCGGCTATATCATTTTTCATGCCACTTAACCAATAAATTTTCCACAAGTCGTGGTACTTCTTGGTAGTACCTAGATGAATAGAATAATGTACACCATGCGCTTCTTCCATAATTCGCTATCTCAAATCATCAACACATGGCACACATAATCTACTCTGGTATCTCAACACACCATCTGCCCCCTGAGAGAAAACCTCTACCTTTTGTTCTTTTCCCGATTCCTTTAGTTTTACCAAACTAGAATCCATGTCTTGTTTTCGAAACTAAGGAAGATTCAAAACTACTCTGAACCCAAACATTACCTTCAACTGAATCAACTAACCTAATACCCAATCTAGCCAAACGATGAAATTTTTGAGCTAACTGTTTCTTATCTTTCTCTAAATGAGCAACACTACCTATAGACAATCTACTAAGGGCATCTGCCACTACATTGGCCTTGCCTGGATGATACAACACACTCATATCATAATCTTTCAATAGTTCCAAACATCTTATCTGATGGAGATTTAACTCCTTCTGAGTAACCATATACTGCAGCTTTTGTGGTCCGTAAACACATCAACGTGCACACCATACAAATAATGTCTTCAGATTTTCAAAGCAAATACTACAACAGCTAATTCCAGATCTTGGGTTGGGTAATTATTTTGATGAGGCTTCAACTGTCTAGAGGCATAGGCTATGACCTTACCTCTCTACATTAACACACAACCCAAACCAACTCTAGAGGCATCACAATAAATAGCAAAGCCATCTGTAACATCATGTAATGCTAGAATTGGGGCTGAAGTGAGTAGTCTTCAACTCCTAAAAACTCTTCTCGAAGGAATCTGACCATTGGAACTTAACTTTCTTTTGGGTCAATCTAGACATAGGATACGTAATACATAAGAAACCTTCAACAAAACAGAGGTAATAGCCATCTAAACCAAGAAACTCCTAATGCCTGATAGAGAGATAGTTCTAGGCTAATTTCTTACGGTTTCTGTCTTTTGGGGATCAACTCTAATGCCATTTACGAAAATAATATGACCGATAAAGGCTACTGAACTTAGCCAAAATTCACACTTGCTGAATTTGGCAAACAATTGATGCTCTCTAAGAGTTTGCAAGATAATTCTAAGATGGTTTGCATGTTCATCCTCCCTACGGGAGTATACAAGGATATCATCTATGAATACTATGGCAAATATATCTAGATACTGCTTAAACACTTGATTCATAAGGCCCATGAAAGTTTTTGGAGTATTGGTTGGCCCGAAAGACATGACTAGAAACTCAAAATGAGCATAATGGATTATAAAGGCTATTTTTGGAATATCACATTCCCTTACTCTAAGCTGATGATAGCCGAATCTAAGGTCTATCTTTGAGAAATAACTTGCACCTTGGAGTTGGTCAAATAAATCATCAATTCTAGGAAGATGATATTTGTTCTTGACTGTGACCTTATTTAGCTGACGATAGCCAATATACATTCGCAAAGAACCATCTTTCTTTCTCATGAATAGGATGAGAGCGCCCCATGGAGAAATACTAGGCCTTATAAAACCCTTATATAAAAAATCTTTGAGTTGCTCTTTCACCTCTTTAAGCTCTGCTGGAGCCATATGATATGGAGGGATAAAAATAGACTGAGTATCTGGAAGAAGGTGATTTTCTAGGAAAACATATGGAAACTCATTCACTACATCGACTGACTAAACTGTTAGAGTCTCAGACTTAGTGTCTTTAACTTGAACAAGATGATAGATGCAACCTTTGGAAATCAACTTGCTGGCTTTAAGATAAGATATGAAATAACTCTTGGGAGACACTGAATTACCTACCCACTCAAAGAATGGCTCATTTGGAAACTGAAACTTCACTGCACGGGCACGATAATTTATAGATGTATAACAGGAATGGAGCCAATCCATACAAAGACTAAGATCAAAATCAACCATATCTAACTCTATCAAGTCTGCTACCACAACTCTATGAAGAACAGTGATAGTATATTTTTTGTAGACTCGCTTAGCAACAACTGACTCACCTATTGGAGCAAAAACCAGGAAAGGCTCAGGGATCTTTTCGGAACTTACCTCATAATTTATTACAAGTAATAGGGTCACATAAGAGAAACTCGACCCAGGGTTTAACAACACATAAACATTAAAATGAAAGATATGAATACTGGTAACAACATCTGGAGAATCCTCTTGCTCCTAGCAGGATGGTAAAGCATAGAACTGATTCTAGAGTTAACCACCACTGGTACTAGATGAAGTACCCTAAAGAGGAGCTGAGCGGCCTAGAGAAGCTAGTGCACTATTAGCCTGAGTCTGGGGACATGGATCCCTATTTCCCTGTCTAGTATGCGGACAATATCGAATGTTGTGGTCCAACTTACCACAACCAAAACAACCTTTCTGACCAGCCAAACACTCGCCAAAATAATTCTTACCACACTTATCACACTGAGGATAACTGGGCTTACCACCCATACTACTCTGAGATCTGGGCATAGAAGACTTGCCCCATAGTTTCTGCCTATTTTTGGGTGCAGGAGCACTGGCTGAAGAAGGTGCAGGGATAGATGAATGATTCTGAAACTGAGAATGATTTTATCCCCTAGACCTATTCTGACCATAATCAAATTGCCTTGTTCTAGCTCTCTTATTTACTCTTTCTCTTTTATTTATCTTTTCTTCCTTAATCTGCTGAGCATGCATCATCAATCTAGAAAAATCCATGTCTATATTGAGCATAGGAGTTCTACATTCCTTAACCACCAACCCAGATACACTGGTCATAAACTTATTCATGCTTGATCTAGAGTCAGCCATCTGATCAGGGGCATACTTAGACAGCTAGTTGAACTTGAGCAATACTCGTTCACTATCATAAAACCCTTCCTTAGGTTCATAAACTCTTCTATATCAGCTTTCCTCATCTAAAGTAGGAAGAACTTGTCTAAGAGCGTATCCTGAAACATCTGCCAAGTAATGGGTGCTGCATTCTCCCCTCTACTCTTCTTCCACATGATTACCCAATCATAAGCAACATCCTTCAGTCTATAGGATTCTATTTCTACACTCTCTTCTTTACCTCATCTAGATAAAGCTGTAGGTCCTCACCTTCCTTTGACCTAAAAAATTATAGTGGGTTCATTCTCATAAAGTTTCGAATTCTAGCTGCTGCTAAGTCCCCATCCTGTTGAGATTGGGCTACAGCCTGACGATTACCCTTAACATTTATTGTCACCACTTGGGCTAGCACCTGAAAGGCAGTCCGAAAGTCTGTATGTGACACATTTTCATTTAAAGGATCTGCGGGCTGAGGTGGTTGGTTATCATTCCTATGGGCATTTGGTCTGTGAGGAGGCATATTTTATCATAAAAGAGCTTAATTTAATAGCAGGTAGAGATAGTTGTAAGCATGATGGATTATTAAATAAAGAGGATTTTCCAAAAATACTTCATAGCCCTTTACTCATAGATGTGGCACGCTTCACACCGATGATCAAGACTCTATGTAACGCGGTTTGTCTGGCTCCCTAGGATACTCTAACTCTTAGGCTCTGACACCAAGTTTGTAACACCCTGAAATCTAGTTCTTGGGATGCCATACGGTGCTCCGGACTACAAGTATTCCTGAGCTAATGCTCGCTGCCTTCTACTAACTCTGAATCTCAAAATAAGGAAAAATGAATATATAATACTGACAAATGTGGAAAACCATTGAAAAAGTCTGAGTATATCTGAAAAAGCTAATCACATCAATCTGATAAAATAAATACTGAATGATCTAAATACGACATCTAAAATCTAAGATTGAATCTAGGAGTCCGACAAGCCTCTACTAACTGAATCTAGACAGTTACTGGGACAAGCCCCAGCTGGCTCAAACTATCTGAAGAGAATAATAAAAACATTTACTAGCAACTGGAAATCCGAATAGCTAAGTCCCCAAACTAAGAGGACTCACCAACTGTAGGGATGTAGATGAGATGCTCGAAAATCACTCTCGCCGCTGAGACTAAGCACCTGAACCTACATTATCAGACAATATAGAACATAGACGTATATGTGGATCAGTACTTTGATGATGTACTGAGTATATGGGGGAGGGGGGGTTCATGCAATGAATAAACAATATCATCATAGTTTATAGCAAATATCATGCATGCTAAATGTAAATGACTCACGTAAGCTTGAGTAATCTGAAAACGGAAAGTCAAATGATGAATAAAAAAAATGTAATCTAAATCTTGTGAGCCATCACACTTAGTTCTAAAATCTGTATTCTATTCTTGTTCTCAAACCATATAGGCTAAGTGAAAAAGGGCTCACTTTTTATGTTTGAAAACTAAAAGCTGTAATTCTATAACTGGAATCTTAAGTAAAGTAATATCTGAGTAAGTTTGTGAGCCTTTACACTTAGTTTCTAAAATTTGAAAATACTTCATCTTAGGGCTTTAAAAAATTAGTTTATCTAAAGGGAGGTTCTCTTAGCCAACATAAACCACGTGAGCGAACATGGGGTCCAATGTCTCATCCTCCTAAGGAAGAAACCTCACATTGGGGAGAGGTGTCATACTCTTGCCAGGGAGTATAATCTGAGCGAAGTGATCACATCTGTAACTGTCATCTACATAGAACTGGGAATAATATGATAATCTATACCTATATTGGCTACGTAGTTCTATGGAAGTAGGATGTGCTAAACCCACACTTCCTGCTCGGTGCTAAATACTACTCCCTTATTAGTTGCTACGCTTATTTTGTTGAAAATCCACTTTTAAAAATAGCATAGGGGGTTATCTAAAACAAAATATGGATTTATCTTTTTAAATCTATAAATAAAGATCATCAAAATTCTTCAAAGTGGATTCCATAGCTAAACTGATGATCAAAGATCAAAGATTTTTTGAAAATCTAAAAATAATATATTTACAAGATAACACAGCATGTTTCTTGAAGTAACCATATTCAATCTTGGGATAAATAACCCATGCATCAATCTTAGGTTGAATCATAAAAATTTTCATGCTTGATAATATGATTATTGATAAATCAACTCAAAATCTGGAAATTTCAGCAATATACACGGAAACATAAACATAGTCATGTAATTCAACTTCAAAATTCTGGAAAATCTCATAATCTTGCAAATAATGATAATGGGTATAATCCCTAACCAGAAATTCATGAAAAATTATATATAATTCAGAAAGTTTGTAGTTAAAATAAAGTTTTGGGCACAAGGATGAAAGAATTATCCTTGTCCAAACCCTACATACCTTAATTGATGATCTTTGAAGAGAAACTCGAATCTTGGATTCCTATTGATGTTTTGGAGATGAATTATTAGTGTTCTTGTATTGGAAATCCTTAAATTTAGACTATCTTGGAGAGTTAATGAAGAAATTCTGAGTTTCTTGGAGAGGAAGTATGACAAACTAGGGTTTTGCTTTGAGGAGAAAGATGAATAATGCATAAAGTGCTTTGAAATTTGAGTAATCTTATATTTTTGGATGGATTTGGGTTGGGAGATTTACCAAAATACCCCCTTTAAATTGTTAAACGGAACTTGAAAACATAATTTTTCCTGCTTTGGGTGGCCACCGCGATGTGCCACAATCGCGTTGGCTTATCGGAAAAAGGACGAGTGGCTATTGGGTTCCGTTTGAGATTCGCCACCATCGTGGAGCCCCTAAGTTTGCCATTTCGACCATTGACGCAATGTGCCAGTATCGTTGAGTGACACTGGAAATTGGCAAATGGAAAATTGGGCCTCTCTGTAATGCGCTAAAATTGCGGAGTCTCATTGGAAATTGACAATTATGATTTTATGTTTCTCCGCGATGTGCTAAGGCCCAAATCATGGTGTTTTATGATTGGAACTTAAAATAGACATAACTTATTACCCGATTAGGATTTAGGTGAATCTTATATCGTTGGAAATCTAATTCAATTTCCTACGCCTTGGGAAGTCCAAATTTAAAGAATTTCACACGAAATAAACACACTCATTCTAGAAGCTACTCCCTATCATTTTCAGGACGAGTTTGGGATAGGAAAATTGCGGGATATTACAACACACCTAGTCATAGAAATATCAATAATAACAATCTGGTTAGCTAAAGATTAAACCTCTAAGGCCAAAGGCCTCTCCTGGGTCAAAAGATGTGCCAAGCTACCCATGCTAGTCGACTTCTGGCTCAAGTCATCTGTAACCACATTAGCCTTGCCTGGATGGTAGAGAATAGGCAAGTAATAATCCTTAATCAACTCAAGGAAATGATGTTGCCTTATATTAAGATCTCATTGGGTAAAGAAGTACTGAAGGCTATGATGATCCGAGAAAATCTCACAACAGACTCCATATAAGTAGTGCCTCCATAACTTAAAAGAAAAAACAACCGCGCATAACTCCAAATCTTTGGTAGGGTAGTTATTATCATGAGGATTAAATAGACGAGAAGAATACGCAATTACCTTAACATCCCGAATCAACACAACACCTAACCCAACTACTAAAATATCACAAAAGACGGTAAAACCTACGGCCCTTCTTAGGAGAAGTCAAGATAGGAGCTGAAGTCAACAAATCCTTAACCTTTTTGAAGCTCCCCTCACAAGAGTCAAACCAATAAAAGGAAATCTTCTTATTAGTCAACTTGGTCAACGGAGATGAAATAGATAAGAAACCCTCCACAAAACACCGATATTAACTGCGAAGCCAAAAACACTCCGAATCTTAATGGGAGAAGTTGGTCTAGCCTAATCACGAACCACTAAAATCTTGGATGGATCAACCATAATACATTTCTTAGTCACCACTTGACCTAAGAAAGAAAAATACTCCAACAAAAACTCAAACTTGAAGAACTTTGCATACAACTTCTCATCCCTCAATTTTTGAAGCACAATCTACAAATTTTCCTCATGATTGGCATCATTCATAAATTAAATCAAGATATCATCCATAAATACAATAACAAAGGAGTTGAGATACGACCAAAACACCCGGTTTATCAACTCTATGAATGCGGCTAGGGTATTGGTCAATGATAACACACAACTTACACATCAATTTAAGTGCAAGATGGTCGTCGTCAATATATTTATCCAACTTTGGAGTTGGGGTCAAATCCACGAGGAATAATGTGAGTGGAAATTAAGTTACTTCAAAATAATATCTACAAGTTAAATACAAACAATTGATACAAAGAGATAAAATGGGAGAGGTGACTACCTACAATAATATTTCTTTTTGGGTTTTTTCTAGTATAAATTTGGGGCTATGAATAATTAGAGTTTTAACAATAATGCACGGATATGGGAGAGATGACTACCTACAATAATATTTCTTTTTGGGTTTTTTCTAGTATAAATTCGGGGCTATGAATAATTAGAGTTTTAACAATAATGCACGGATCTTGGGATTATGCACAAATAAGGGAGTAACATGTAGGAGTTAATAATCAACATCAATTTAGTAAGTTAAATATGGGTAGGCTTGGTTATACATTTGGATACTAGTCTTTCAACAGAATACCAAACTTTCACCCATTGATTCTTTTGAATACCAAATAGGTGTGTTCAACAATTGGTAACCTCAACCTCAATCTAGGCATCCCTATTTCTTGGATGATACCCTTGGCATAGTCAACCTCATATTCACCCTTATGTCTAAGATAGTGAAAATTTGGCAAACTATACATATCATTGTCTATCATGGCTTTGGTCCCCATATCCCTCTTTTGAGGATGATATGGTTTCCTAAAGTTCACCTAAAACCCTTCTTTCGAATATGGACTTGAACTTTCTAGATCTTGGAGCTTTCACTCATCAAACCCATGTGGGTATTTAGAGTTTTCACCCATCAAATCCAAACCAAACTAGCTTAGAAACAATAGAACCCACAAACATGAACTACTAAATAAATGCTAACAATAAAAACCCCCCACACACTTTAACCCCTATTCACACATAATCCCAAGAGGGAGATTTAGCTACACATAAGATAAATAAGCATAGATATACCCATAATCTCCACTGAGATGAATTGTTGAAGATTTAAGCGAATGTTACTTCAAACTTGGCTCTCCCACAATATCAATGAAAGAAGTAAGCAAATCTTGTACTTAGAAAGTCTCTAATATATTCTTTACCTAAAATTTATACAATATTTTCTTCTATAAAAATGGAGGCTACAAAGTCTAGAGCTAAACCTAAAAAAATTAGGGAAGATGGAATTTTTCTATAATTCTATGGTTTGAGTCATTTTTTTTCTAATTGGGATCATCACGTGCAATTACAGTTTTGCCATGGGCTGAAATGTTCGGCTAGGCCTCGATCACGTAGGTCTGGTTACGATCGCGGTTATACTATCATGGTTTACCTCTATGACTAGGATTGATTGACCATCTTTGACTGTCGCAACCGCGGTACCTAAGACCCTTCTATTTCCGGTCTTCAGCTGCACTTTTTGCTTCCTTTTTGATCTTTTTGAACTCCAATTCACATCCTTCCAACCCTTTAGCTTTATGCCTGCAGGAAGTGGACATTAGCGCATCTAATAACAATTATGTATCATTTATTCATCCATAATAAGGTAATGTGGATGAATAATGAGTGCGATTGAGTGGTATACTCACTACTTATAAACACCCCCAACTTAAAGTGTTTTCTTGCCCTCAAGAAACACTACCTTTTATCATGAGACACAATCGTTTAAGCCCAATACTCATGCCTTAAAAAGATCACAATGACTTCAACTTTAATTGCAACCTCTAATAGCTTATTGTACATAGGCTAAGCTAACTTCGCTACACCTCTTCTTATAAACTACTAAATCCAAGGCTTCTTATGACTTCAAACAACAACCAAGAAACAAAAACCACTACTCTAGAAGTAACTCTTTTTTTGACCCCAACTAAGTTCCACTCCCTTTGCCTCATTACCGGGAGGTGAAAAAATTATCCACCTCAACTTGTTTCATATATCATCGTCACAAGAAAGAGAATTCCTCAAATCAAGCTACAAAATATGCAACAAGGGATATGAAGTGCATAAACTCTCTCCCACACAAAAGAAATCTCAATGCAATAAACATTATACCATAGGCTTGCCCCTCTGTTCAATTGCCACTATAAAGAAAGTAAATGGTTGGAGATCTCAAAGGACTTTTTGTGTTTGTAATGTAGGTTTGGGTTAGGGTAGGACATTTTTTGGGAACAACATGGCTATCCCTTCCTTGAACATCAACATAACACTTTTCAATCTTTCTTTTTGACTATTGGCCACTCTTCTTTGTTTTCTTTCCTTCCCCATGCCTAAAATTTGCTTTCTTTGTACACCACTCTTCTTTTATCTCTATTTCTTGATTTTTTCATTAAATTCTATCCTTTATTGGATCCTTTCTTTTTTTACACATTTGTTTACAATCACTTAGGCACTTTAGCATTCTACTAACACTTCGTGGCCTCAAACTTCCTTTCATCAACTTTACTACCCCCATCTTAGTATTTTATACTCAAGTTGCATTTTTGAGTTCAAGGAGGGTATGGTTCAAAAGAGGGATAAGAAGAATGGTTCACGACTTGTAATACATTTGCCAAAGAAAGTTCTAAACACTAAAAGTGGGTAACTAGGGATTGTAATTATGCATAGAAAGGCTTTTTTTTTAGGCTAGAGTGGGTGCCAAAATCATAAGGAAGGCCTAAGATCATTTATCCAATCAAATACAATCAACATTAGCTTTGACAAAATAATGCGGCAAGTTCTATACAAAAAAGTATACACAAAATGCATGCAAAAATCTCACCACCATGGCATGCGAAACTTGCCGAAGAGTTTAATTGTCTCTCGCGTGAGAGATAAAGTTGGAGCATTTAACATTCTTTATAAGTCAACAATATACAGAGTCACAAAAGAGAAAAATATTTGTTACAAAGTCACTCACGTCCATGCTCTTGATTTTTGAAACATTTTGAATGGAGGGCGTTATTTGTTTTACTTTAGAACCAAATTCAATTTGCTAAGTTGTGGCTACAACAAAAGAGTTAGTCTCATATTTAGGCTCCATCATGGGCAAGCTAACCATATGGCTACTCAGACTTTGCCAATAGTGTATAAAATAAGCCAACTTAGCAAAGTATAATGTTATAGGTGCTCAGGCTTCGTTTGCAGTAATGACACTTAATGCTACGAGTACTTAGAATTTTCCCTGCACCTATGTCTCAAACTCAAGCACGATGCTTTACCCTTAAGAATATCGTCATTCAATCCATCATAGGGCAAAGCTAATCGTGCATTAACAAGATTTAAACTAACATTAAATCAAAAGAATACTAAAGATAAAAGAAAGAAAGAAATAATAATAAATAAAACATGGGCACTATCAGAGTGCCTCAATATTGTAGCATCTCCCAAAATAGAATAAAAAAAATATCCAACACATCAACTAAAAATCATGGTAAAGATCTGGGGGCAGCCCCAACCATAAGGATGCAGTATCCTCACTGAAAGTGAAATCAAGTAAAAGTAAAAGGGTCTCCCTAATATGTATCATAAGTCTCTCTCTCCTGCCGACTCTACACTATCACTACTAGTATCATCATTTGACCTATCGGTAGGGGCCTTGTATTCACTTCCCAACCTTGGTAAAGGTGGTCGCTCATTGGGTTTGAGCACCTTAAAGATGCCCTTTACCCCCTTCCATAGCTTCTTGAAGAATTTGTCTCTCTTTTTCTCTCTCTTCACCATCATCTCATATGATTCTTTGAGGTCCCTATGTGATCCTACCAAGGCTGAGTAGGCTCTCTCTAAACTGGTAATAGTGGCTCTCTTCTTCTTTTTGCTCCTTACAATATATGTCATAATCTGATCGAGACACATATGAGTGGTGAGTGGTGGATGGCTCTCCTGGACCCTGAGGAAATATAGACACTACTTCCCTAACTTCCTTTATTTTACCTAAGAGGTTATCGAGTGGGTTGGCTGGCGAAGATCTGTAAGAATCTATTTTCTCTTGGACTGATTTGCCTGTGTCCGCTTTCCTTTTTTTACTCTGAATTAGGGCATCCTCACCTCTTAATTTGAGTGGGTAGATGAGGGAACCTAGCTACATCCAAGTATCTGTAGCATACTCTACTACTCCTGATCTTTTACAAAACTCAGTTATAAGATAGGGAAAGGGAATATAAGTACCTCCATGGGTTTGAAAGTACTGCCATTCTGAACTCACAATCTCTTCTACATTCTGAGTGATGCCTTATAGAATACATGCTAACATTCGATCCCGAACATCTGTGACAATGGTCAAATGAGTTCAAAGAGAAACCCTTCTACAAATGATGTTAAACCATAGTCTCGCTTCAGCCTTGAAGTCATTCAATGGAATATCTCTTTTGGTGATGGCCTAGGGGACTGCCTTTCTCGAAATAGGACATCCACTATCCAGGACCCTGGATCACATCCCTTAGCATGAAATTTCCCCATGTCAATATTTGAGAGCCCATACACAACATTGACCTACTCAGCTCAAAAATTCACCTGCTTACCCCAAATTGTCATTACTGGGTTTGTGAGTGCAACTATGCTGAGTTTGCATAAAACTCATGCACCTTCTGTTCATTTGCATAACATAGTTCTAGGGAGAAACACATCCACTGAGTAGTAGTGAGCCTGGCATGGAATTTGGGTAACTTTTCCTCTACTTTATCTAAGTTTATACCCCTTTAAGGGAGTAGTTTTATCCTGTTGTAATCATCATGGTAGGAGTGCAGGCATTGAGCCATCATGAGTCGGGTAGTGTCAAAATCTCCCATTGTTGAATCTGAGAACCTGTAAGAAATGCAGTTTATACAAAGATTAATGGTGTTACACACAAATATGCTGGAACAAATGAATAAGTTCATTTGGTGGTGTTATAGAAGGTTTTGGGCGTGGCTAAGGGTTTGCAGAAATTTTGTTGTCTGCCAGAACCAGCCCTTAGGTATGGCAATCGTGTGGCTTATGGTCGCGATTGTGGTACTGGAGACCGAATTTGCAATCTTTGCACAGTACTGCAAAATGTAATTTTAACCTCCAATCCCCTATTTTGACTAGGCATAACAACATTCTAAATATTTTATTAAAGCCTAGAATGTGAGATTACAACCCCTAAACTCAAAAGAATTAGAATTGGATTCTTTGGGGCCCTAAATCGAACACATTTTTGTATATAATTTCTTCAATCATTTAAAGCTCAATTTTGGGTACTCAAGACTTCCCTGTTATCGTGTACACCAATTACAACAGCCAACCATAATAATTACGACAATTAAGTATATATCTAGAAGTGAAAACACCATTTTAGGCCTTTTTCTATACTACCATTTCTAAGCATGAAATAGATATTAAAAAATAGGGAAATTTAGACAACTTACTGAGTTTGATGATGCACGCGATGAATTGGTTCTTGAAAATGCAATGCAAAACCACAATTTTTTAGAGGATTTTGAGAGAATTTTAAAAGAGAGTAAAAAAACAATTGCGGGGGGATGGGTAAGTTGGACGGTTTTAAACTGAATTAACTATGATTGCAGTACTAGTTATGCATTCTAGGTCATATGGCGTCTGCGATCGCGGTGGCACAGACCACGGTCGCGATAACTGAGACCTACCAACTGTGATTTCTGCACATTTTAGCTCTGCCCAAACTCATCAATTTCACATGTTTCTTTGTCAAATTCGATCAAAATATCTAGTAGTGCCACATTTTAATGATTGTGGATGCACAAAAATAAAGATTTATTCTACTCTATCATGCATAAAATGGAAATGATACGTTTCACTTTTTGTGGCATAATGGGATGCGTCCCATCCAGTGCCTAATTTAACGTTGTAGCTCAATGCCTCTACCACTTCCTTTTATGTATCCACTTAGAATATTTAAATCATCCTCCCATCTTTCGTTCATCATTCATTGAGAGACAGAGGGACAAAAGATCTAAATCTTCCAAGATGAAACTTAGAAGATATAAGGAAATAGCAAACAAGCTTCGAGCTCGCCATTTTGCAGACTTGAACCTTTTACCAAACTTTACATCCATTTTGTTTCTTGGCGCTTTGGGTAAAAGAGTGTGCATCAATAGGCCATTCCTTGGACTTGGAAAGTTGAGTTCCTTGGCCATTGATGTATAGGCTCCATTTGTTCTGTTGGAGTGTCAAATTTTGAAATATTAGAGTCTGACTCCGTCATCCCACAATCCTCCATTCGTTCAAATGGATGGATCTTCATCATATCCTCTACACATAATATTGGAAATTGGTTTGAAAAAGGTTAAACACCTAATTTTGGGTTAGCTTCCTCTGAAGCATCTTCACCCCAAAATTAACTAGTGTCGTTATAAGAG
>JAPEIP010000008.1:133428797-133444084 GCA_026120095.1 Capsicum chinense | reverse complement strand
CCACAATTTTTTAGAGGATTTTGAGAGAATTTTAAAAGAGAGTAAAAAAACAATTGCGGGGGGATGGGTAAGTTGGACGGTTTTAAACTGAATTAACTATGATTGCAGTACTAGTTATGCATTCTAGGTCATATGGCGTCTGCGATCGCGGTGGCACAGACCACGGTCGCGATAACTGAGACCTACCAACTGTGATTTCTGCACATTTTAGCTCTGCCCAAACTCATCAATTTCACATGTTTCTTTGTCAAATTCGATCAAAATATCTAGTAGTGCCACATTTTAATGATTGTGGATGCACAAAAATAAAGATTTATTCTACTCTATCATGCATAAAATGGAAATGATACGTTTCACTTTTTGTGGCATAATGGGATGCGTCCCATCCAGTGCCTAATTTAACGTTGTAGCTCAATGCCTCTACCACTTCCTTTTATGTATCCACTTAGAATATTTAAATCATCCTCCCATCTTTCGTTCATCATTCATTGAGAGACAGAGGGACAAAAGATCTAAATCTTCCAAGATGAAACTTAGAAGATATAAGGAAATAGCAAACAAGCTTCGAGCTCGCCATTTTGCAGACTTGAACCTTTTACCAAACTTTACATCCATTTTGTTTCTTGGCGCTTTGGGTAAAAGAGTGTGCATCAATAGGCCATTCCTTGGACTTGGAAAGTTGAGTTCCTTGGCCATTGATGTATAGGCTCCATTTGTTCTGTTGGAGTGTCAAATTTTGAAATATTAGAGTCTGACTCCGTCATCCCACAATCCTCCATTCGTTCAAATGGATGGATCTTCATCATATCCTCTACACATAATATTGGAAATTGGTTTGAAAAAGGTTAAACACCTAATTTTGGGTTAGCTTCCTCTGAAGCATCTTCACCCCAAAATTAACTAGTGTCGTTATAAGAGGGTTTCTTTGATTCTTTTTTTGACACTAGTACCATTTCTGTTATGTGTGATTCTTCTCCCTTATATGATTAAGATAATTGGGACGTCATTGAGGAATCTTCACTACCAAGCTCATCATTATGGCTTGGTTTCTCTTCTTGATAAACCTCTTCTTGGGCAATAGACATGATGTGGATTGTTTTAATCTTTTCTTCTTTGCCCATTGCCTCCTCCATGATGCTTTTCCATTCATTATGAACATATTCTAGGTTCTCCCCATCACATATAACCACTCCAAAATAGATAATAACCTTGGGTTACAGCTGTCGGATTCGGTAACTTGCTCTTCCTTCTTCTCATCAGAAAACCTATTAACCTCATAAGAAGAACTAGCAATTCTATTAGTATAATAGGGGGAGGGGTATCTGGACACTCATCCCAATGTCCTTGTTAATTTCCACATATATAAAAACCAAACTCCTAATAGGATTAGGGTGGTGATTCCATCCCTCTCCGAGGAGCATAGTTACAATCTCTCCCGAAGTGTGGTCCATCACAATATGAACATGGGGGGTCACGATATGACTTCCAACTATCCAACCCATACTTCTTAGAAGATGCCATAAGGAAAAGTAAAAATAAATTAAAATCTACCTACAAAGGAAAATCATGAACACATATATACAAGTTTGAATTCAAGAAAGTGAGCTAAAATTCCAAACTAACTTAATACGCCAAATTATTCTCCGGATACAACGCCATTTTTGATAACACTCAACTTACATGTCAATTTAAGTGCAAGGCGGTCATCGTTACTATATTTACACAACTTTGGAGTCAGGGTTGAATCCACGAGGAACAATGTGAGTGGAAATCAAGTTACTTCAAAATAATAGCTACAAGTTAAATCCAAACAAATGATACAAAGAGATAAACTAGGAGAAGTGACTACCTACAATAATATTTCTTTTTTGGGTTTTTCTATTATAAATTCGAGGCTACGAATAATTAGAGTTTTAACAATTATGCACAGATCATGGGATTATGCATTACTAATGGAATAACATGTAGGAGTTAATAATCAACATCAATTTTGTAAGTCAAATATGGGTAGGCTTGATTATAGATTTTGATGCTAGTTGTTGAACAAAACACCAAACATTCACCCATTAATTCTTTCGAATACCTAATAGGTGTGTTCAATAATTGGTAACCTCAACCTCAATCTAGGCATCCCTTTTTTCTAGGATGATACCCATGGTATAGTCAATCTGACATTCACCCTTATATATAAGATGGTAAAAATTTAGCAAACTACACGCAAATTATCTATCATTGCTTTAGTCCCCACATCCCTCTTTCGAGGATGATATGGTTTCCTAAAGTTCAACCTAAACCCTTCTTTCAAAGATGGTCTTGAACTTTCTAGAGCTTGAAGCTTTCACTCATCAAACCCATGTGAGTATTTGGAGTTTTCACCCCTCAAATCCTAACCAAATTAGATTAGCAACAATAGAACCCACAAACATAAACTACTAAATAGATGCTAACAATAACAACCTACACACACTTTAACCCCTATTCATGCATAACCCCAAGAGGAAGATTTAGATACACATAAGATAGACAAGCATAGATTTACCTATAATCTCCATTGATATTAATTGTTGAAGATTTAAGTGAATGTTACTTCAAACTTGGCTCTCCCACAATATCAATAATGGAAGTGAGCAAATCTTCCACTCAGAAAGTTTCCAATATATTCTTCACCAAAAATTTATACAATATTTTTTTCTCCCAAAAATAGAGGCTACAAAGTCTAGAGCTAAACCTAGAAAATTGGGGAAGATGAAATTTTTCTATAATGCTAGGGTTTGAGTCATTTTTGTCAAATTGGTATCAGCACGTGCAATTATAGTTTTGCCCTTGCGCTTAAATGCTCTGATAGACCGCGATCGTGTAGGTCTGGCTGAGACTGCAGTTTACCTCCATGATCACAATTGATTGACCATCCTCGACTTCCGTGACTATAGTCAGCAGTTACGGACCGCGGTACTTGAGGCCCTTTTATTTCAGGTCTTCAGCTGGATTTTCTTGCTTCCTTTTTGATCATTTTGAGCTCGAATCCACAACCTTCCAACCCTTTAGCTTTATACCTAGAGGAAGTGGACATTAGTGTATCTAATCATAACTATGTCTCATTTATTCATCCATAACAAGTTAATGGGCACGAATAATGAGTGCAATTGAGTGTAAACTCACCACTCATCAGTCAACCCCAAGGACATGACCAAGAACTTATTTTGACCATATCGAGCCCGAAAAGCTGTCTTTAGAATATTAAAAGCTCTAATCCTTAACTGGTGATAGCTAGACCTCAAATCAATCTTCAAAATGACCACGACACCCTAAAGCTGGTCAAAAAAATCATCAACACGAAGAAGAGGTTACTTATTCTTAATTGTTGACTAGTTCAACTTTTGATAATCAATACAAATCTGCATAGACCTATCCGTCTTCTTCACAAATAAGACAGGCGTATCCCCTGGTGAAACACTAGGTTGGATAAATCCCTTATCCAACAAATCATGCAACTGATCCATCAATTCTTTCAACTTGGTTGGGGCCATCCTATAAGGAGGAATAGAAATGGGCTTGGTGCCTAACTCAACCTCAACGGAAAAATCAGTATCATGATTAATAGGAATACTAGGTAAATCTTTAGGGAGCACATCTATGAACTAACATACAACATAAATAGAATCCAAAGAAGGAAGTGAAGCAACACTAGTATCACAAATATGAGACAAGTAAGAACAACATCCCCTCTCAACCAATCGATGAGCTTGAACATAAGATATAACCCTCTTAGGACCTAAATGAAGCACACCATTCCAAGTTATCCTCAGCACACCCGACAAAGCTAATTCACGGTCTTAGTATAATAATCTAGAACTGCATGGTAAGGAGCAAATCAATCAATATCCAAGATAACATTAAAATCAACCATATCTAACACAAGCAAGTCTATCAAAGTCTCACGCCCTAAAAAAGTCACAATATATGATCAGTACACCCGATCAACCACTAAAGAATCTCCTACTAGGGTAGATACATGAATAAGCATGGAAAGAGCCTCATTAACATAATCAAAACCCAAAGAAAAATATGCAGACACAGAGGAGAAATTTGATCCCAAATTAAATAAATTAGATCTAATTCTGAAACAAATAAGGACTATAGTTGTTATCACAACATCAGAAGCCTTTGACTCTAGTTTGACGTGTAAAGCATAGCACTATCCACGACCATCAACTAGCTGAGTAGCCCTACGACCACCACCATGGGTTCCACTACCTCTATCTCTCACACCTCTAGTAGAACCCCCACTTCTCATAATTTAAATAAAAGTAGCTCTAATCACATAGAGGGGACATCAATTATCTAAATGGAAAATTTTATCACACACAAAGCAACCTCTATGGCCCAACTCAATAGGGGAAGGCACCATTAGGCCAAATGGCCACCCTAAATTTCTAGACCAGAAGATCCACTACCAAAAAACTACAATACTACCTATACTAGTCTACCATAATACCTACAAAAACCTCTAAAATATGTACCTTGAAAAGCCTGATCTCTGAACTCAGCAAAATAGCACACCTTCTTGGCACCTCCTTGAGATGCTCGAAGAATGCCCTCTGTCATCTTAGCATAATCCACTATATTCCAAAAAAAAAACTTTAAATACAACTATTTGAGACATAGCCAACTGAAGCAAAATATTCAACCCTTTTATGAACTTCCAAATCTTCTCACAATTAAGGGAAATACTAGCATAAGAATATCTAGACAAGGCAAGGAAGTGTGCCTCATATTCTTCAACAATAATATAGACCTACTCTAGGTGATCAAAACTTATCCCTCAATTGATCCCTCAAATTGTAAGGCATAAATCTCTCTAAAAAGGACTCGGTAAACTAATTTCCAGTCATATCTAGAGAATTAAGAGGTCTTTAACTAAAAATTAATCACTACCAATATCTAGAAATACTTTTCAACCAATAACTAGTATAAACAACTCCATGCGACTCAAGAGAACCTCAATTATGCAACCACTTTAAAATATAATCAAGAACACGTAGGCATCTTTGCCCACAACACTACTGAATCTAAAGGACCAAAATGAGTAAATCTCTTAAACCTCTTCTGATTATCAAAAGACATAACTATAATCATAATAAGAGAAGGCTTGATGAATCTAGTGGGCTGAGATTTCATCTGGGGTCGTAATATAGATGAATGTTGAAATAGTGATCTCGAAATAGCATACTCAGATGTTGGCAATAAAATAGGAATAATACTTAGGGTATGAAGAGTCAAGAGTAAAAATAAATGCAACTAGACAATCCACACTTAAGACCGGAGGAACACTAAAAGCACTCAAAGAAGCTCCCTCTAAATGGGTCAACAAGTGAACCAATAACCCCTCTAATATTAGGGTAGAAAAACTTAATAGAACTGAAGTACAACCCTCTCCTCTATGATGCTCAATATGAGGCTCAAGATAAGTCCCCAAGAACTACTCCTAGATGGGGTAAATAAACTTTCTCGTCTACTATCTTGAGTCCTTCCATAACTCATAACTCACTCTCTAAAACTAGTCATCACCATCTGTGCAGAAAACAGTAAAATATGTCATAGAACACAAAGTATGAAGGAAATTCACATGATAACGAACAAAATAAGTGAAATTCATACAGAAATCCTCTAACCTCTTGAAGATAGATACAAATGTCTACATACTAATCCATAAAACTCTATTAGACATCATGTTCTTACAATATTGAGACTAATCAACCTAGCTGCTCTGATACTAACGATGCCCAAACTACACCTTTAATTTAAAGATTATGTGGTCGTTGTCAAATATAGTAACCCAACAAAGGCTAGGGTCCAATACCAAGGGAATTATGGAATCATGGCTCTCAGCTATTGTAATTAATGGAAAAAATTGGAAAAATAAATAGAGGGATTAAAGTATCAATATAAACCAAGTAGCTAGTATAAACTTTGGTTGTAATCAGTTGTTCGCAAATACTAGGATTGTGTGCCACTAGCTTCTTAACTAAGTAGGATTATCGTGCTTTATTGAACCAACCTGATACCTTGCATGAAGAATCTGATAGCTTATTTACTACCAACCATTTTTTGGACTAGATGATAGATTTTTCCATTTATCTTTTGAGACTCAAGATGTTGCCTTAGTAACCCTTATCCAAGATCTCAGTTAACTATTATTTTTGAGTCGCTAGTTATTAGATGACATCAAACCATCTTACATAGATAATACCTAGTAGAGTGGATCGACAGTAAAACTTCAAATTATTGTTGTGATTATTTATTCCTAGTCACTACTCCTCTTTTGAAGTAAGTAGCAATAATCTAGGCGGGATCCTAACATTTGTAACATCTAAGATAGCTATTAAAGTAAAGATAATACAATGCATGCATAAGTATTGGTTCAAAAGAGCAATAGCACTTTCTCTACTTTGTCAATCCGATGGGGTTTCCATACCTTATCTAAGGGTTATTAACTGCTCATTCTAGTGAAGTAATCAACAATGTTGATAATTGTAAATAGAAGATGTAATCACAATAATCACAACTAGAAAACCCAAAACATTTACTAAATTAATCAACCAAAATCAATACATGAGAATTCCAAGACTAAAATTGAATATCATAATTAAAATATGTTTGTAAATATCAACAATGTATAACTTGTACTAACAAACACATAAATGGTATTTATAGTACATAAGGAAACTCTAAAATCAAAGCCAGGGAAAAAAAAGAGAAAAAAAGTTGGTGGCCACTTACCTATGTCAACATACGGCTTGGCCTTGGGTGCATATGCCATATGCGGCCAAACCCTGGCATATGTAGACATTGGTAAGTGCTAGAAAAATTTTCCGCACATTCTGGTCACTGGACTTCTGGCACTTACATTACACGCATGCGTTCTGTATTTTGGCATATGTAAGTGCTGGAAGTTCATTTTCAAATTTTTCACCCTTTGGATCATTAATTTTGGTACTTACCTTAATCTCATACAAACCACATGTTCTATTTATGGTCCATATGCAGACATAGTTAAGCGCCAGGCCTTCCAAATCTTATAACCAAGCTTCAAACATCAAGTTTCAACACATGCTTTGATCATGTACACCCAGAAAGTTTCATAAATACCAAAATAATGATTAAGTAAGTAGCCAAAAACTCCAGTTTTCATTTTTTTCATAAACATAGTATCCAAAACTCAGTTTCCTGCAAAACATACCTAAAAGACATTATATCTAACAAAACAACCTAAGATACATGCATATTTTCATAGTGTTAAGCATCAAAAGTGCTATATTTCTACACCTTCAATTTAAAGATTATGCGGTCATTGTCAAATATAGAAACCCAACAAAGGCTGGGGTCAAATACCAAGGGGATTATGGAATCATGGCTCTCAGCTATTGTAATCAATGGGAAAAACTAGAAAAGTAAATAGAGAGATTAAAGTATCAATATAAAACAAGTAGCTAGTATATACTTTGGTTGTAATCAATTGTTGGAGAACACTAGGATTGTGTGCCACTGACTTCTTAACTAAGTAGGATTATCGTGCTTTATTTAAATAACCCGATACCTTGCATGCAGAATCTGATAAGTTATTCACAACCAACCATTTTTGGACTAGCTAATAGATTTCACCCTTTACCTTTTGAGACTCAAAATGTTGCCTTAGTAACCCTTATCCAAGATCCCAGTTAACTATTACCTTTTGAGTCACTAGCTATTAGATTACATCTAACCATCATACATAGATAATACCTAGTAGAGTGGATCGACAGTAAAACTTCTAATTACTGTTGTGATTATTTATTCCTAGTCACTACTCTTTTGGAGTAAGTAGCAATAATCTAAGTGGAATCCTAACATTTGCAGCATCTAAGATAGCTATTAAAGTGAAGATAATACAATGCATGCAAAGGTATTGGTTCAAAAGAACAATAGCACTTTCTCTACTTAGTCAATCCACTGGGATTTCCACAACCTTAGTTAATGGTTTTTAGCTGCTCATTTTTGTGAAGTAATCAACAACGTTGATAATTGAAAATAGAAGATGTAATCACATTAATCACAACTAGAAAACCTAAAACCTTTACTAAATTAATCAACCAAAATCAATACATAAGAATTCCAAGACTAAAATCAAATATCATAATTAAAATATGTTTTTAAGGATCAACAATGTGTAACTTCTACTAAAAAACACATAATTGGTATTTATAGCACATAAAGAAACCCTAAAATCAAAGCCCAAAAATAAGGACAAAAAAGGGTTAGTGCCACTTACCTGTGTCAACATGCGGCTTGGCCTTGGGTGCATATGCCACATGCGGCTTGACCCTGGGCACATGTAGGCATGGGTAAGTGCTAGAAAAATATCCTGAACCTTTTGCTCTTTGGACTTTGGACTTCCGGCACTTATCTTACATACATGCGGTTCGTATTTTGACATATGTAAGGGGCGAAAGTTCATTTTCAGCTTTTTCACCCTCTGGATCTTTAATTTTGGTACTTACCTTATCTCATACAAACCACATGTTCTATTTATGGTCCACATGTAGACATAGTTAAGCGCCAGGCCTTCCAAATCTTATAACCAAGCTTCAAACATCAAGTTTCAACACATGCTTTAATCATGTATATCCAGAAAGTTTCACAAATACCAAAATAATGATTAAGTAAGTAGCCAAAAACTCTTGTTTTCATTTTTCTCATAAACATAGTATCCAAAACTTAGTTACCTACAAAACATACCTCAAACACATTATATCTAACAAAACAACCTAAGAAATAAGCATATTTTCATAGTTTTAAGCATCAAAAGTGCTTATATTTCTATAGCACATCAACACCCTCAACTTAAAACATTTGTATATGCTCAGGAGCACAACACAATAAAACAAAACAAAACAAAACAAAACAAAACATGATGCTTAACTAGGAGAATCTAAGCCATTCAAGGCAGATAATCAATACTTTAAGTTTAAGCCACAATACCCTCTCTTATTTGACTTTTCAAAACCAATTTTATATAATCATGAAGCGCAACAATGTGACACAATGGAATAAAGGTATGACATTATATTAGCAATGGACAACCATGCATATGTACAAGTTACACTACCTAAACACGTAAGTATCTAGCAATATGACTCATGTGCCATCATAATAAAGAAGTCCCACTTACTCATATGAAATAATGCATGTCAATGCAGGGAAAGTAAAGAGACACTAACACTAAAAAGTTAATTTCCAATCAATGTGCATCAAATACCATAGGATTACCCTTATTTTATTTACCTTACTTTTCAGACAGTCAGATTACGATCATTATAGGACTTTATTCGGCTTGTATGTAGGTTTGGGGGCATGGTATGGTACATATAGATATTAAGTGACTAAACCTCATAGGCACTTAACTTTGGGGTCTATTTATTAGCAATCTTTCTATTTATTCCACCCTTATTTCTCCCTTTTTATTCTTTATTGCACATTTAGGTTGAGTGTGGTCTTTTATTTTTAGCTTTCTACATTTTTCAATTTTATTTTTCTTTTGCTACCACAACCAACCTTACTAAATTTTTCTATTAGTTTATCCTTCTATATACCTACTTTACATCATACATCACTGTGATAGCCACCCTCATCTTAGGTGATTTGCCTGAGTTTAGGTGTATAAGGTCTCAGAAGGAATAAGCCAAACATGTTATTGCAACACAAATGGGAATGTGACATGTGAAATAAGAAAGAAAGGCTATAAGGCTCAAACAGAGATCAAGAGATACTATTTCACATAGGGAAGGCCATTTAGGCTAAAAGTGACTAAAATAAAAAACGACCTTATAACCCTTTCCTAACCAACTATCCTACAACCTAGGTAAGACTACTTGGGAAAGTACTGAATTCAACACATAAAGGGAACTAATTTGCATCTCTCTCACACACGAGATGGAGTTAATATTATAAGCTACTACTCATCCGATTCATGCAATTGTTAATAAGTGATTATCATGTCCCTAATCCTAATGCCATAATAAGATCTACAATGTTCACATATATAATACATTCACACAGTTCTAAAATAATATTTTAGAGAGGTATCATTTTTTCAAGAATAAATCAAAAACATAACAACTACCCTAAATACTTAAAAATCTCCTAATTCAAGGAAATAAAACAAAATACAGAAAAACATAATATGACACAAATTTAATCCTAGACATATCGGTTCTACAACCATATCACGACCAATAAGAAAAGGAGCCCAACACGATAAACCTGCAGTGACTATGGTATACCCTACCCCTAACTAAAAACTATGCATTGTCCCCAATATGCAAAAATAATATAAAATAAGAAGATGAGGACATAACTGGGATGTACTAAGCATCTATGTCATGAGCATCCCAGATGGGGTTATATCTTCTGGTGGAGGCAGTGGTAGTGGCGGTACACTACTAGAAGATTCACCTGTTGCTATCTCAGCATGCCTATGTCTCTCAACAACTGCAGACTCTATCAACACACATTTAGCCCCTTTTAGGACCAAGTCATATGGAATATCTAGGTCTTGCAGGTCTCCCATGTTCACTCTCTTGGTCCCAAGTACTGGTACCTCCTCTTCATTCAATGAGAATAAATCAAAATGCCTGGGTAAGCATGGAGAAATATCTGTTCCACTAAGGGTATGACTGAAAAAATGGCTACCATATGGCTTTTTGTGAAAGAGCATACCTATGCTCCTACTATATCCACCTCCTCCTTCATATGGCCTAGATATAATGTCTCTATCTATGCAAATCAAGATGTAACATATCTCTCAAAAGGATCAATACATTCCTATAAATCAACACATATATATGATATAATAGCTCTTTATGCAGCCTCCTATTTAGCCTCTGCCATCTCAGTTTCAATAATCTGTAACCAAGCATCAGTGGCACTCTAACTGTCCACTAAGATCTATAAGAATTCATGAGATATCGTACTCATTCCTATAACATTAGCTTCAGTAGATGGGCAAGTGCGACCTGAAGATACACCAACTGGCTATAAGGTCAAAGCGGGGGCTAATGACGAATTGGTTGGTGTCCCCTTATCTTGAGTGCTCAAATCTGGGGCCTCTCTCTTCTCTCCCATTATAGGATCAATACTAACTCTAACATAACATCCATACACATACCTAGGTTCTGTGGAAACTGAAGGGCCCTCAGAATAGACCTGAGGTACTATGATGTGCTCACTAAATCTCATAGAGAGGGTCGAGCATGGTGAATTATTCATAGTCTTTGTCTATGCAGTCTATTATAAGTACTCTCTTATTGACTCTCGATATCTCTGTTACACCTACCTCATCACACAATATCTAAATAAGGTATGGGAATAGCAAATTTATCGTATCCCCAAAGGTTCTATCATAAATCTTATGCTGCAGGATAGCTGTAAAGTCAGTAGAATACCCAGCTATCATACTAAAAATTAGGGAGGCTCCTTGTCAAATAAATACATTATCTAAAGTGATCAAGAACAATTGATATCTGATGATCAACCACTTGAACTTAATAGAAAACATCAATGAAGCCTTCTTTATCACACTGTGTCCCTCGCTAAATAGGCTCTTATCACCCAAGGGTGAAATATAGTCGGCTATCCACCTATCTATCTAACCTCTCTCACATATATGCTCCATCTCCTGCATAATTTGTTGTCATATATGACTCTATATCTTTAGTCACACTCTATTGTAAATGTAGGAGTAATATAGTCTAGAAAAATAAGAACCTAACGGATAGTCTCTACTAAAAGATCAACCTTGACCATTCTTGAAAGGGTCTACTCAAGATATGGCTGCTCCATATGTCTCATTAGGCCTAAGAATCTATTCATCAAAAGAACTACTTGTAATACCCAAAGTTTCCTAACTAATTTCATCCCAAGAATGTCAAGTATTAGATTCTAAATAGAATGATGTTTATTCCAAGGGGAATTTTAAAGATTTTCACTTTTAGTTATGTGGTAAATTCAATAAGATTTCCATTGATATAAGATTTGCCCAAATATGATAACCGGATAAGAAGTTATGACTATTTCAAGTCCCCGTCATAAAACAACACCATATTAGCCACTGGCGCACCACACCACAAGTGAAAATAACAATTGTCAAATTTCAGTATAGCTACGTGATATCCCTACATCACGCCATCATCCAATTTCCCAGTTGTCAAATTCTAGTGACATGGCGAAATAGCACCGCGTTATGCCTGGGGTCCAGGTCGGGAAATTTTCACAAAAATTAAAAGACATGTCCAGGGTTAAATGGGTCTTTTTCCATCATTTTAGTTCAGCCTTGAACATGAAATTTAACCCTACATGAACTAAGGATATCATTATTCACTCTATTTTTCCCAAATTGAGTTGCTCTCTCTCAAGCCAAGAAACCCTAACTCTCAAATTCAAGGGCCAAAACACAAGTACTATCCATCAATCCTTCAAAATTCATTAACTCAGGCATGTCAAGTGTAGATTCATGGGTCCCTTTCACCCATGAAGCTCAAGAATCTCTTTTCAAAATTCAAGTATATGAATTTTTAGGAATCCCATATTGGGTTGCTTTTGTTCATGTTGATAATGACTAATTAAATTCTAATCCATGTTTGGTAATAAATTTGACGTAGAATTAGTTATTATATGAGTAGATTCATGTTAACCCATGATTAAAACCTTGAATTGTGATATTAGAATTGAATCATGATGTTTACTTGTTGTACAATGTTGTCTACATATACTATGTTCATTATGTGCTTGATGAATTGTCTATGTGAATTAATAAGAGAAGAAGCCATTCCATGATTAGTTTAAGTGCAAGTGTTTGATAAATAGTCCATGAGAATTTATTAATGCCACAATATAGTATGAAATTATGTATTCCCCATTTATGTACAAGTGATACACTCCAAGTGTTTGTTAAAATGTCTTAATTAATAAATTATGCGTATATAGCCATTGCTGGTATTTTGGTCTTGTGTCATAATTTACATATTATTCTATTGAGTCTTGGGGGCATTTAGTAATCGATAATTTAGTTGTGTGCCTAGAGCCTATGTCATGTTTTTACGATATCCTCCGTCAAATAATATTCAGTAGAATTTAGTCAGTCATGTGACTTAGGAAAACCCAGTAATCTCAAAAAGCTCAGTACTTTAGTAATCTCAGTACTATTTCATCAGCCAATAAAACTCAATGAAATCAGTCCAGTTCAATTCAGTTAATCATGTTTAGTGTCTATTCATATGGGAGTAGGATTTAGCACCGAGTGAACCCTAGAATGAAGACACACACTGACAGTTGAGGGTGTGATCCTTAGAAGTAATCTTTGCATTTAAGAACTATGTAGCTAGCATTGGTTGAGACATCAATACTGGCAGATAAGTGTTGATGAGGTAGATAAATACTGTCAGATGAGGGTCCCACCATTCTTTTTTGGGGACACTGTTAGATGAGGGTAACCCATAATTTTTCTTTACTAGTGGCGTGGTATTGACACCCTTCTAATTGGGGTTATAGATTGGATGCCAACCTAGCTATATTGCTTTATTAAGGGCATGTCAGTTAGATGACTACTTCCCATAGTTACAGTTTCAGTGTTAGTAGCAGTCTCAGTAATAGAACTCAGATAGTTCTTTAGATTTTAGGACTGTCAGATACAGTCAACTTAGAATAGTATGGAACTCAGTCAGTTCCATCAGAACCAAGATTGTCAGATACAGTCACTCAGTATCAGTTATATCAGTTATACAGTTATTAGTATCTCATATTATCAGAACTTAGAATCAGTAATCATGCTATCACGAATTTAGTTACAGTCTCTTATTCATGCATGTATTATCATATTCATGTCATATAGTCAGTCAGTATTTTTCATGCATTTGAACCCTTTGCATTCATCCTACCTCACTTTCATACCAGTATATTCAAACATACTGGCGCATTTGCGCTATGGTGTTTTATACCATAGGTTCAAAAGCACGAGCTCTAGAGTATCAGTAGCATCCCAGTACTCAACAGTCAGAGTCAGTAGTGAGTCCTCCTTCTTTGAGGACATGAGTATTATTCTATCATTTCAGTACTTAGTTTATTGTAGTAGTTGGAGTTAGTTAGGGGACATATCCCATCAACTCCTTATTCAGATAGCTAGAGGTTTTTTAGACTATTATGATTAGATAGTTATTTCAGTTGTTTTGGGTATTTCATACCCCACCCAGATGTTGTTTTTTCTCAGATATTATGTCTCAGTTTTGAACCTTATGGCCTTTCAGCCTTTATTTAAGAACTTATATAGTATATTATGCAGTGTTCAGGTATAAATATCAGTCATAGGTTAGCTTGTGGTCCTACGGGGTAATAAGCACCGTGTAGCATTCCGAGTACCAGATTCAGGGCGTTACAAACTTAGTATCAGAGCATAAGGTTCAATAGAGTCCTAGGAAGTCTGAAAGACGCATCTAGTAGAGTCTTGTACATGTGTGTTTCACGCTATATTTATATGTATGAGGCTATAAGATGTTTTAGAAATAGTTTCCCTTCTTTAAGTATTCCTGTCATGCCAGTTAGCGTGAGCTTAAATTTAACTCTCAGTCTAATCTGCTTCTTCTTTTCTTTTATACAATATGCCTCCCAAAAGAAGAAACGGAAATTAGTCAGCCCCTCAGCCCGTCCAAGCAGATCCCTTGGACGAACATGTTTCTCATGCAATGTTTAGAGCTGCATTCACCACTCTTGCTAATTCAGTTGCTACTCATAATAAATGACCAGCTATTATTCCGGCCAACCTAGTGGCTAATTCAGCTACAGCCAGGATTCAGGACTTTACCCAACTGAATCCTCCATCCTTTTTTGGGTCTAAGTCAGGAGTGGATCCTCAGGAGTTCTTAGAATAGGTTTAGAAGGTTATGGACATCATGGGGGTTACTTCTAGTTAGAGTTCTGATCTAGCTACATATCAGTAGCAGGATGTAGCTCACACTTAGTTCAACTAGTAGAAGTCAGAGAGGCCAGTTGATACAAGGCCTATTAAGTGGGAGAAGTTTTTCACTGCATTTTTAGATAGATTGTTTCCTCAAGAGATAAGGGAATCTAAGGTGTTAGAATTTATCAACCTCAAGCAGGGCAACATGATGGTGAAAAAGTATTCTCTTAAGTTTACTCAATTAGCCAGATATGCTCCTCATCTGGTCACAAATAGTAGGGCCAAGATGAGTAAGTTTGTT
>JAPEIP010000008.1:133403581-133428697 GCA_026120095.1 Capsicum chinense | reverse complement strand
CAGATACAGTCAACTTAGAATAGTATGGAACTCAGTCAGTTCCATCAGAACCAAGATTGTCAGATACAGTCACTCAGTATCAGTTATATCAGTTATACAGTTATTAGTATCTCATATTATCAGAACTTAGAATCAGTAATCATGCTATCACGAATTTAGTTACAGTCTCTTATTCATGCATGTATTATCATATTCATGTCATATAGTCAGTCAGTATTTTTCATGCATTTGAACCCTTTGCATTCATCCTACCTCACTTTCATACCAGTATATTCAAACATACTGGCGCATTTGCGCTATGGTGTTTTATACCATAGGTTCAAAAGCACGAGCTCTAGAGTATCAGTAGCATCCCAGTACTCAACAGTCAGAGTCAGTAGTGAGTCCTCCTTCTTTGAGGACATGAGTATTATTCTATCATTTCAGTACTTAGTTTATTGTAGTAGTTGGAGTTAGTTAGGGGACATATCCCATCAACTCCTTATTCAGATAGCTAGAGGTTTTTTAGACTATTATGATTAGATAGTTATTTCAGTTGTTTTGGGTATTTCATACCCCACCCAGATGTTGTTTTTTCTCAGATATTATGTCTCAGTTTTGAACCTTATGGCCTTTCAGCCTTTATTTAAGAACTTATATAGTATATTATGCAGTGTTCAGGTATAAATATCAGTCATAGGTTAGCTTGTGGTCCTACGGGGTAATAAGCACCGTGTAGCATTCCGAGTACCAGATTCAGGGCGTTACAAACTTAGTATCAGAGCATAAGGTTCAATAGAGTCCTAGGAAGTCTGAAAGACGCATCTAGTAGAGTCTTGTACATGTGTGTTTCACGCTATATTTATATGTATGAGGCTATAAGATGTTTTAGAAATAGTTTCCCTTCTTTAAGTATTCCTGTCATGCCAGTTAGCGTGAGCTTAAATTTAACTCTCAGTCTAATCTGCTTCTTCTTTTCTTTTATACAATATGCCTCCCAAAAGAAGAAACGGAAATTAGTCAGCCCCTCAGCCCGTCCAAGCAGATCCCTTGGACGAACATGTTTCTCATGCAATGTTTAGAGCTGCATTCACCACTCTTGCTAATTCAGTTGCTACTCATAATAAATGACCAGCTATTATTCCGGCCAACCTAGTGGCTAATTCAGCTACAGCCAGGATTCAGGACTTTACCCAACTGAATCCTCCATCCTTTTTTGGGTCTAAGTCAGGAGTGGATCCTCAGGAGTTCTTAGAATAGGTTTAGAAGGTTATGGACATCATGGGGGTTACTTCTAGTTAGAGTTCTGATCTAGCTACATATCAGTAGCAGGATGTAGCTCACACTTAGTTCAACTAGTAGAAGTCAGAGAGGCCAGTTGATACAAGGCCTATTAAGTGGGAGAAGTTTTTCACTGCATTTTTAGATAGATTGTTTCCTCAAGAGATAAGGGAATCTAAGGTGTTAGAATTTATCAACCTCAAGCAGGGCAACATGATGGTGAAAAAGTATTCTCTTAAGTTTACTCAATTAGCCAGATATGCTCCTCATCTGGTCACAAATAGTAGGGCCAAGATGAGTAAGTTTGTTTCTAGGGTGAATGATAGCGTGGTCAATGAGTGCAGGTTCGCGATGTTAAATAGTGATCTGAACATAGCTAGGATTATGACCCATGCTCAACAGATAGAAAAGCAAAAGATTAAAATAAAAGAAAAGCAGAATATGAGAGCAAGGACAGGTAGTTTTAACATTGCTCAGCCAAAGTCAGAAGGAGGGAATTATTATCAGTTCCATCCTAAGTTATCCATTCCATCTTCTTTCTCAGCCAACGCTAAAGTTTTGAAGTTCAGGGAGGGTAACAAAGATAGGGCGCCAGGCTATAAGTCTTAGGGTAGTGTTAGCAGTGCCTGTACCTATCCTTTTTGTCAGACATGTGGTTAGTACTATCATGGTACTTGCAGGGCTGGTAGCGATATGTGTTTCAGATATGGCAAGACAGGCCACAGAGTCAGAGATTATCCCTAGTCAGGTTATCAGGGTCAGCAGAACTGTTCCTCAACTTAGTCTGGTCACCTAAATCAGCAGGGTGCCACTTCCAGTGCTACTAGTACTCCAGTCCCAGAAAGATCAGGAAAATTCTCCTGATGTGGTTACTAGTATATCACAGATCTTTCATATACATGTTTAAACTTTGCTAGATCCAGGAGCTTTCTTGTCTTTCGTTACTTCATATATAGCATTTGATTTTGGAGTCAGTCCGAAAATTCTAGCAGTGCCCTTTTTGGTCTCTACCTAGCTGGTAAAACTATCATAGCCCGATGGGTATACAAGAACTTCCGATTATGGTATCTGAGAAAGTCACCTCAGCAGACTTAGTCGAATTAGAGATAACTGATTTTGATGTCATTCTCAACATGGATTGGCTTCATTCCTTCTATGCCACAGTCGACTGAAAAATAGAATATTCCAGTTCAAATTTCCAAATGAACCTATCCTAAAGTAGAGGGGTTGTACATTAGCTTTCAGAGGTCAGCTTTTTTCCTACCTTCAGGCACGAAAAATGATATCTACGAGATGTATCTATCATCTTGTTCATATTAAGGATCCTAGTTCTAAGACTCCTAGTCCTAAGTGAATATTTAGATATCTTTCTCGAAGATCTTCTAGGAATTCCTCCCAAAAGGGAAATAGACTTCGGCATTGATCTTTCTTTAGATACTCAGCCTATATCTATTCCACCAAAAAGAATGGCACCAGCAGAACTCAAAGAACTAAAAGAGAAATTGAAAGATCTCTTAGATAAGGGATTCATCAGACCCAGTGTGTCCCCGTGGGGTGCACTAGTCTTATTCATGCACAAGAAAGACAGTACTCTTAGAATGTGCATTGATTACCGACAGATCAATAAATTCATGATCAAAAACAAGTATCCACTTCTGTGAATTGATGACTTATTTGACCAACTTTAGGGTGCTAGCTATTTCTCTAAGATAGACCTTTGATCAGGCTATCATCAGCTTAGAGTAAGAAAATTTGACATTCCAAAAATAGCTTTCCAAACTTGGTATGGTCACTTCGAATTCTTAGTCATATCCTTTGGTCTTACCGATGCCCTAACAACTTTTATGGACTTGATGAATCGTCTGTTCAAGTAGTACTTGGACATGTTCATCATAGTCTTTATAGATGATATTCTTGTCTATTCCCACAGTGAGCGTGATCATGCAGACCATCTCAGAATTATAATTCAGACTCTTACAGATCATCAGCTATTCGCTAAATTCAGTAAGTGTGAATTTTGGCTAAGGTCAGTACCATTCCTTGGTCATATTATTTTTGGTGATGGAATTGGAGTAGATCCTAAAAATACAAAAATAGTAAGAAACTAGCCTCGCCCTGTCTCTCCATCAAATATTAGGAGTTTCTTGGGTCTGGCTAGATATTATAGATGATTTATTAAGGGATTTTCTTCTATTGTATTCCCTATGTCCCGATTGACTTAGAAGAAAGTCAAGTTTTTGTGGTTAGATCCATGCAAGAAGAGTTTTTAGGAGTTGAAGACTCAACTCACCTCAACTCCAATTTTAGATCTTCCAGATAGTCCAGATGGGTTCATAGTGTATTATGATGCATCCAGACTAGGAATGGGTTTTGTCCTCATGTAGCAGGGTAAGGTCATAGCCTACGCCTTCAGATAACTTAAACCCCAAGAGAAGAATTATCCTACTCATGATCTTGAGTTAGCAGCCGTAGTATTTGCCTTATAGGTTTGGAGGCATTACTTGTATGGAGTTCATATGGATGTGTTCACAGATCATAATAGCCTTCAGTATGTCTTTTCTCAGAAAGATCTCGATCTTCATCATAAAAGGTGGTTAGAGCTCTTGAAATATTATGACATGAGTGTTCTTTATCATCCGAACAAGGCCAATGTAGTGGCTAACATTCTCAGTAGACTGTTGATGGGTAGTGTTGCTCATGTTAAAGACAGTAGGAAAAAGTTAGCTTAGGAAGTCCATCATCTTGCTAGACTAGGTGTTCGCTTAGTCTATACAGATGGGGGTGATATATGGGTTTAGAGTAGTTCAGAATCATATCTAGTTTTTGAGGTGAAGGAAAAGCAAGATAGAGATCCAGTCTAGTTAAGTTAAGAGAGTCTGTCAAGGATCAGAAGATTGAGGTTGTCTCCCAAGGGGGAGATGGTGTATTGCACTGTCAGGGGCGTCTATGTGTTCCAGGTGTAGATAACTTGAGGCAGCGAATTCTTGAAGAAGTGCATGGTGCGTGATACTCTATTCATCCAGGGGCCACAAAGATGTATCGCGACTTGTGGGAGATCTATTGGTGAAGTGGGATGAAGAGAGATATGGCAGATTTTATGGCTAAGTGCTTTACATGTCAGCCAGTTAAGATAGAGCATCAAAAGCCTATTGGGCCTATACAGGAGTTCAATATTCCCACTTGGAAGTGGGAAGAAGTGAACATTGACTTTGTGACGGGTTAACCTCGTACTCATCATCAACATGATTCACTTTGGGTCATTGTAGACAGGATGACCAAATCAACTTATTTCATTCCAGTCCATACCTCCTATTTAGCCTACGATTATGCCAAACTCTACATTAAAGAGTTGGTTAGATTGCACGGTGTTCTGTTATCTATTGATTTTGACAAAGGTACCCAGTTCACCTCTCATATCTGGAAAGCATTCCAAAAGGGTCTTGGTACCTAAGTTCATCTTAGTACAACCTTTCATTATTAGACAAATGGTCAAGCAAAAAGGACCATTCAGACTTTAGAAGATATACTGTGAGCGTGTGTAATTGATTTCAAGGATATTTGGGATAATGATAACGCTCAAATTACACGTCAATTTAATGCAAGGCAGTCATCGTCAATATATTTACCAAACTTTAGAGTCGGGGTCGAATCCACAGGGAACAATGTAAGTGGTGATTAAACTAGTTTGAAACTAAAGCTACAAGTTAAATTCAAAAATATGACACGAAAAGATAACATGGGGGTTTTTGATGATCAATAAATAATTGTTGGTCACAATACTTTCGGTGTTTGTAAATCAAGAGTTTATGAAATAACTAGAATTATGTTCTTTAGGGCTTCCAGTATATGACAGATGCTAAAAGTGGTTCAAGATTCTCATAGTGGGTTACAAGCTATCTTTATTGATGTTATGCTTAAATGTGTCTCGACCTACTTAAGTGTTTAATTCCCTAATCCTCTCGGACTTAGGGAATTTCTATTTACTTCCCATATTTACATCAAGTTAACCAACCTTGTTACAACGCTGATTATTAAATGAAGTATTTCCGAGTCCCTATTGATAATTCACTTCCTACTATATTTGATTTCTTTCACAAAAAAATCAAAGTAGGTGTGTCTACTATTTTCAACCAACAGACGTTAATTAATACCTCAAAATTATCAAGAAATCCTACCACCTTTTGAATTTTGAATACTTAGAACCTCATCAAGACCTAACCCTAGATCCCATAACTTAGGTTAATGGAGTTTATCCACTCATGATGTAATGAACGAAACACATAATTGACTTCCTGATTTGAAAGATAAACTTACAGAGATGAATAATAACTGGTGAATCACATATTAGATCACAAAGGAAAAATCCCAAATACTGCTAATAATCTCTCAAAAAATAGTTGTGTTGTTAAAGTCAAGAAGTGAAGAAAAAATATCAAAATATGTCTCTTAAAACTCAAGTGCCAACCCCCCTAGAAAAAACCCTAAACAATACTTTTTATAGTCAATCCTAAATATGAAATAAAATCGCAATGTTTAGAAAATCCTTCGGAATAGGTGATGGTATTTGTGATGGCGTGTCAGGGTCCTAACGAGTTATCAGGAATGTCATCAAGCCCTCCAGTATTCTTGGCATCTTCTGCTTTAACTGGCAACAAAGCTTGATGACTTATCAGATACATGACGATATATAAGAAATGTCGTCACTTCTTCATTCAAAATTTGATTCTCTGCCTACACTTGATGGCAACTCTAATGATTTAACACAGTTGTGATGACGTGTAAGAAATGTCATCACAGTTTCACTTTAATCCTTCTAACACTGTAACACCTGACGTGATTTTTGATAACTTATCATAGGGCTGATGACTTATCAGTAATGTCATCAGGCACACTTTCAGTTCTTTTGCATTAGTTTTCAGCTCTTTTGCTTCCATTTTTTTAAATTTCCTTTGCATCATTAATTTTACAGCAATATCAAAGTAAAATAATCAAAAACGACAAAAATTGCTTAAGACTTTGCAATTATTTTCAATAAAAATCCTTAAATGTGTTAGCATCTAATCACACATCAACACACTCAGCTTAAAACAATTACTTGTCCTCAAGCAACTAAAACACAACACTATGATGCTTATCCAAGAGACGTATAAGATACCTATGACAGTTGATCATCAATTTTAGTTCAAAAAATATTACTTTCTCCATTTTCAATCACTTTAAATCCAGCTGTGTATATCCATGAAGACCAAAAATGTGACAGAAAGAAATCTAGATATGGCATAAACTTAGCAACAATAACACTATGGTTATGTAAAAATTACACTACCCAAACAAGTAGGCAACTAGAAATGCAACCAATGTGCCCTTACAATAACGAAGTCCCTCTTTACTTATATATGAAATCAAGCATGTAAATGCAGGGACGGTCAAGAGACAGTCACTCTCAGAATGAAATTCCAATCAATGCATGTCAAATACCTTATGCTTTCCCTTATTTTCATTGCCTATCTTTTCAGACAGTTAAGTTAGGATCACTATAGGTCTTTTCTTTGGCTTTGTAACATAGGCTTGGGGTTGGTATGATACACAAGGATATTTAAATTGACTAAGCCTCCTTGGTACTACGCTATTTTTGAGGTCTCACTTATCAACCCTTAATTAATTCTCTCCTTTTTTGATCACACATACTTCGGATGGGAGCGGTATTTTTGACAATCATTTCTTTTTTTTCATAACTTTTCTTTTCTTATTCTTTTTCCACCGCTCCTAGCTTTTTATTCTTTTATTTCATTCTACCTTTCTTCATACTCATTTTACGTCACGCACCCCTATGGTAGCCACCCTCAACTTAAGCAATTTGCCTCAGTCAAAGTGCACAATGTCCAATGCGGACAAGGGTCAAAATAGTTTCATTATGATACAAATAAGAAGGTGAAGTTATAATAAAAATAATAGGCATTGAGGCTCAAAATCGGGATCAAGGGATATTATTCACACATGGAAGGTCATTTAGGATAAAAGTGGACTAATATCAACAATGGCCTATGATCCTTTCCTGACTGCTATCCTACAACCAAGGCAAGACCAACTGGGCAAGTTCTAGATTTCACACATAACGGAAATTAGATAGCATCTTGCATACATATGGTACAAAGGTACATCACAAGCTACTACCCATTCGGTTCATGCAATCGTTAGCAGTGATTATTATGTCCCTAGTACTAATGCCATAAAAAAATTCACAATAGTCACTTATAGATACATATCACACAACTGCCAGATATACAATTGGAGAGGTATTCATCATTCCAAGAAAAATCAACAAAAATATGTCAATTTTCCTAGATACCTATTTTTCCCCTATTTAACCACAACACATCATAACACAAACACAATACGCCTGAACATGCTGGCTCTTCAAGGAACAAGACTCCGGGGAAAAGAGGCACAACAACAAAAACCCCAAAAGGACATCAATATCCACAAATAGTCCCACTCTCAACTTATAATCATGCATTATCCCCAATGCGTCAACCAAAACAAGAGAGTTAGAAATATACCTATGGCACCACAGGTGCAAAGATCTGATGTCAATCACATAATAGAAATACAAACAAAAAAGTACCTTGGGTTGCCTTCCAAGAAGCGTCTAGTTTAATGTCGCGGCATGACTCAGTTATCTTAACTACTCAGACTTTGTCAAAATACCTTGTTGCTAATTATTTATGTCTCCACTTGGAAGATTTGAAACGTCGACCCAACTTTTGATCAATACATCTTCGTGGTATGTTGGGAAAATTTGAGGGCATGATGAGGAATATTCTATCACGCCACGTCAAAGACTTGAACTGCTTGCCTAATTTTGCATTGAAATTTTATGTGGGATCATTTGGAAATGGTGAGAATCTTAAACAGCCATCAAATGCACATTGATCTTTAAGCTTCTTGGCCTTCAAGATTGGGGTTGTAGTATACCCTTTTGGAAGGACAAACTCCAAAATGTAAGAATCTTTCTCCTTATTTTCAAAATTCATCATTTGCTTGGGTGATTTGACTTTCTTCACATCCACTAAGCATAATGTTGAAAAGTGGTTCGAATGAGGACTAACTCTCAATTTTAGAGTAGCATCCCTATTAGTGTTTTTACCCTGAAATGGATTAGAGTCTTCACAAGGATTGTTCTTGATTTCTTCTTTTGACTCTAGTTCTATTTCCTCGTATTTGGCATCTTTATTCATAAATGGTTTGGTTGGTTGGGAAATAACCAAGGGTTGCTCAACATCAAGCTCATCAACATCGGATTCTCGCTTCTCATCTTCACACTCGTTCATTAAGTTAAATGATTCCACAGACAAGATATCATCTAAACATAATATGGAAAAGTTCTTTAAATACTTGACCTCTATATCCATATCCTCTATCATTTTTCTTTCCTCATTATTTGCCCTTATGTCTTGATATATATCATGTATGATATCATTCGTTATGTCCATACACTTTAACATTAGTTGAAGCATAGCTTTAATGCCACACTTTCTGGTGCTTCGTTCTTCCTATTCTTGACCATAAGACCTATCAAAATCATAAGAAGAACTAGAATTTAGGTTAGCATACCGGGGGAAGGTAGAATTTGGGCAATCACTCCAATGTCCATATTTACCACCATATAACGAACAATCATACTCCCAGTAGGATGGAGATGGTGCACACATCTCTCTCCGGGGAGCATATCTACAATCTTGCCAAAATTGAGGTCCATCACAATATGGACATGGATCATCAAGATAAAATTTCCAACCACCAAGATCATGTTCATTCCATGATGCCATAGTTAAAAGTAAACTAAAATAAAAATCTACCTAACACAAGAAATAAAAGAAAACTAAAAACAAATATTTACAAGTTTGAATTCAAGCAAGTAGGATAAAATACCAAACCAACTCAATGCGCCAAATTGTTCCCTGGCAATGGAGCCATTTTTTATAACACTCAACTTACACGTAAATTTAGTGCAGGGTGGTTGTCCTCAATATATTCACCCAACTTTAGAGTTGGGGTCGAATCCACAGGGAACAATATGTGTGGCGATTAAACTAGTTTGAAACTAAAGCTACAGATTAAATTCAAATAAATGATACAAAAAGATAACATGGGATTTTTTGATGATCAGCAAATAATTGTTGGTCACTTTACTTTCGGTGTTTGTAAATCAAGAGTTTGTAAAATAACCAGAATTATGTTCACTACGGCTTTTGGTACAAGACAGATGCTAAAAGTGGTTCAAGATTCTAACGGTGGGTAGAATAACAAGCTATCTTTATCGATGTTTTGCTTAAATATTTCTCAACCTACTTAAGCATTTAATTCCCTAATCCTCTCAGACTTAGAGAATTTCTATTTACTGCCCAGATTTTACTTAGGTTAACCAACCTTGTTAAAATGCCGATTATTAAACAAACTATTTTCGAGTCCCTATTGATAATTCACTTCCTACTATATTTTATTTCTTTCTCAAGAAAATCAAAGAAGGTGTGTCTACTGTTTGGAACCAATAGACGTTAATTAATACCTAGAATTATCAAGAAATCCTACCACCTTTCAAATTTTGAATACTTAGCACCTCATCAATACATAACCCTAGATCCCACAACTCAGGTTAATGGAGGTTAGCCACTCATGATGTAATGAACGAAACACATAATTGAATTCATGATTTGAAAGATAAATTTACATGAGATGAATAATAACTTGTGAATCACATATTAGATCACAAAGGAAAAATCCCAAAATACTGATAATAATCTCTCAAAAATAGTTGTGTTGTTAAAGTCAATAAGTAAAGAGAGAAAATATCAAAGTATGCCTCTTAAAACTCAAGTTCCACCCCCCTAGAAAAAACCCTAAAAAATACCTTTTATAGTCAATCCTAAATAAGAAAATAAAATCACAATGTTCAAAAAATCCTTTGGAATAGGTGACGGTATTTATGACGGCATGTCAGGGTCCTGACGACTTATCAGAAATGTAGTCAGCCCCTCCAACATTCTTGGCATCTTCTGCTTTAACTGATGACAAAGCTTGATGACTTATTAGATACGTGACGATATATTAGAAATGTCATCACTTCTTCATTCAAAATTTGATTCTCTGCCTACAGTTTTTGGCAACTCTGATGCCTTATCATAGTTGTGACGACATGCCAGAAATGTCATCACAGTTTAACTTTGATCCTTCTAAAACTACAACACCTGACGTGATTTCTAATAACTTATCACAGGGCTGACGACTTATCAGGAATGTCGTCAGCCACACTTCCAATTCTTTTGCATCAGTTTTTAGCTCTTCTATTTCGATTTCCTAAAATTTCCCTTGCATCATGAATTTTACTGCAATATCAACGTAAAATAATCAAAAATTACAAAAGTTCCTTAAGACTTCGCAATTATTCTCAGTTAAAATCCTTAAATGTGTTAGTGTTTGCTCACACACCAGATGACCATTTGCCTTTGATTGAGTTTACATACAACAACAGGTATCATTCCAGTATTAAAATGGCTCCATTCGAAGGTCTTTATGGTAGGAGGTATAGATCTCTAGTCGGTTGGTTTGAAGTTAATAATGCCTCAGTTGTAGGGCCTGACTTATTATTCGATGCCTTCAAAAAAGTTTAGATGATTAGAGAAAGACTCCGGGATGCTCAGAGCAGATAGAAGTCTTATGTAGATGTGCGCAGAAAAGATCTTGAGTTTGAGATTGGTGACTATGTTTATATAAAGATCTCTCCTATGAAGGGAGTGAAGAGATTCGACAAGAAGGGGAAGCTCAATCCCCGATATATCAGTCCCTTTAAAATTCTTAGTCGCTTTAACAAGGTAGCTTATGAGCTTAAATTACCTTCAGATCTAGCCTCAATTCATTCAGTATTCTATGTCTCTTTGATCAAAAAGTGCATAGGTCACCCAGCAGTTGTATTCCCTTTTGAGAGCATAGATATCCAGAACAACCTCTTTTTCAAAGAGATTTCGGTCGAAATTCTTGACTATCAGACTGAGGAACAAAAGAGTCCCATTAGTCAAAGTTCTTTGGCGAAATTAGTCCGTTGAGGGAGATACTTGGGAAGCAAAAGAAGACATGCATACCAAGTATCCTCACCTCTTCTCCACTAATTTAGACACAGTCCAAGGTAGCAGGTTTTCATAAGCCTTTCATTTCATGTTCATATTTTAGTTACAACTTGGTATTCAATTCATGTTCAGAATTCCATTATAAACTTGGTATCAATTACCATTGCATATTCAATCATATGTACATGCATCAGATCAGTCATGTGTTCATGTATCAGACATGCCTTCTCATTGTGAGAAACTCAGTTATCATAAATCTCAGTCATATATTCATGAGTCAGTTCAGTCATGAATTCACGCATCAGATATGCATGCTCAGTATGAATCTAAAAAATATCATTCATGTAATCATGTTTCTATTGTTCATATTCAGTATGTACTTCAGTCTATCATTTATCCCATCCTAGTCAGTTTCATTCAAGGATGAATGTTCCTAAGAGGGAGATATTGTAATACCCCAAAGTTTTCTAACTAATTTCATCCCAAGAATGTCAAGTATTAGCTTCTATATTAAATGATTTTTATTCCATGGGGAATTTTCAATATTTTAATTCTTAGTTATTTGGGAAATTCAATAAGATTTCCATGGATATAAGATTCGCCCAAATCTGATAATCGGGTAAGAAGTTAAGACTATTTCAAGTCCCCGTCATAAAAAAATGCCATATTTGTCAGTGGCGTACCGCGCCATAAGAGAAAATAGCAATTTTCAAATTACAGAAGTTCTCCGCGATGTCCCCGCATTGTGTCATCATCTAATTTTCCAGATGTCAAATTCCAGTGACACGACGCGATAGTGCCGCGTTGTGCCAAAGGTCCAGGTCAGGAAATTTTCACAAAAATTAAAAGACGCATCCAGGATTAAATGTGTCTTTTTCCATCATTTTAGTTCTGCCATAAACACGAAATTTAACCCTATATGACCTAAGGATATCATTATTCACTCAATTTTTCCCAAATTGAGTTGCGCTCTCTCAAGCTAAGAGACCCTAACTCTCAAATTCAAGAGTCAAATCACAAGAACTCTCCATCAATCCTTCCAAATTTATTAACTCAAGTATGTCAAGTGTTGATTCATGGGTCCCTTTCACCCATGAAGCTCAAGAATCTCTTTTCAAAATTCAAGTATATGAATTTTTAGAAATCCCATATTGGGTTGCTTTTGTTCATGTTGATAATGAACAATTGAATTCTAATCCATGTTTTGTGATGAATTTTATGTGGAATTAGTTATTATATGAGTAGATTCATGTTAACCCATGATTAAACTCTTGAATTGTGATATTAGAATCGAATCATGATGTTTACTTGTTGTGCAATGTTGTCAACATCTACTATGTTTATTATGTGCTTGATGAAATGTCCATGTGAACTAATAACAGAAGAAGTCATGCCATGATTAGTTTATGTGCAAGTGTTTGATAAATTGTCCATGAGAATGGATTAATGTCACGATATAGTATGTAATTATGTATTCCCCATTCATGTACAAGTGATACACCCCAAGTGTTTGGTGAAATGTCTTAATGAATAAATTGTGAGTATATAGCCATTGTCGGGATTTTAGGCTTGTCTCATGATTTAAATATTATTCTATCGAGTCTTGGGGGTATTTAATACCTGACAATTTAGTTATGTGCCTAGAGCCTGTGTAATGTTTTCATGATATCCTCAGTCAAGCCATGTTCCGTAGAATTCAATCAGTTATGTGACTCAGGAAAACTCAGTAAACTCAGTAATCCTAGTATTCTTAGAAAGATTAGTACTTCAGTAATCTCAGTAGTATTCCGTTAGTCAACGGAACTTCATGAACTCAGTCTAGTTCAGTTCAGTTAATCATGTTCAGTGTCTATTCAGATGGGAGTAGGATTTAGCACCGAGTGAACCCAAGGATGAGGACCCACACTGCCAGTTAAGGGTATGATCCTTAGAAACAATCCTTACATTCCAGAACTATGTATCCAGCATAGGTTGAGAAATCAACACTGCCAGATGAGGGTTGATGAGATGGATAAACACTGTCAGATGAGGGTCCTACTGTTCTCTTTTAGGGAGACTATCAGATGAGGGTCACCCACAGTTTGTCTTTACCAAGGGCGTGATATTGACACCACTCTATTTGGGGTTAAAGATTAGACCCCAACCTATCTATATTTCTTTATTTGGGGCATGTCGATTAGATGACTACTTTCCATAGTTACAGTTTCAGTCTCAGTCTTAGTAATAGAACTAAAATTGTTTTAGATTTCAGGACTATCAGATACAGTCAACTCAAAATAGTAAAGAACTCAGTCAGTTCCATCAGAACCCAGACTGTCAGATAAAGTCACTTAGTATCAGTTATTTTAGTTATAGAGTTATCAGTATCTTATGCTATCAGTACTCAGATTCAGTAATCATGTTTCAAAAATTCAGTTACAGTCTTTTATTCATGCATGTATTCTTACATTCATGTTTTACAGTCAGTTAGCATTGTTGATACATTTGAACCCTTTGTATTTAGCCTACCTCACTTATATACCAGTACATTCAAACGTACTGACACATTTGTGCTATGGTGTTTTATACCATAGGTTCAGAAGCACGAGCTCCAGAGCGTCATAGCATCCTAGTACTCAGCAGTCAGAGTCAGCAGTAATACCTCCTCCTTTGAGGACATAAGCATTATTCTATCATTTCAGTACTTAATTTATTACAGTAGTTGGAGTTAGTTGGGGAACATGTCCCATCAACTCCTTACTCAGATAGTTAGAGGTTTTTCAGACTATTATGATTTGACAGTTATTTTAGTTATTTTTGGTATTTCATACCCCACCCAGATGTTATATTTTATCAGATATTATGTCTTAGTTTTGAACCTTATGGCCTTTTATCCTTTATTTCCGTATTTATATAGTATATTATGCAGTGTTCAGGTACAAATATCAGTGATGGGTTAGCTTGTGGTCCTTCGGGGTCATGAGCATCGTATAGCATTTCGGGTACCAGATTCGGGGCGTTACACTAATTTTGCATGATATGATGCATAAGACTCTCATAACAAAGTAGAATTGTAATAACCGAGTGGTTTAGTCATCCACTCCAACTGATAATGATAAAAGGTAGCCTGTAACTATGGTACTCTTCTCAGCCCAAATAGATGAATCTTGCGTTCCTTAAAAATAAGCTTCTTAGGCTTGCCAGTCTCTGATATATGAATGTTAATATCATATATCATCTGTATTCCCTCCATACACCACCTTAGGTTATCCTCATCAAGAGGTATCTCTGAGGCATTTGTAGGGGCGACGAAACTCTGGGTGTGCTTGTGCCTCCTCATTTAGAACAGACACATATAGGGAATCCTACTCTGTACCCTTCTTATACTGGGGTACACATGATGGCTGTGCATGAGTTATGGTACCCTCCCCCGACTAGGGTACAATGGATGAATCCTCCTTATCTGTAGCCTCTAGCAAATCTTAGGACCCCTTCTCAAGCTAGGGGTCTTGATCTACACCTTATGATGCTGGCTCATAATCTATCTCATCTTTTTTATCATCATTACTCGATAGAGATGAATATAGTTGTTATCTCCATGCTTACTTCATCCTCGATTGAGCTAAAGTTGATTGGGTAGCCTGGATAGCCTGAATAGCCTCTGTCAAAGAACTAGGTTGGGTAAAGGCTGACCTTTTCCCCCACTGTGAGTACTCAGGCAGAGGCTGTCCAAAAGTGCCCAAAATGATAGTCTCAACTACTTGGCGCACTTGGCCTCTAGTCACTCTATGTGTCGTCTCACCACATCTTCTCTATTTGTGCTATAGGGTATTTCTCCACCGATCCACTAGGCTTGGGGAACTCATCCCATCTCCTTGCTGTATCAGCCTTTTTTTTAGCATCTTTTAGTGCCATGTAAACCTGAAAACATAGGCGTTAGTTTCCAACAAAAAATAGGGGAATGCAAAAGTGTAAGAAAAACATAGAACTTTGAAAATTTTGAATTTTTCTGCAATTTTCACACCCACATAACCTATTTTCAATCCCAACAAGTCGAATGTGCACATCAAGAATCATGATTTTCAATGCAAACTAACATGACCATCTCTTAGTATTCCTCTACTTATTCAAGTTCAACTTTCGTTTAGGGTCTAACCTTAGAATTTAATTCAAAATAAAGCCCTACCTTAATATTTGAGGCTACTTCAAGGCTCTTACGCACCAACTTGATTGTTTATAAAAAATTTTCATGGAAATACACATTACAACTTTTTTGTTTAACAATTAAATCAAGAGATCACTATTAGGAGCCAAGAAAGTTACCTTTTTTTTTTTTTATAATCTTGAAATGAACAATGAAAAAATAGAGAAAAACCCAACTTTGAACTTGTTTTTAGTATGTTAGGACAAGTTGGTACCCCAAATAAACTTCAATTTAGCATTTTTCTAAGTGTGGGATTAGTTTATGCTTTCAGAGAAAAGTTTCAATTGAAAGAAAAAATTTGAGATTTTGAGGATTTGCATGGGTAAGAATGAGGAAAAATAAGGAGGGGGACTGAATTATGTCTTAAATAAGCATTAGTAGGCCTTAAATTTTAATTAAATTTTGGCCCACAAGTAGGTCACTTGCGGCCGTCACATACAGCCTGTCTATGGGCGCATGTCCAGATACATTTTGCATGTGCAGGGCGCAAGTGGGCCTAAATATTTGGCCTGCTTTCCTAGTTTCTAGACATGGAAGTTTGATGTTAACTCAGCTACTTATGGATCTATAGCTTAAATTCATGTCTTTAAAAGCATGATTTTGTACCAAAGTCCATAACTTTCCAATCTCATCCTCAAAATTTTATCTTTTTGATTATTGTTCACATTACCTGGCCCAAGTAGGACTCGTGACCTAGATTTTTTGGTCTCACAATCCCCTTACTTGGAAATTTATGAATGTAGCAATCCTACTATATTTCAGGTAAGTCCATAAGCTGTAAATCTACAAAAGCCAAACAAACAAAAGTAAGCACAAAAATAGTGGGTTGCCTTCAACCTAGTGCAAATTTAACATCGTGGCATGTGAGGCTGTGTTGGTAACTAAGACTTCACCGAAAATCCCATGGTTTGCCTCCCATGTAATGCTTGATTTAATATTGTAGCACAACATTGATACCTTGATTACTCAGAATTCATCAGGATACCTATTAGAATACCCTCTTGGGTCATCAACACAATCTATCACCAACACTACTCTCATATTGGTTGACTACTTTATTATTTTTTGGATGTTGAGTATGGCCTCCTCACTATTGACTTTGAACTTTAACTCCCCCTTTTCTATATCAACCATCGCTCTACCTGTGGCCATAAATGGTCTCCCTAATATGATGGGCATCTCAGCGCCAACCTCACAGTCTAGAATGACAAATTCAGCTAGAACGATGAAGTTATAAACTCTCAAAATCATATCAAATGAAATGCGCATAGGTTTCGTTACAGCGCAGTCAGCCATCAACAGCCACATTGTAGTTGGTTCAGAAGGGCTCAAGACCAATTGCTTGAGTATAACCAACAATATAAAATTTATGTTTGTTCCTAAGTCACATAAGGCTCTGGCGAACCTAGATGACCCAATAGTGCATGCTATAGTGAATGTTTTAGGATCACCATTTTTCTAGGCCAGAGACCTAGTCGTGACAGCACTACAATGGTGCAACACATCAATATACTTAATTATATCCCCTTTATTCTTTATAATCAATTTCTTCATAAACTTGGCATATCCAGGCATCCACTCCATTGCCTTAATAAGAGGGATTTTCAAGCTTAACTCTTTCAACATCTTAATGAATCGCTTGAACTTTTCTTCCCCTCTCTTCTACTTTAGTTACTGAGGAAAAGGTGGGGGTGGTGTTGGAATTTTTCTTATTTTCTGCTCAACTACCAGATCCTTACCTTTATCCTTACCAACTCTACTGTTACCACCTATTGTCTTTTATGGCTTTGCAATAGGTATTTTAGGTCTATCATTAACTTCATGTCTTGGCGCTTCCGCAATAGGTAATGGTAGATCCACAACTATACCTTTGATCTATGGTAGAAAAATATTCTTTACCTTAGTTTTTAGATAGTTATATTGGGACCACTATAGGACTTTATTTAGCTTTTAATGTAGGCTTGGAAGGTTGGTATAGTACATATGGATATCAAGTAACTAAGTCTCCTTGGCACTACACTAACTTTGGGATCAACTGATTAACCTTATTTCTTTTTATTCCACCTTTCTTTCTCCCTTTTTATTCATTATTACACATTCAGGTTAGGTGCGATCTTTTATTCTTTCTTTTTCACTTTATCACAATTTTTCATTTCTTTTCTTTCGCTACAACACCCAGCCCTACTAACTTTTTCTTTCATTTTACCCTTATACATACCCACTTTATCACACACCCCTATGATAATCACACTCAAATTAGGTAATTTACCAGAGTTAAGGTGCGCAGTGTTTAAGGATAAAGGAGCTAAAATAGGTTATTTCTACAAAATTGGAAAGGTAAAAGGTGAAACAAGAAATATAGGCTATAAGAGTTAAAACAGGGATCAAGGGATACAATTTCACATAGGAAAGGTCATTTAGGCTAAAAGTGGAATAAAATAAAAACATCTTATGATCCTTTCCTAACCGACTATCCTATAACCTAGGCAAGACTAATCGAGCAAGTTCCGAATTAAAAACATAAAAGGAAACTAAGTAGCATCTCACACACACATGGAGCAGAGTCAATATTACAAGCTACTACTGATCCAGTTTATGAAATTGTTAGCAAGTGATTATTATGTCTCTAATCCTAATATCATAACAAGATCCACAATGTCAACACATATATACATTCACACGATTCTAAATTTTGGAGGGGTATTATTTTTTCTAAAAATAAATAAAAAACATTACAATTACCCAAAACACTTAAAAATCTCCTAATTACACAAAAACACAATACAATACCAAACAAAACAAAATATGCCATAAATTATACACTAGACATATCGGTTCTACTACCATACCATGGCCAAACAAAAAAGAGGCATGACAAAAAAAACCCGCAGTGGATATGATATACCCCACCCCATCTAACTATGACACACTATACCCAATGCTCTAAAATAATATAAAACAAAGAAAATGAGGATACACCTGGGATGCACTAGGCATCCGTGTCATGATCTTCCACAAATTAGTGTCTATCCACTAATGGAGGCTATGGTGGTGGTGGTTCACTATGAGAAGACACACCTACTGATAGCTATCCACCGCTCTACCTATCAATCAATATAGTCTCTATCAAATCATTGATGGCCCTTTTCAAGGCTTGCTCATATGGCATGTCTAGATTCTGTAGGTCCCCTTCTTGGCCTCTCTTGGTCCCAACTACAAAGACCACCATATTATCCTCCATGAATAAATAAAAGTATCTGGGACCATATGGAGATGATTGTTGAACAACTGGGGATCAACTGGTGAATGGCTGATATATGGCTCTCATTGAGAGAGCGTACCACTACTCAAAGTAGGCCCATCTCCTTCCTAATGTCTCGTAGATCCAATATCTCACTCTTGCTAAACTGGGTTGATACTCATCTCTAAAATATATCTATTTATGAGTGCAACTTAGCTCATATCTCTCACATCATCCTTGATGCATAGACTACAGTCTACAATCAATCGTCTTTAGCGTAGTTTGGAGTAATAGCCAAATCTACTCATATAATGTCTCCACCTTGGTCTCAACAATCGGTAGCCGAGTGGACATCACCTCCATTATCTCCTTAATACCTAGTATATCTGGCATACTGACCTTTACAACAATATCCCCATCAATAGTAGCTATCACAGAAACCACTTGTATATCATCAGATTGCAATACTGTTTTACACACATCAAAAACTACTTGATTATAATTTAGTTTGAAGGTGAAATCCCTCAATTCCATATTAATAAACACCCTACCTATTGATAGGAAGGTCTACCAAATATAATAGGGGCTTAAAAATCTATCTCACAATCAAGAACCATGAAATCGGCGGGGAACATATATAATGCCACCCTAACTTCTATGTCACACTAAATACTCATCGATTCGTTCACAGATGAGTTAGCCATCAATAGATTTATGGATGTAGCTTTAAGTTCCCCCATCATCATTAGAATGTACACAACTAGAGGCATCATAGTTACTCCTCATCCCAAGTCATATCAAGCCAGTTTGACATTAAAAGACCTAATAGAATATAAAATTCTAACTGCACCAGGGTCCTCCTTCTTTATAAATAGCAATAAGAAAGAGGTTGTACCATAAGGGTCTAGATGATCATCGGGATCTATTATACAATCTCAACACTATCATACTTAAAATCATCATCACCCCATGTTGACTTCTCAAACTCTGGCTTAGGTGTCTTATCCCTCTTCAACTCCTCAATTGTAGGTATAGGGGGATCATTAATAGTGGTGAATAATTAGTGGTGGTATCTAGACAATGACTGATATTTGATGGATTTTGTACTATGTTACTCGGGTGAGTACCTGACTGCCTTTGATGTAGAGTGGCAGACATTTGCCCAAACAGATTCTCTAACTGCTTGATAGCCATTACATGAGACTCAACCTTTTTGGTCTATCATGAAATTCCAAACTTAATCTTCTTAGGGCTAGTGTCCTAACTTTCTTGCCCCTTCACTAGTTTGGTCAATATTTCTTCCATTCTTGATTTCGTATCTCATCTGCCAGGCAAAATGTACCTGTTTCCTTTCTTATTGTAATTATTTCTCCTTCTCTAGTCACTATCTTTTCCCCCACCGTGGTCTTTATATCTCTAACTATCATAATTATGACCATGGTTTCCTTGCCTTTTGGCTCAGAAACCCATTAACTAGCGATCTAGATACCTAGCGTTCTCTTCTATTTAGACTTATAAGATCTAGAAGCTACACCCTTGCTCATAATACATTCACTTTCTCACAATTTTCTATCACAAATTACTTATCCAGTAATCCAAGATCTATCCTCAACAGCACAACCTCTTATTCCATAGAATCATCAACTACTCTCTGGTCACTGGGGGCACTAATAGTAAAAGTGCTTGAACCCTTATCAGCCTCCTGAGTTTTCCACCTTTGATTAGTAAGAGCGTTCTGGTCTAGAATATCAGAAGCTACCTCCCAACGTAATTTCATAAGTGATCCTCTATAGGTAGTGTCTACCATAGCTCTAGAACCGATGGTCAGGGCTCTATAGAATAACTCTAATAAGTTTGTCCATATAATCCAATGGTTGGGAACCATACTTAACTTCTACTTAAACCTGAACAAGGAATTGTACAGACTCAAGCTGGAGTTGTCTTTAATTATAAATATTGTTCTTAAGCTACAATATCATAGATTGTAGAAAGAACCTTTTTAAGAATTGCTTGTATAATTTATTTTATGTGCTGATAGATCCTCTTGGCAGTTCCTCTATCCATAAAGGTGCTTCTCCTGTAACTGAGAAAAGGAGTAAACTCTACCTGAGTGCCTCCTGATTTACCCTTTGATTGTATAAAAAGAGAAAAGTCCAGTAATGTTTTCCAGATGCATGTTTGCATCATTAGTAGGCAACCCCGCAAACACACTTTTCAAGTATAAGAGCTGGATCATAACATTAGAGATATTGAACTTGACATCATGGGGAAAGACATGAGGACTAATAACTTTAGTTTCTTCCAGCTTAACGTACCCTATATCCTCTTCACAATCTTTATATGGCTACAAATATAGGAACACTGGGATCACTTAAGCATAGCTACCTCTAGCTCTTTTATGATTTCTAATAAATACTGCTCCGTGGTCTGCTTTCTACCTCTACATAGCTAAATCTACCTCCCGAGGTATCTTGATCATCTTTCTCCCTCCTCTAATTAGAAAATTATGCTAGCACCACCCCTAACTACTAGTCAATAATGTCTTAAACTCCTTTAGGAGGATGGGGAGGCATCTGATGTGCATCATCACGAAACCCTTCAGGAATATTATCTCTTTCTGACTCCATTATCCTACTAGGTGTTTGTAGGATTTTCTTCGGATTCAAATTTAATGGGAATAAGGTATTTCCTTTACTATATTTTCTAGGCATACAACGGTGTATACCCAACTAAGAAAAAAATACACAAACACCGCAACAACCTCAATTCATAACTCAACACCGTATTCCCTAGAAATGGTGCCAAAATTTGGTAATGCCCATGCTACACCTTCAATCAAAAGATTATGCAATCACAATCACATGTAGTAACCTAACAAAGGTTAGGGTCAAATCCCAAGGGAATACGTGGAATCACGACTCTCAATTGTTATAATCAATAAGCTAAACTGGAAAAGTAAACGGACCAATTAAAGTATCAATATCAAACAAGTAGCTAATATCAACTTTTGTCGTAATCAGTCATAGGTGAACACTAGGGTTTTTTCCATGTAGCTTCTCAAGTATGCAGGCTTGTCGTGATTTATTGAACCAACCCAATACCTTACATGAAGAATCTGATAAGTTATGTACCACTAATCGTCTTTTGGATAAGATGACAGATTTTACCCCTTACCTTTTGAGTATCCAAATGTCGCCTTACTAATCCTTATACTAGATCCCGGTTAAATATTAACTTTTGAGTCTCTAGTTATTACATTACAACTAACCATCCTACTTAGATAATACCTAGTAGTGTGGATCGAAAGTTAAACTTCAAATTACTATTGTAATTATCTTTTCTTATTCACTACTCCTCTTTTGGAGTAAGTATCAATAATATAGGTGGGATCATAACATTTGACATTAATATAGATATTAAAGTAAAGATAATACAATGCATGCAAGGGTATCAACTTAGAAAAACAGTAGCACTTCCCCCTACTTTGTCAATCTGCCAGGGCTTGCATAACCCTAGCTAAGGATTATTAGCTGCTCATTTTTGAGAAGTCATCAACAACATTCATAATTGAAATCATAAGATGCAATCACAATAATCACAACTAGAAAACCCAAAACTTTTTACTGAATTAATCAACCAAAATCAATACAAGAGAATTCAAAGACAAAATTGAATCTTAGAATCAAAATATGTTTGTAAGTATAAAGAGTGCATAACTTCTACTAAAAACACATAAAGGGTATTTATAGTACATGAGAAAACCCTAAAATCAAAGCCCGGGTGATAAAGGATAAAAATGATCAGTGGTTACTTACCTGTGTCTACATGCAGCCTAGCCTTAAAAGCATGTGCAATATGCAGCCTTACCCTGGGCGCATGTATACATGGTTAAGTGCCAAAAAAATTTCTTGCACCTTCTGCTCTTGGGACTTTGGACTTCTACCGCTTACCTTACCCACATGTGGTCCATATGTGCTACATGCAGTCTGCATGTTGACATACTTAGGTGTCGGAAGTTCATTTTTAGCCTTTTCACCCTCTAGATATTAAATTTTGGTACTTACCTTAGTCTTATAAAGACTATATGTTCTACATATGGTCGACATGTAGACATAGGTAAGTGTCCGACCTTCCAAATCTTGTAACCAAGCTTTCAAATTTCAAGTTTCAATGCATGCTTTGATCACGTACATCTGGAAAGTGTCACAAATACCCAAAAATGATTAAGTAGACAGAAACTACAATTTTTATCTTTTTCATAAACTTAGCCTCAAAAACCTAGTTTCTCACAAAACATACCCAAACTCATCATATCTAACCAAAAAACCTAAGAAAGTTGCATAATGTCATAATTTTAAGAGTGGAAAGTGCTATATTTCTATAGCATATCAGATACCAATTTGTTACGACCTTTAATCTATGGGTCATGATGGCACTTATCGTGGCAAACCTTGATAAGTAAGTCTATCACACAAACCAATACATAAGGAAAATAACAATCCAAACTCAAGGTTATTCTCCTAAAATGAGCCAAATCATATCAATATAAAAAATATAGAAAGAAACATGCTCAACAATACCAAATCCCAAAACCTGGTGTCATAGTGGAAGAACATAACAAATACAACTCAAAGTCAAATACAAAAGACATCCAAAATAGGATATAAGTTTGTCTCTAAAATATAATTAAGAAATAGTCCGATAAGGAAAGGTAGAAGTAGATTTCGGATGCCTGAAATCAAACACTATCTTGAAAAGTTCCAAATGATGCCCAAAATCAAACACCGTGAGGTGCACCTGAACCTGAATCTGCACAGAAAGGGAACAAAGAGAGTGAGTATGGTACACTTGTGCTCAGTAGGTATCATAGGCCGACCAAGAAAAGTATAAAATAAAATATATAAAATTCACTAAGGGCACACCATCTACAATCAAAAAATGTCCTACAATGGTAAACCCATACTGCTTGCACTAATAGTTTTATAATATCTATAGATAAAAAAACAAAACACTAGAAAAGTACAAAAGCATGAATTTATACCACATATAAGCACGAAAAAAATAACATATACAAGAACATCAAGTACTAGTATGGAAAACATGAACAATGAATATGTAATAAGTCAAAACGAATATACAATCACATCATAAGAATAATAAAGTAAATACAATAAGAATGATAATGATGATGATGATAATGATGTAATGTATGAGGTTGTCACACAATCTCCGAGACCATCACACAACCTTCAAGACCATGGCAAAGTCTTCTTATACACCTATGGAGCTGAATCTACAAGATGTAGGACACATGAAGGGTTTATCAACCTATACATAATCGCAATATTTCTATATCTCCTCCCTAATACATCCCCTGGGAAGGGTCGTATAAGATGCCATATTTTCTGTTAGAAAAAGGTGTTGCTGGTGTTTCTCAGTATTTTCACGATGGTACCAATGTTTTATGAATGAGTATGAGGATATAAAGTTCATAACCAACCTCAATAAGTATTTTGAAAACCAACCACAATGAGTATTTCCACAACCAACTAATATATCATCACGTGAGCTAAATATCCACTCATTATTTCCAACCATCCATGAAATCCAACATGATTTATCTACCAATAGAGTATGAATATAACACAACACACAATTGGTACCACAACACACTTTTCATCAAATAAGATATAATTATCATCATATATACAAGGCTATCAATATAACATAGGACACAACACGGTCACACATAGCACATAATGCTCCAAAACCACCACGTAATATCTCATCTAAGCCGCCACACAGGTACAACACACTAAGATATCCATTTTAATTAATTAGTGCCAACACTCTTAACATGTATTAGTATCAAAATTATCTTCCCAACCCAGTCTGAAAGAAGCTAAGCCATAACCTACCTCGAAGGCCGAAAACAGATATATAACCCTTTAATCCAAAGCCTTAATCCTCATGAATGGACTCGAAATTAACTGAAACATGGAAATATAGAATCTATGCATCAAAATAAATCCAATTATACCCACATTACCTATTTTCAAGTCGGGATAAAAAAATGGATTTTTGAAAAGGAAGGACAAAATTGTATTTTTATTTTACAAATATGTTCCCTATATGTTTAGGAGTCTAAATTTAATAAATCAAGAAAAAACAAGATAAAAATAAGATACAAATTGAAGAAAAACCATTTTAAACATTTACCATGAAAAATCTCTGATATTCATTTTAAAATCATGAATCGAAGTTGTTCTAAAGATAAAATTGAGAGAAAACTCATAATTATGAGGTTA
>JAPEIP010000008.1:133362652-133403481 GCA_026120095.1 Capsicum chinense | reverse complement strand
CCAACCCAATACCTTACATGAAGAATCTGATAAGTTATGTACCACTAATCGTCTTTTGGATAAGATGACAGATTTTACCCCTTACCTTTTGAGTATCCAAATGTCGCCTTACTAATCCTTATACTAGATCCCGGTTAAATATTAACTTTTGAGTCTCTAGTTATTACATTACAACTAACCATCCTACTTAGATAATACCTAGTAGTGTGGATCGAAAGTTAAACTTCAAATTACTATTGTAATTATCTTTTCTTATTCACTACTCCTCTTTTGGAGTAAGTATCAATAATATAGGTGGGATCATAACATTTGACATTAATATAGATATTAAAGTAAAGATAATACAATGCATGCAAGGGTATCAACTTAGAAAAACAGTAGCACTTCCCCCTACTTTGTCAATCTGCCAGGGCTTGCATAACCCTAGCTAAGGATTATTAGCTGCTCATTTTTGAGAAGTCATCAACAACATTCATAATTGAAATCATAAGATGCAATCACAATAATCACAACTAGAAAACCCAAAACTTTTTACTGAATTAATCAACCAAAATCAATACAAGAGAATTCAAAGACAAAATTGAATCTTAGAATCAAAATATGTTTGTAAGTATAAAGAGTGCATAACTTCTACTAAAAACACATAAAGGGTATTTATAGTACATGAGAAAACCCTAAAATCAAAGCCCGGGTGATAAAGGATAAAAATGATCAGTGGTTACTTACCTGTGTCTACATGCAGCCTAGCCTTAAAAGCATGTGCAATATGCAGCCTTACCCTGGGCGCATGTATACATGGTTAAGTGCCAAAAAAATTTCTTGCACCTTCTGCTCTTGGGACTTTGGACTTCTACCGCTTACCTTACCCACATGTGGTCCATATGTGCTACATGCAGTCTGCATGTTGACATACTTAGGTGTCGGAAGTTCATTTTTAGCCTTTTCACCCTCTAGATATTAAATTTTGGTACTTACCTTAGTCTTATAAAGACTATATGTTCTACATATGGTCGACATGTAGACATAGGTAAGTGTCCGACCTTCCAAATCTTGTAACCAAGCTTTCAAATTTCAAGTTTCAATGCATGCTTTGATCACGTACATCTGGAAAGTGTCACAAATACCCAAAAATGATTAAGTAGACAGAAACTACAATTTTTATCTTTTTCATAAACTTAGCCTCAAAAACCTAGTTTCTCACAAAACATACCCAAACTCATCATATCTAACCAAAAAACCTAAGAAAGTTGCATAATGTCATAATTTTAAGAGTGGAAAGTGCTATATTTCTATAGCATATCAGATACCAATTTGTTACGACCTTTAATCTATGGGTCATGATGGCACTTATCGTGGCAAACCTTGATAAGTAAGTCTATCACACAAACCAATACATAAGGAAAATAACAATCCAAACTCAAGGTTATTCTCCTAAAATGAGCCAAATCATATCAATATAAAAAATATAGAAAGAAACATGCTCAACAATACCAAATCCCAAAACCTGGTGTCATAGTGGAAGAACATAACAAATACAACTCAAAGTCAAATACAAAAGACATCCAAAATAGGATATAAGTTTGTCTCTAAAATATAATTAAGAAATAGTCCGATAAGGAAAGGTAGAAGTAGATTTCGGATGCCTGAAATCAAACACTATCTTGAAAAGTTCCAAATGATGCCCAAAATCAAACACCGTGAGGTGCACCTGAACCTGAATCTGCACAGAAAGGGAACAAAGAGAGTGAGTATGGTACACTTGTGCTCAGTAGGTATCATAGGCCGACCAAGAAAAGTATAAAATAAAATATATAAAATTCACTAAGGGCACACCATCTACAATCAAAAAATGTCCTACAATGGTAAACCCATACTGCTTGCACTAATAGTTTTATAATATCTATAGATAAAAAAACAAAACACTAGAAAAGTACAAAAGCATGAATTTATACCACATATAAGCACGAAAAAAATAACATATACAAGAACATCAAGTACTAGTATGGAAAACATGAACAATGAATATGTAATAAGTCAAAACGAATATACAATCACATCATAAGAATAATAAAGTAAATACAATAAGAATGATAATGATGATGATGATAATGATGTAATGTATGAGGTTGTCACACAATCTCCGAGACCATCACACAACCTTCAAGACCATGGCAAAGTCTTCTTATACACCTATGGAGCTGAATCTACAAGATGTAGGACACATGAAGGGTTTATCAACCTATACATAATCGCAATATTTCTATATCTCCTCCCTAATACATCCCCTGGGAAGGGTCGTATAAGATGCCATATTTTCTGTTAGAAAAAGGTGTTGCTGGTGTTTCTCAGTATTTTCACGATGGTACCAATGTTTTATGAATGAGTATGAGGATATAAAGTTCATAACCAACCTCAATAAGTATTTTGAAAACCAACCACAATGAGTATTTCCACAACCAACTAATATATCATCACGTGAGCTAAATATCCACTCATTATTTCCAACCATCCATGAAATCCAACATGATTTATCTACCAATAGAGTATGAATATAACACAACACACAATTGGTACCACAACACACTTTTCATCAAATAAGATATAATTATCATCATATATACAAGGCTATCAATATAACATAGGACACAACACGGTCACACATAGCACATAATGCTCCAAAACCACCACGTAATATCTCATCTAAGCCGCCACACAGGTACAACACACTAAGATATCCATTTTAATTAATTAGTGCCAACACTCTTAACATGTATTAGTATCAAAATTATCTTCCCAACCCAGTCTGAAAGAAGCTAAGCCATAACCTACCTCGAAGGCCGAAAACAGATATATAACCCTTTAATCCAAAGCCTTAATCCTCATGAATGGACTCGAAATTAACTGAAACATGGAAATATAGAATCTATGCATCAAAATAAATCCAATTATACCCACATTACCTATTTTCAAGTCGGGATAAAAAAATGGATTTTTGAAAAGGAAGGACAAAATTGTATTTTTATTTTACAAATATGTTCCCTATATGTTTAGGAGTCTAAATTTAATAAATCAAGAAAAAACAAGATAAAAATAAGATACAAATTGAAGAAAAACCATTTTAAACATTTACCATGAAAAATCTCTGATATTCATTTTAAAATCATGAATCGAAGTTGTTCTAAAGATAAAATTGAGAGAAAACTCATAATTATGAGGTTAGAAACTCATGCAAGTGAAAAAGATTTGAAATTGGGGTTTAAATTCCTGAATTATAATTTTTAGGCCTTACGGGCCTAAATTCCCTTAATTTTATACTAAATTTAAGTTTCAAACAAGAGTTGGATGATGAAGATTGAAGAAGATAATATAAATGGGTGTTATGGAGATTACCCAATCTTAAAAGTGAAAGAAATAGCTAAAAATCAAGAAACCCTAACTATATATCTAAAAAATGGCAAAAAATATCAAAAACCAGTATTTATATACCCAAGCATTGTGATCAAAGACTAGGTATCATGATCACGGCATCTAGCCTGTAAAAGGTATCACGATCATAAACAAGTTTTGTGATCACAACATATGTCTGCAGGCTCAAATTGTGATCTCAACAGGAGCATCTCGATCACGAGTGCACTAGCTAGGGACTTAGTGCATTTCAAGTATCTGCGGGCCCCTCAGGATTCATCCACAATATCAAGAACACAAACAAACTATGCTACCCTATAATTCGATGCTACAAAGTCAACAATGATACCAAATTTTAAAAAATATGTCATTTTTATAAAGTTGACCCCCAAAACCCAAGATTACAACTTTTCAAACCAAGATTCGAAATGAAATTTAAAAGCCATAAAATCATACCACCATGTTACCACCCTAATATAGATGTTTTGAATTTTTTGGCATAATCCATTTCGCCATCCATCAAATGGATCAAAAGATGTTAACTGAAGTTAATATAAGGCTCCCAAAGCCACCAAAAATCATAATATTACATAAATGGCACCAAAATGCATCGTCAACCATTCCAATTATCCTTACACCCTAGAAATACCACAACACAACTACAAGGAGGGGTAAATGGTCAAATCGTATTGAAACACATATTTCATAAAAATTCAAAACATTAGATTGTATGTCTTATACTAAGGGATCCGTAGCATCAAACTATTACTCGCATGTTTATAATCTTGGGTGATAGGATTCTCTAACCATAACAAGTATTTTATATGAAGGTTCAGGGTCATAATTCTACCTCAAATTTCCTAAATAGGCTAACTAATGATACACTTGTCATAAAAATAACCTATAATCCCTACCTATGATGCAACGATACACAATCTCAAGAAGAAAAGTAGACTGAAGCATGCCTCGATACCAGAACAACAAGTCTTGAACATCAATAAATTACTTATCTCTACTCTATCACTCGTCTCTACTCTATAATCCCAAAATAATATTTCACTATAAAAATAATAATCTAAATGTCAATAGGAGTAAAATGAGAATCATATTGCTATAAAAATATTCAAGTCAAAATTAGGGTCAAGAACTAGCCCACGGGGCTCAAAAATTAAATTCATTAAAAGTTCCCTCAAAGAACAAGAAATGTGTGCTCAAAAGTTGAGCACAAATGGGGCATAAATCGGTGACCAAATCAGCCCCTAAATTTTAAGAGTTTTAGACCTAAATTCTGAGAAATTTCAATAAACAATGATAGAATTTGAAGGAAAAATAATTGGAAATGACCAAGGAATGTTAGGTTAACTTACCTTTGCTTCAATGGATGATTCCCTACACTTACCACACTTAAAGCTCTCCAAAATAGAGAAAAATATTATAGAAATAAATATGAACTTGAGGTGGAAAAAAGGGGATTTAACACCCCAGGTGTCACTAAAAAGGTCACTTGGTCACTTAAGCCACTATTGCTTAAGCGACAAAAGTTTGCTAAATAGGTTGGGCATGAAAGGTGGGGGTTGCTAATGACACATCCGCTAAAGTGGAAAAGGATCGCGCAAGGGATACTGAACAAACATCTAAGGCTTCTAAAGTAGTTTAAAGTCGCTAAAGTGACTATCGTTTAAGTAGCTGCACCTGAGATGCCAGCTTTCTGATAGCTCATTTAAAGCTTTTAGCTGGGAATGATTGCAATTTCTTAAGGAACATGCGCTATTTTAATTGTATTTTTCTTGATTATTCAGGAAAAGTTCAATTTTTAGCAAACCAATGAAAAGGAGCAAAAAGTTATTTTGACGATTAGAATTGGCAAGTTGTCAATCCTGTCGTCAACTTGAAGCACTTAGAAGAATTTATTGAAGACCTAAAGTGAAAAGCTACCAATGAAATTTAGATATTTCATTTCCATCGTCAATATTGAAGGAGAATTATTCAAATGAAGGACTCATTTGACGACACAAATTGATGAGCTGTCAACTAGATAACGAGTTATTAACCGTTTTCGTCAACTATTGTGCGGTGGTTTAGCTATTTCATTTTTGAATTTTGAATTCTCAAGATATAAATAGCATATTTTAGGGTTTTCTCATTTCTATTGACTCCTTTCCTTAGATATTATTTTTTAAGACTAGTATTAAAGTTTTGAATTCAGTTTTTAGGATATTATGGAAAACTTTTGTGGATCATCGAAAGAGAACTGAAGTTGATTCCATATTTTGTAAGCATAACTCTTTAATTTATGAATTCATCTTTTGAAATCATTCTTAAATTCATGAGAAGCTAAACTTCCACAACTAGAGTTGTGGGAGAAATGATGATTCATTATTTCACTGCTTGTTTCATTAGGATTTGAATAATTATGGGATTCATATTGATAATTCTATTATTTTAATAGATTTCTATTAGTTCTAAATATTAGAAAATGCCTTAAGTTTAATTTACTTTAAATAAAGAATTAAAAGAGGACGCAAATTATTAATGAGGATTTGGAAACATTAACTTTCATCCTAATGCTCAATGCTCTAACGAGATTGATCAACTTGAAACGAAATCAAACTTTAGTGCAAGGTTTCGTTAAGTTTGAAATAATTAAAGAACAAATCATCTAAGTAAGGTTGAAAACCACTTAGATGAACTTTAAGACATTGATAATTTTACATTTTCCACATAAGAATCCAATCCAATAATTGGAAAGTGTAAATGATATTAGCCATAGTAATCACGGTAAAGTTATTCTTCAAAAAATAATTGAAATACTATTTTATAATCCGTTGTGACAAACCCCAGCCACCAATATTATGGAAGTTGTTTGCTAAAAGTCACTTAAATCACAAACATCTTAATCAAATCTATATTCCATGTGGGATTCGACCCCAATCTTTGTTGGGTTATACATTTGATGTCGACTGCTTGTGCTAATTTAAAGGAAGTTGTTTGCGCATATAAAATTTTTGTGTTGTTGTCGGGAATGTAATTTTCAATTAAGTTGTAGTGTTTATATGAATTTTAGTATCATTTTCTCTTTTTACTTTTTTGTTATTTTTTGGGATTGCAGGCTAAGACTTATGCCATGAACTAGCTGTTCAGGTGGATTATTGCTACCATTTGATCCTAAAACCCCTAGAACCTTGAGGAGAAATATAGAAGTGGAATAAGAGGAATAGAGATTGACTTCAATAGATGCCCAATAACTAAACCAACAAAATTTGGGTGTACTAGTCATCTTTAAAATAAAGAGAATGAAGACCCAGGTGACAATGAGTTAGTTGATCCTATGAATAGGGGATGATTTAAAAATGTTTCTCCAGCAAATTGAAATCAGTAAGCACATGGCAGAGTGTACCAATAGCCTGTGGTTAAATTTGCTTTTTATAATGACAATAAAGATTATTGAGATAGGGCTGGGGCTACTAGGGCGATTATGCTACCACAACTAGATCATGGAGTAAATTTTAATATCACCAGTACAATGATGCAAACGTTGAACCTTAAGGAATTGTTTAGTGGACTGCTTGGAGATGATCGAAACATGTTTCTGGTGAATTTTGTCAGCATATGTAAGTCTTTTGACTATCCAAGAGTCGGGAAAAATGCAAGTTATTCCCATTGTATCTATCTTGGGAGGTAACTTTGTGGCTGATTGAACTTGCTCCTAATTTTATAGCAAACTAAAGGCAATTGAAACAATCTTTCCTCGACAGGTTCTTTCCGCCATCCAGGATGTTATAATTGAGGGACAAGATTAGTAATTTTAGGAAACTAACTAATGAGATGCTACATGAAACTTGGATAGCATTTAAAAAGAAATTGATTTAATGTCTGAATCATAAGATGATTGATGACAACTTGATGGAAACATTATGTAATTCATTGAATTTAAAAACAAAGCCAATAGTTGATAATCCAACGGGTGGTGCTTTCATGTCGTATACTTTTTCTATGGTGACTAAGATTTTTGATATTTTAAAAAAAATAATTGAGCTAGGTATACCAGGGATTCTAAGGTTGCAAGAAATACATAGTCAGTTGGCATGTCGGCCGATCAGCATTGATGATGTAATACCCCAAACTTTCTTTAAAGTCTAATTTAGTCTCTAGAAGATTTAGAGATGACTTCCTAAGTGAGTAATGTTTAAATCAGATATAATTTCCCCAATTTTGACTTTTTATCATGTGGAAAATTGAATTATCTTTCCAATGATACCAATTTTACAAAAATCCAATTTCGGGGTAAGAAGTTATGGACGTTTTACAAAAAGCTATCTGAACTGCCCAGGTGCAACGGACAGGCCGATGGACCGTCGAGCTAGCGACGGACCGTCACCCATAGCCGTCTCCATGCGGCAGTATTTCCTTTCACTAGCAAAGTGCGATGGTCATTACCAACAGACCATTGAGCTAGCGATGGACCGTTACCCTAGGCCATCGCGATGAGGCAGTTAGTCCCAGTTCTGGTCCAGGTGTGATGGAAAGTTCAGTAAACCATCGACCCAATGATGGACCATCGTAACCACCATCGCATATCCTGTTCAGTGATTTTTATCCATTTTAGAAAGGGGTTTTTGGTCTTTTTCCACCTTTGTAGCACCTATTTATATCAGATCAAGGTTCCTAACTTCATTATTCATCTATAACATCAAACTAGGGTTTCTTTCAAGATAAAAAATCCAAGAACAAGATTCAAACCCTTCTTCTAGAAAACTCAAGAAACCAAGAATCTCTTCAAGAACCTTCAAGAAAGAGTCTCCTAAGGTATGTTAGATGTTGATTCTTGGGTTCTTTCAATACAAAAAGTCCAAGAATCCTTTTCGAAATTACAAAGTCTATGTGTTTATTAGATTTCATGATTTATGTGTATTGAAGTTCATGATTATGTGTTGTTGAGATTTAATTCATGATTTAGACTACAGGTCTTAAGAATTGATTATAGCATGTGATTAATTATGTGATATTCATGATAAACCCTCTTCAAGTTGCACGTTGGTTGATGAAATAATGATACATAGGTGTAGTATTTATTGTATAACCAAATCATGCACCCCATATGTTTGATAAAATGCTTATGTGAAGGAAATAGGATCATTATAGCATGTTGACAAGAAATCCCCAAATTTTGTATAAATTCATGTATGCCAAGTGTTTGTTGAAATGCCTTAGTGAGTGAATTATGATATGTTGCATGCATTCTTATGCTTGTGAATTCCTTATTGAATGAATTATGAGAAGTTAGTGTACACCCCTATACCTTTACACATTTTAAGATTCCCAAGTTCTTGAAGAGATGCTTTAGTGATTGTAATGGTGAATGAAAGTCCATTGTCATGGTTATTCAAGAATGGTTATGTTTAACTTTTATGTTATTGAGTCCTGAGGGTATTTATACCCGACAAATTAGCTGCAAGTATAGTGCCAATGTCAGTTTAAAAATACTCTCAATAAATCCATGATCATTAGAATTCAAACAGTTACAGAACGTAAGAAAATTTAGTATTCTCAGTATTAGCGCAATTCAGTCTCAGCATCAGTCTAATCTAACTCAGTATTTAGTTTTGGTTCAAGAGTATTCAGTGGCATTCAATATTTAGTTTAGGCTTTAGTGAAACTTAGTAAACTAACAAGAATTAAGTAGCATTCAGTTAGATAGTAGAACCTAAGCCACATTTCATCAGATAACGAAACCAAGCAAACTCAGTCAGATCAGTCAAGTAATATAGTCAATAACAGATTCAGCTCCATCTAAGTTTAGTTTAGAACTAGTTTAGAGTCTTTCAATTGGGAGTAGGAACTAGCACCGAGTGAGTGCAAGGATGAAGGCTTCCCCGTTAGAGAGTTAGAGTCATTAGCAATAATCTCTGTACTCTAGAACTATGTAGCCATTGCAGGATCAGGATTCGCCCGCTAGATTAAGGCTTGACTACCTTCTTGGATTCACCCATTTCCTTAGGCTTGACTTCCTATTTAGGGTCACCCATTAGAGAGGCTTGACCATAGTAGTGTCTATACCCGTGGCACGGTACTGACACCCTTCCAGCTAGGGTTATAGGTTGGACCCTACTAGTAAGATTTAGGGCATATCGGTTAAGTGAGAACTCCCATGTTATAGTTTAGTCTCAGTCATCACAATAGCACTCAGAAATTAGGATTGTCAGATACGCTCATTCAGCTTAGTGAGAAACTTAAATAGTTCCATAGATTTATAGATCACCCACTAGAAAGGCCTGGTTAAACATGAAGTTAACCAATATAAGTATTAATCAATTTAGAGATCACCCACTAGATAGGCCTGATTTCAAACTCAGATTCAATCATTCCTTATAATTATTACTAGATTTAAAGATCATCCACTAGATAGGTTTGATATCAGTTTCAATCGGTCAATATTAGTAAGCTCAGAGTTCAGTTATCAGTAGACTAAATTATTCAGACCCTCAGTGTTAGAAAACATAGATTTCAGTATTAGTAAACTCAGTTTTCAGAAGTTCAAGTATTCAAAAGGTAGTATTCAGCCCATACATGTATTCTCATTCAGTACTCTCATGTTATTTAGTTAAGTTATGTTCATGCATAAGCCCTTGCATTTAGCCTTTCCTCATCTAGCATACTAATACATTCAAAGTACTGACGCATACTTTTCTCTTGCATTATGGTGTCTTATTCCATAGGTTCAGAAGAGTGTGAGCCAGGGCACCCTTAGCAGTCCAGTCTCAACAAGAAGCAATTGACCTAGCAGTGGGCCCTCATCATTCGAGGATGATCCTTATTTTATTATGGCATTAAACTCAGTTTATTTTTAGTAGGCAGAGTTAGTTCAGGAAATGTCCCATCAACTCCACAGATTAGACAGTTTAGGGGCTTTTCAGAGAGATGTATCCGTATTCAGTTATTAGTTTTTATTATTTTAGATGCTTTGAACCTTATGGCAAGATACTACCAGTTTTCTGCATTTATTTCAGTATATTATGCAGTGCTCAGGTACATATATCAGAAAAGGGTTAGCTTGTGGTCCTTTAGGATCATGAGCACCGTGTGGCATCCTGGTTTCTAAAAAATTATGGCATTACTGATGACAAGAGAAATATGACAATTATCTAGCATATTTGAAAATGCAGATGGATCTATTGACCAAACACTTATTATCTGGCAACGTTGAGAAAGCAACGGTAGTAGGGTCACACAATAGAGTAATTGAATCTAATTCTAAGGAAAAAGAAAATTATTTTAACAACCAGGAGGGTTACCTAGCCAATGGACAAGGAAACCTAGGTCAAAATTATCAGAGGGGTAATTACTATGATAATATAGTTATAGAAATTTTGACTAAGGGAATTGGAAGAATAAAGGTGATCAAAGTGGATTGGAAGTGCCACCAAAAATTCAATAATATTGTGAAAAACTCTAGGAAAATGTCTATGGAGGCCATAATGGCTAAGTTGCTGAAAGGAGTGGAATCCACTGATGCAAGTTTTAAAGAGATGATTAATGTTATATCTACTACAAGTCAACTAGTTGATTTCAACTATACTTTTATTAAGACTTTAGAACATCAGATGAATCATTTATTAATGGCCTTTAATAAGAGAAAGAGTGTAACTCTACCAAGTAATATAGTCCAGAACTTGAGAAACAATGGTACCTATTTAGAAATTACCAGAAGAAGCGGTAGAGTAATACCCGATCCATGTCCAATCGTTAAGTCATATGTCGATGGTTTTGCATTAGATGATAACATTTTAGGGAAGGATGATGAGTAAAAAAATGATCTAATTAAGTTAGAAAAATCAAAAGAAGTATGTGAAAGGAATACTACTATAGGGAAAACTCCTGATATGAGAAATGAAGATAAGTTGACCAAGAAGAAAAGGAAAAAATTAGAGATTTCACTAGCTAAGATTCATAAACTTAATCCTCCATTTCCACCAAAGATGAAAAAAGAGGCCGAGGATGGAAAATTTAATAAATTTAAGGACACGCTTAAGTACTTGTCAGTAAACATTCAATCGGAAACAAATTCTCAAATATGATAAGTAGATGAAAGATCTGGTCACTAAAAAAGAACTGTTAGTTATGATCAATTTGATAATCTTCATTACTATAGTACAATTAAAATAAGATTGTTTGTCCAAGCTAAAGCAGATTTGGGAGTATTTACAGTATTGTGTAGAATTGGAGCATTTAATTTTTGTATGGTACTCTGTGATTTTGAAGTAAGCATCAATTTGATGCCCTTATTAATATATCAACAGTTGGATATAAGAATCCCAAATCAACATTGATGCGACTATTAATTGCAGATCATTCATTCAAGTGACCCATTGGTATCCTTTATAATGCATTAGTATAAGTATAAAGCATTATATTCTTATTAGAATTCTTATTTATTGATTGTGAAGTTGATTTTGAAGTACCCATACTATTGGGTGGGCCTTCTTATTCATTAAAAGAGTTCTAATAGGTATAGAGAAGAACGAGTTTAAATTTAGGCTTAATGATGAAGGGGTAATGAGCTGAAATTTAGTCTCAATAATGAAGAGGTGAAGTTCAATGTATGCCAGCCAATGAAACAACAAACATACATGATTTTTGCCTCTGTTATTGATATGGTGGAGGAAACTAAAATAGTAGTGCCTACTGAAGAGATGTTAACTGTCGAGACATTGGAAGTAATGTTGATAAATTTTTAAAGCAATAGAATAAGAAGTATAATGAATAATAAATGCCTTAATCAATATGGGTTTGTACTTATATGCACTAATGAAGCTAGACTTGGAGTTTAAGACTATACCAACACCACCAGCAAGGCCATCTATTGAGGAGCCACCAATGCTAGAGTTGAAGGAGTTGATTGAACACATGTGGTATGTCTTTATGGTTGAAAAGAATAATTTACCTATGATTGTTGCTGTGGATTTAGTTGAATCACAAGTGGAAGCTATTGTATTAGTATTAAGGAGATATAAGAAGGCTACTAGGTTGACTATTATAGACATCATTAGCATCTCTCTAGGTATTTGCACTAATAAGATTCAGTTAGAAGAAGACTGTATCCCCATTATTGATGATCAATGCAAACTCAATTTACCAAATAAATAAGTGGTAAATAAGGATGTAATAAAATGGATTCATATAGGAGTTGTTTACCCAATATCTGACAGTAAATGAGTAAGCCCAGCCTAATTTATACCTAAGAATAGAGGTATGACTGTAGTGGCCAGTGAGATAAATGAGTTGATTTCCCTTAGGCCAGTTTCATAAAAGAAAGTATGTATGGATTACAGGAACCTGAATTCCTGGACTCTGTAAGACCATTTTCCAATGCACTTTATGGACCAAATGCTAGATTGATTAGTAGTAAGGGGTTGGTATTGCTTATTATATGGATACTCAAGTTAAAATAAAATCTTGATTTCCCCTAAATATCAAGAAAAAATAACATTCACCTGTCTATATTAAACCTTTACTTTTAAGAAAATGTCATTTGGGTTGTGCAATGCATTGGTCACGTTCCAAAGGTGTATGATATCGATTTTATCAAACATGGTAGAAGACACTTTGGAAGTTGTATGGATTATTTTTTTAGTGGTTGGTGATTCATTTGATAACTATTTGATGAACCTAAGCAATTCTCTTCAGTGTTGTGAGGAGTTCAATATTTTTCCTTAATTAGGTAAAGTACCACTTTATGGTTAAGGAGTGCATTCATTGTATTGGGTTATAAGATTTAAGTCAAAGGAATAGAAGTCGATCAAGCCAATATCAAAGTGATTGAAAAGATACCCCCAACCATCTTGGTAAAGAGGGTACGTAGTTTCCTTGGCCATATAGGTTTTCTACTGGAGGTTCATCAAGTATTTTTCAAATACTGCAAATCCTCATTGAAAATTATTGAAAAAAGAGGCCAGTTTATGTTCGATGATCAATGTCTGAAAGATTTTTAATGCCTCAAAGAAAAATTAGTTGTTGCTCCCATAATTATTGCTCCAGATTGGTCCAAACCATTTGAAGTGATGTGCGATGCAATCAAAGTTGTACTTTGGGTTGTTTTTGGACCAAAAAGGGAAAAAAAATTCTACATCCCATAAACTACGCCAATAAAGAATTAGATGGAGTGCAGAAGAATTATACTATTATGGAGCAAGAGCTCCTAGCTATAGTTTATGCTTTTAAAAATTTAGGGCATATTTACTGGGCACGAAATTTGTAGCTAATATTGACCATGCAACATTGAGCTACTTAATAGAAAAGAAAGATGCCAAATAAAGGTTAATTAGATGGGTGTTTTTATAAAAGAATGTGACTTTGAAGTTAAATACAAAAAGAGGATGTGAAAATCAAATATCAGACATTAATCTCAGTTGAAGAATGAATTAAAAAACTGGAAGAGTTAGAAATTGATGACTCTTTTACTTACAAACTAGTTCATGTAGCTACTCTCGATCTGATGCAGTGGTATGCAGATATTGATAATTACTGGGTCAGCGACATTATTCAGGATAAGCTTAGCTTTTACCATTGGAATTAGTTCTTACATCATGTGAACACATATTTTTGGGATGAACCTTATTTATTCAGACATTGTGCTGATGACATTGTTAGAAGAACTGTACCAGAGGTGGAAAAGTTGAATATTTTGCATGCTTACCATTTTTCCTAGTGGGAAAACATCATGCAAGTGATCGAACAACCTTAAAGATTTTATAGGGTAGGTACTACTGGCCTAGGATTCATAAAGATGTCGATGAGTTTATCAGAACCTACGATCAATGTCATTGACAAGGGTCATGTCTCGACAACAAGAGATATCGATGACTAATATATTATAAGTTGAGTTGTTTGATGTGTGGGATATAGATTTCATGCGGCCCTTTGTGAGTTCTTGTGGTAAAAAATACGTGTTGGTAGCTATGGATTATGTTACCAAATGGATAGAAGTTGTGGCTCTAGCAGACAATGAAGGAAAGAGTGTGGTTGCATTCATAAGTAAGAACATTTTCTCTTGATTTAGTTTCCACATATAATAATAAGCAACGGAGGTTCTTATTTTTGCAACAAGTTGTTTTGGGGTGGAGTAAACAAAGTAGCCACACCTTACCATCCAAAAAATACGAGAAAGTAGAAGTATCTAATAGGGAAATCAAGACCATACTAGCTAAGACCATTAATATAAATAGAAGTAATTGTAAGAGAAAACTTGATGATGCTCTTTGGGCGTACTGAGCTTCTTTCAAGGCACCCTTAGGTATGTCCCCTTACCAACTAGTATTTGCTAAAGCCTTTCACTTGCTAGTAGAGTTGTAACTCAAGGTGTTGTGGGAACACAAATAGTTGAATTTGAGCTGGAGAGAAGCAGATGATATGAGATTAGATAAAATAATTGAGATGGATGAGTTTCAACTTTGAGCTTATGACAGGCTAATCTTTACAAAGAGAGGATGATGATGTACCATGATCATACAATTTATAAAATAGACTTCAAGGTAGTGATTTGGGGTTACAGTTTAACTCAAGGATTAAGCTTTTTCTAGGTAAGCTAAAATTGAAGTAGCCGGGACCGTTCAAAGTGACTCAAGTCTTTCCATCTGAGGTAAAAGTTTTGTCAAAGGTATATCTTGACGAAGTCTGAGTAGTCAAGATAATCGAGTCATGTTGCGACATTAAATTAGGTGCTATTGGGAGGCGACTCATATTTTGTGTTGTAAATAGTTATATTTCTTTTTATGTATCACCATGGGTAATGTGTTTTTAAAGATGTGTAGGGACAAATGAAAATCTATAGGTATGGCTCAAAAATTACGATTGACAAGCTATCAATATATCGACGGGCTATCAAATCTTATTGTAAACTTATAAAACCAAAAGAACACATTCTAGAAAAGCTTGATGACGAATTCCGCTGAGCTGTAAACTGTATGATGCGCTGTAAACTCTTGTCGTCAACTTGGAGAAAATTTACATCATAATCTGGATAGCTTTGACAACAAAGTTTGATGAGTTGTTAACTAAGTGATGAGCTGTCAACCTCTTGTCGTCAACTGATGCAAATTTGAGGAGAAACTATGTATAAGGTTGACGATCTCAATTGATGAGCTGTCAACCTACTGATAAGTCATCAACCAAGGCTCTAGCCCAGGTATGTCCCAATCCGACCAGGTCCAAGCCTACAAATTTTGATACAACCCTAATTCGATCCAACCCACTGTTGAAACTCTTTGCATTCCCATTTCCCGCCCAAATTTTATTTCTTTTGCGATTTTTAAATTTAATTTAATTCATTCCTTATATAAAAAAATTGAAAAAATAAAAAAATTTAAAAGACCCGTATTTTGAAATTCATCACCTTCCTTCTAACCCTACACCTCTCAAGTCTCCCATTCTTTTTCAACTTCAACTCATTAACTCACATTTCAAGTCCACAACACCCAAATCATTTCATTCAATTTTATCAACTTATGTATAAGTTAAAGACACAAATACATACATGTAGATTAATAGTTAGAAACTCCAAGTTCACCTCTCTTAAATTGTGCTAGTGTACTAGTCCATCTTCAAGGTATGACAAGTTATTTGTTTTCTCAATTCTACGTTTAAAGGGTAGAATAATTTGATATTGATATAGAATAATGAAAAATCCATGAGCAACATTAGATACTATATTTTTCAAGAAATTAAGAATTGATAAAAAAATACTACAACTCAAAATTTCTCATTGTAGATTTCCAACTAAGTTATTAGATTTAATCCTCTTATAGAGGAGTAACCTTAATAACCTAATGGAAAATTCATGATTGCCTTCAAAAAAGATCAATATCCAACAAAACCAAGTGGATTGTGTGTAATAGTTAAAAATTGGCGATTATGGTTGATGAGTTGTCAACTTGTTGACAGTCTATCAATCCAAGTCATTAACATTGTAAATAAAGTGAACTTAAGATTTTTTTAGGTTGACAAAGAGAGGTGATGACGTGTAACAATTGATGAGTTGGCAATTTTTGTCTTCAATATTCAAAATAATTCTTTACATCCTTTTTTGGGTTGATGAGCTGTCAACAAAGTGATGTGCCATAAATTTCCATCGTCAAATATGTAAATAACCTTTGGAAATTCTATTTTATGTTGATGATGGGGTTGAAGAGTAGTCAACAAAGTGACAAACCATCAATTTCCATTGTTAACTATGTAATCAACATTGGGTGATTCTTTTTTAAGTTGACGACTAGGGTTGATGAGCGGTCAACCCATGTTGTCAACAATGTTAATTTGATATAATGTTTTGTAAATTTTTTCATTCTTATCATACCAATTGATTCTTGTATAATGGTAGAAATACAATCATGCATCCAAAGGGTCAATAAAATCACACTAGCAAACGAACAACCAAGAATACCCCAACTCAAAAATTGTTCAATGAATTTGAACATGAACCTGAAGGAGCTAAACCATTGGGATACCGTAAGACACAAAGCCATCATATAAGAGAGCCAACCCTCTTGTCTAAAGAGGGGATGATATCTATTTCAATTATTTCCAGCTCTAAAACTAAGAGCTCTGAAGGAAAAAAGTCTCTGGAAGAAGAGGTGTATCCTCGATGTGATATGATTAAGAGTAAGTATCTAGGTATCCAAAATAGTTTCCAGAGGTGTATCCTCGATGTGATATGATTAAGAGTAAGTATCCAGGTAGCCAAAATAGTTTGAAATGGAAATTTTAGGGGTCAGCCAAAATCTACCATGAAGGATTCAACCACTAGTAAACCTAGAAAGAAAAGACCCTTCTCCGATAAAGTCAGGATCATTACATCTGCACAGAGCAACTATCTTGAAATTGAGGGAACACTGAAATTTTAAGATTTGGAATGGACTACCTAAGAAGGAGGTGAAAATTATCCGGTTATCGTGCAAGCGTTTTATGCAAACTACACTGATATCTTGGAGAATATATGCAAGAAGGGATAGAAAGCCCTAGACAACGAAACATGGATCAAGTACTAGTTCATGGTGTTATGGTGGATTTGTCAGATTGTACTATTAACATATTCTTATATGGAGTAAACTTTGTACCCTTTACCACTAATGCTTAATCCTTCCATAGAATGAGTGACCGAGATAATCAATGCCCTTAGTTAGCGCAAGTCTTAGCAGAAGGTGAACCAAAATGGGTGAATTTAACAAAAACAAATATCACAAAAGCTTCAGTGTCTCAGGTGGCGATGTTTTTGTGGGGTATTATGCAATTCATATTAATTCCACAACAGGACATGATATATAGGGTGAGGACAGAGCAGTGTTGAAATGACCCGACCCCTGACCTTGTCGTAATGGATATCCTAAGTCTAACCAGGACTGAGGACCGCCCCTTGTTGCCCAACCCAACTACCTATATCTAGCATTAGATGGGCTGAATTTTGAACGTATAACAAGATAGCATTATTGTTCTCATTAAGACTCTGGGATAGGGTCACAACTGTGATCGACCCAATCGAGTCCAACCTTACCTCACCAACCGACCAATCATACCAAACCCAACCATACACCATAAACCAAAGGGAAAACAAAAACATGATATGAAAATCGATCCCAAAATGTAATAGGATGGAACAACCAACAATATCATCCAATTATGTCAGCCCACCATCTTATTCCAATGCCAAGGCTAACACTAATACCAATCCCACTAATATTAACCCACAGAAGTACCACGAAGCCTCTATCTAAAAGAGTAAATATATTTGGTTGGTACATGCCCCCAACCATGGACAAAACCCATATCCAAAATAAAAGAAAAGTGTCTAAAGAGAATCCACAACATGAAATAATGCCTTTCGAAAGGATGGAAGCTCACCACTTCAGTCCAAGTGCAGATACCGAATCCGCGTGCTGAACAGGAGGAGTAGAATGACCGGTTCCTACATAGCGTGGGTATAAAATTGATAGTAGATGGGGTTAGCAAATGACCGCTAGCATGAATCTCAGGATAATGATAAAATAATTCCAGTTATAAAACCAAGTAAAACAATCCCTAATGTTTATAACCATACATATATAAGTGCTGGGAAAAGGGACTGAGTTTAGTATCCACTTAAAACTATTACCTGGCTTATGCAGCTTTCCTATCCTAACCACCCACAGGTGATATGGGTTAAGCTCCCCCTGATGAAAGTGTCCCAGTGCGTGTAGCCGAATTACCGGGCAATATCCCATGGGATGACAAGTACATCCCTCCAATATAAAATGTGACACTCGCACGTAGTCATCAAGGATCCCTTATATTGCCAAATATGAGTTTCCAATTTTGGTCCCCCCGGGACCACAAACTTCCACGACTTAGTTACACACCCCTCCATTAATGCCCAATTAAAACCATGTCCAAACAATCCATTTAACATTTATTAACCAAGGAGAATATTGGTTGTATTGTCATACGACTTCTTACTTACAAATAATATCCATATCCAAACTATTTAGGTTAAGAGGACCTTAGGTGCCCTTTCTATATACCATATTAAATCCATTTGGGAGACTTCTATGCTCTCCACAAGCAAAATCATTTATCCTTTCCAAACCATTTAAACCATGCATAATTTCTTTACCAAGTTTAAAACATGTAAGAGTTCCATTAAAAGAAGTCAATGTAATGAACATATCTTTATAAGCACTTTATTGAGCACCTTGGGGGCATAATATAATCAAAACCAATTCCAAAGACCATTAAACTATTACCATGCAATCCAATTGTCCAAAACCACCATTAATGCATATTAATGCTTAATTAATACCATAGAAAACCATAACCAAGCATTCAATATTAAAACCCCCTATAGTAATTGAAAAACCATAATCATGAAATAGTAAAAACTATGAAATCAATCATATAAACCATGGCTTTAGTTGAAATTACAATGAGGGAAGAGAATCATGCCTTAAACTAAAGAATTGATGGAAAGAAATCACCAAAAGCCCCAAAGCAATCCCTTCATTGAAACCTTAGCTTCCTTTCCTTAAGAGCTCTTGAGAGAATTATGAGATATTTTGGAATAATTTCTAAGCATTAATGAATAGACAAATATGGTAAATAACCTCCTAAGTATTAGAAGTCGTGGGTCCTAATTATGGTAATTAGGGAAAGATCCAGAATACCCCCACTCAAATTTCTTAAAAACCTGTAATAGGGATACGACTGACCCATACGAGTCATACCCTCAAATACTATCGGTATCCACCACTCGTATCCAGACCTCAACCCTTGGACCAAACACTATTCAGTTTGCAACTCATCAAACCTAGTCATAACCACAGTATATGATCTATATCCATGACCCATATCCCTGGCAGAATGAAATACCAGGAGGATCAAACACTATTTACCATACGAGTCTTTGGTACGACTTGTACCCTGGATTACGGCTTATAGTGAGCCACTTGTACTCAGATCCAACCTAAGTAACCAAGTGTAAGATTAAGTGAAGGAACCAAATGAACCATAACCAACAATATGACTTGTACCTCTAAGTTGTATTCATTCTAGTAACCTAAACCATCCCACCATCTAACATAGGTCAGCATACGACAGGACCATACCACTCATACCCCAGCATATATCTAATACCCATAAGTTGTATTGGGTCTAGAGAACAAATTTCTATGAAGTTTTCTAAGGGTCGAAACCCAGGATATTTTAGTCTCCCCCACTAGGAACATTCATCCCCAAATGACGGACAAGGTAGGGGTAACCACACACTGAGTCATTTGCATTATCAAACATCCCTTTAGTAAAGTTTGAAAAAAAAGAGGGAAAGATGTTAGTCTTTCCTTTAACAAACTCAGAGAATAAAGATGTGTCCAAGACATATACCTTCTGCACGAATCCCAGGAGTAGAAATCAAATGCGGATACTTGGACTTTATGTCCTCTTCTGCTTCCCAAGTAGCTTCTTCCACCCTATGGTTCCTTTATAGAACCTTAACCGAAGCCACATCCTTGGTCTACAACCAACGAACATGACTATCTAACATCTCTACCGGGACTTCTTCATAAGTCAGAGAATCCAAATTACCCAATCCTTCCAATAGAACAACCAAAGAAGGATCACTAAGACACTTCCTCAACATAGAAACATGAAAGACCGAATGAACCAAACTTTAGCTAGATGGCAACTCCAACTCAAAAGAAACATTGCCAACTCTCTCCAAAATCACATAAGGACCAATGAATCGAGGATTGAGTTTCTCTTTTCTGCCAAACCGTACCACTCCCTTCATGGCCGACACCTTGAGGAACACCTTATCCTCGACCTTAAACTCCATGTCTCTACGCCTAAAATATGCATAGGTATTTTGGTGATTTTGGGCATATTTAAGCCTAGCTTGAATCACCTTCACGTTCTCCATCGCCTGATAAACCAAATCAAGACCAAACATATCCGCTTCTCTAAGCTCAAATAACCCAATAAGAGATCTACACCTCCTACCATACAACATCTCAAAAGGAGCCATGCCAATACTAGAATGATAGCTATTGTTGTAAGAAAACTCCAACAAAGGCAGATGATCAACCCAGTTGCCACCATAGTTAATCACACAGGCATGAAACATATCTTCTAATGTCTGAATAGTTTACTCTGCTTGCCCATCCGACTGTGGATGAAAATTAGTACTCAGACTAATCTTAGTCCCTAACCTTTTTTGGAAAGTTTGCCAAAAATGAGACGTAAACTACATACCATGATCAGAGATAATCAAAACAGGTACCCCATGCAGCTTCACAATCTGTTGGAGACATAACAATGCATAACCCTCCACCGAAAAGGTAGTCCACATTGGCAAAAAATGCACAAAATTGGCTATCCTATCCATGATGACCTAAATTGAATCATATTGATTTCGAGATCAAGGAAGACCGATAACGAAGTCCATATTGATCATTTACTACTTCCATTTGAAAAAATCAATTTCTGGATAGAACCTTCTTGGCCTCAAGTGCTCAACCTTAACCTGTTGACACACCATGTACTTGGCCACGAAATCATCTACATCCCTCTTTATGTCATTCCACTAATAGATCTCCATCCTTCTTTATTCTATTCCACTAATAGATCTCCTTAAGATTATGATACATCTTAGTCGATCCTGCATATACAACATAGCGCGACTCATGCGACTTAGCAAAATGATTTTCCGTAACCCATAGACATCAGGAATGCACAACCTCCCTTGGTACCATGAAGTACCATCACCACTAATCTCAACCACCACTACTTTTTACCCACCAACGTCACCCTAGATTTTCATCAAGATAGGATCTTGAAATGTCTTCTCTTTAGTCTCTACACTAAAAGATGATCAAACCACTTCTTGCACCATTACCCCAACATCTTTAAAGTCCAAGAGACAAACTCCAAGATTATCCAAGCGGTGAATATCGTTCAGCAATTCCCGTTTGCCTTCCTCCATGAGAGCCAAACTCCCCATGTATAACCTGCTAAGAGTATCCACAACCACATTAACCTTACCTAGTTGGTAGTGAAGACTCATATCATAATCCTTGAGAAGCTCAAGACACCTTCTCTACCTGAGATTAAGCTCTTTCTAAGTAAACACGTAATGAAGACTCTTATGATCAGAAAATATATCCACGTGAACACTATAAAAATAATGCCACCATATTGTCAAATCAAAAACAACTGCCAACAACTCCAAATCATGAGTAGGATAATTCCTATCGTGTACCTTCTACTGCTCGGAAGCATAGGCAATCACCTTCCCATGATGCATCAAAACACAACTGACCTGTACCCAAGACGTATAATAATAAACCACAAACCCATCATTGCTTTCCGGCAAGGTCAGGATTAGAGCCAAAGTCAACTTATTCTTCAACTTCTCAAAACTCCCTTCACAAGCATCCGTCTAAGAAAACTTAAACTTCTTTTGAGTCAACTTAGTCAAAGGAGTATCTATCAAAGAAAAGATTTCCACAAACTGCCTATAATACCCAGCAAACCTAAAAAGCTCTGAATATCAGATGTAATCGTGGGCCTAGGCTACCTTTTCACTACAACAACCTTTTACGGATCCACCATGATCCGTTCACTGGAAATAACATGACCCAAGATTGCATATCATTCAACCAAAACTCATACTTAAAGAACTTAGCATACAACTATTGTTCATTTAGGGTTTGCAATACCATATGGAGGTGATTAGCATGATACACCTCACTCATCGAATAAACTAGAATGTCATTAATAAACACAATGAAGAAGAGATCCAAATACTGCCTAAAAACTTTGTTCATTAAGTTCCTAAATTCTGACGGAGCAAAAGTCAACCTAAGCGACATCACTGAGAACTAAAAATTCCCATACCGATATGAAAAGCTATCTTAAGGATATCCACCTCCCTAAATTTAAGATGACGGTACCCAGTCCAAAGATCTATCTTAGAGAAAAACTTGGCACCCTGTAACTGATCAAACAAGTTATCTATCCGAGGAAGAGGAAACTTGTTTTTAACCGTCACCTTGTTCAACTGCCTGTAGTCAATGCATATCCAAAGGGAACCATCCTTCTTACACATAAACAACAACGATGCACCCCACGAAGAAATGCTAAGATGAATAAACCCCTTGTCTTTAAGATTCTTAAGTTGCTCTATGAGTTCCCTCAACTTAGCCAGAGCGATTCTATATGGAGGAATAGAAATTGGACGAGTGTCCAAAAGCAAATCAATACCAAACTCTATTTCCATATCCAGAGAAACACCAGGAAGATCATCCGAAAAGACCTCTAGAAACTCATTAACCACAGGGACCAAAGACTAACAAGGACCTTTTAAGTTATAATCTTTAACCCATAAAAAATAATAAAGACAACCCTTAGAGATGAACCTCTGAGCTCTAAGATAAGAAATAAACATTCCCGTTGGAGTTAAGAAACTACCATCCCACTCTATAACCACTTCACCAGGGAACTTAAAGATAACCCTACAGGTATAGCAATCCATAAATGCATAACAAGAATGCAACTAATCCATACCTAAGATTATATCAAAATCTACCATATCCAACTTAAATAGATCCGCCAAGGTATACTTTCTACAAACAGCTACCACACCCCCCAATAGACTCTCTAAGAAATAACCGAGTCACCTACCATAGTGGAAAAATAAAAAAAGTATATAACTTTTGGATCAAAACCAAGACACAACCACATATGAATTCACCTATAAAAGAGTGGACCCTGGATCAAGTAAATAATATATGTCATGAGAGAAAAGACGTAATTACCAGTAATGACATCAGGTGATGCCTTAGGTTCTTATCGGGACCCAAAACATACGACCTATTCTGACCAACACTAGAACCATGAGTAGTAACAAAAATAGATACCACACCACTAGGTGCAGGAAAAGAAGATGAAGCCAGAAGAATCTTATTTGACCCTGTTGCAACCTTATCAACTGGAGAATCCTTAAGTCGATGGCCTACCTAGCCATATTTGAAAAACTTATCCGTTCCCTTCTTGCAATAACCCCGAGGATAATGACTACAGAATCAACAAAGAGGATATGAAGAAACTGACTGACCTCTACTCTTCTGAGATTAGGCAACCTGTTCTCAAGAATTATCACTACCTTCATGAGACCTATCTCTCGACTATTGTGGGTAAGGAGGACTGACAAAAAATGAGCCAAAACTCCATAATTTTTTTCTACCATTTGTCACTATCTCTATAACCCTAAGACTGAGTACCTCCCTGATAAAAAAACCTACTTTACTTTCCCTTCTTATCCCCAAACTCTACCTATTTTCTCTTCTAATCGTCAACCAGATCCATATGAATAGTCAACCTAGAGATGTCCATATCATTAATCAACAAGGTAATCTTGCTCTCCAGAATCAAATCTCTATTCAACCCATAAGCAAACTTCCTCATTCTCGACCTCATATCAGCTACCAAATCAAGAGCATACCTTTATAGCTAATGGAAATTCAAAGAATATTCTTTTCCAAATATCTTTCTCTACCTAAGGTTCACAAACTCCTCTATCTTTGCTTCTCTCAACTCTTGAGAAAAGAATCGATCCATGAAGGCATAAGAAAAAGCCTCCCATAACTCTTTCTTTTCCATATCACCTCTATCTCTATCCCACTCCTCATACCACTGATAATCAACATCTTTGAGATTATAAGCTTTAAAGTTAACCCTTTCTACATTAGTAGCCTATATTACCCAAAAGATCTTTTCCATTTCATACACGAAGCTCTGTGGATACTCATTTACCTTCACCCCCAAAAAATTTAGAGAACCTATCTTCATATATTGACCAAACCTTATGGCCTCAGTAGACAAAGCACCAATCTCACCCCACTTAGCTTGAGCAACAACCAATTGGGCAATGACATGATAGACTGATGAAATTATGTATTCGTTATATTTCCCTGAGGTATCTAAGGAGAACTAGCCAGAAGAAGGATATCTAGCACCATCAGGAATAGGACCATGAGATCGAAGATGTACTCCAGACGTAGGATGTACCCCTTCAACATTATCCCCCGATGGGACAAAATAATTTCGTTATGTTCAAGATCTAGGAGGCATGATCTAAAAGACGAACAAATAAAGATTAGAGGAGATACCATAATTAAGAGCTCAAGCTTGAAGATAGAATACCAAGAAAGTTAAACATTCCTAAATGTTTTACAACCTCTCTCTTATAAGTGTGGCGTACTTCACACCCCTAAAAGAGACTCTACTAGACATGAATTTGTGGACTTCCCAATTGACCATGAACCTAAAGCTCTGATACTAACTTGACACAACCCCGACCATGGACCTTGTCGTAATAGGCATTCCAAGTCCAATCAGGACCAGTGAATGCCCCTAGTAGCTTAACCCAACCACCTATATCTAGCCTTAGATGGGATGAATTTAGAACATATAACAAGATAGCATTATTGTTCTCATTAAGACTCTGGGATAGGGTCACAATCGTGATCGACCTAACTAAGTCCAACCTACCTCACCAACCAAACAACCATACCAAACCCAACCGTAGACCATAAACCAAAGGGAATACCAAAACAAGATATGAAAATCAATCCCTAAATATAATAGGATAGAATAACCAACAATATTGTCAAATTATGTCAGCCCACTAGCTTATTCGAATTCCAAGGCCGACACCAATACCGATCCCACCCTTACCATCCCCTAGAAGTACCACAAAGCCTTTAACCAAAAGAATAAATAAATTTGGTTGGGACATTCCCCAAACCATGGACAAAACCCATATCTAAAATAACATAAAAGTGCCTAAAAAGAATCCACAACATGAAATTATACCTTCCTAAAAAATAAAAACTCACCATTTCAATCCAACTGTTGATATCAAAACCATATGCCAAACAGAGAAGTAAAATGGTTGGTTCTTGTATTGCAGAGGTATACAACTGCCAGTATATGGGGTTAGCGAATGGCCGCTAGCATAAATCTTAAGATAAGGATAAAATAATGCTAGTTATTAATCCAAGTAAAACTATCCATAATGCTTACAACCATACATATATAAGTGTTGGGAAAAGGGAATGGGTTTAGTATGCACTTAAAACCATTACCTGGGCTGTGTAGCTGTGGCATCCTAACTACCCATGGGTGATATAGGTTCAGCTCCCCTACTGAAAGGGTCTCAGTGCGTGTAGCTGCACGACCGAACAATATCTCATGGGATGACTAGTACATTCCTCTAATATAAAATGAGACACTTGCATATGGTCATCAAGGACCCCTCATATCGGTAAATATGTGTTTCCAATTATGGTCCCCTAGGGAGTACCACCTTCTACTTCTTAGCAACACACCCTGCAGTAATGTATAATTAAAACTATGTCCAACTAATCCATTTACCAGTTATTAACCAAGGACAATATTGGTGGTATCATCATACCACCCCTTATTTGTAAATAATATCCATAGCCAAACCATTTAGGTTAAGGGGACCTTAGGTTTCCTTTCCATATAGCATTTTAAATCTACTTAGGAGACTTTTATGTTCTCCATAAGCATTACCATTTAGCCTTTTCAAAACATTTAAACCATGCATAATTCATTTAAAAAGTTTAAAATATGCAAAAGTTCCATTAGAAGAAGTCAATGCAATAAACATATCTTTATAAGTATTTTATCGAACACCTTAGGGGCATAATATAACCAAAACCAATTCCAAAGGCCATTAAACCATTACCATGAAATCCAATTGTACAACACCACCATTAATGCATATAAAAGAATAATTAATACCATAGAAAATCATAACCAAGCATTTAATATCCAAACCTCCAATAGTAGTTGAAAAACCATAACCATAAAATAGTAAAAATCATGAAATCAATCATATAAGACATGCCTTTAGTTGAAATTACAATGAGGGAAGAGAATCATGCCTTAAACTAAAGAATTGATGGAAAAAATCACCAAAGAAAGCCCCAAATCAATCCTTTAGTTGAAACCCTAGCTTTCTTGCCCCAAAAGCGCTTGATAGAATTATGAGATTTTTTAGAATAGTTTCTAAGTGTTAATGAATAGAATATATAGGGTAAATAACCTTCTAAGTGTATTAGATGTTGTGGGTCCTAATTAAGGTAAGTAGGGAAATATCTAGAACACCCCTACTTAAATTCTTTAAAAACCCAGCACAGGGATATGACTGACCCATACGAGTCGTACCCTCCTATACGATTGGTATCCACTACTCGTATTCAGACCTCAACCCTTGGATCAAATACTATTCAGTATACCAATGATCAAACCATGTCATAACCATAGTATACGATCCCTATCCACGACACATATCCTTGGCAGAATGCAATATGAGGAGGATAAAATGCTATTTACCATACAAGTCATGGGTATGACTCGTACCCTGGCTTATAGCTTATGGTGAGCTACTCATACTAAGATTTAACCTAAGTAACCAAGTCTAAGATTATGTTAAGGAAAGAAATGACCCGTAAATACCAATATCAATCATACCCCAAAATCAAATTCATTCCAGTAACCAAGAACATCCCACAAACTTACACTCATCAACATACGATAGGACCATACCACTCGTACCCCAAGATATGGCGCATACCCATGAGTTATATAGGGTTTGGAGAATGGATTTCCAAGAAATTTTCTAAGGGTCAAAACCTAGGATGTTTCAAGTGTTGGAACCAATTCTAATGTATGGGTTTCCACTAAATTTTACAGAGATAATTAAAGATGAGATCAAGATACAATCCATAAAAACTAATACAACATATCCTTTTCCATTCTTGGTCACAAAATTATATGATAAGGTATATGTAACTATAAGAACTGGAGTGAATAATACAACGAGATCAATAAAGATGCATACTTTTGATAGAGCAAGAGATGAAAGTACACCCATATTTACTTGGGTTAAGAAAGATAGTCTTTGAGTTGAATATCAGATCATGAGGGTAGAGAGAGGGGTCATACACCTGCAACTTCTTTAGGATTTGCATAAGGTATGAAACTTTCTCTAGTAAAGTATCTTAACACTTCCTCCTCTTCAAGTACTATGCCTAGAGTTGAGATTGTAAATGCATATATTATTTCAACCCTAGTTTCTATGTATGCAATTACTCCTCATAATTTTATAAAAATTGTCAAACAAGGAAAAAGATTTAATGATCAATTAACGATTTTTTCTCAACAGTTTAAGTTTTTTGTTGATAGAAAAATCTATGAATCTATGGCGCCTTATGCTAATCTCGATGGGTGTATTGATGAAATGGTATATTTAGTTATATAGATTAAGAGAAATGATTGATGCCGATCTTGGTGGGTCATAAGTAGTAATGGAGAGAGCAAGGGTAGATATCACAATTTTATAGAGCCATCAGACCTTTACATTTTTAGACCCAGTTGATGAAGACTCAAAAGAAGAAAAGAAAGTATTTCATAACATCACGAGAAAACTAGATGATCCTAAAAGATAAGGTAAAAGGAAGTTAAGTGAGAGCGAAAAAAGAAAAAAAGTGAAAAAAAGGATATGAAAGGAGAGAAAATAATTAAAAGAGGCATTGAGGAAGTCCAAAGAAGTAGATGAACTGAGAGAAGAAACACTGCAGATTAGAGCTGTAGGACTTTCCATTTGTGGACTACACAAATATTTGGGTACTGCTGAGATGATTGGGGAGTTCACTACTATACCAACCACTATTATGAGCGCAACAATAGAACTTGGTGCTACTATTGATGTTGATACTATTGCTGAGGTAGCCTCGCACTCAGTGTCATATGACACAAGTTCCTAGGGTGCTGTTGGTACGCGCTCACCTATATTTCTGAAATTTAGAAATATGTCATTAAGGACAATGCATAGGATTTTTAAGGTGTGGGGGTACATACAACTACAAGGGTTTATTTCCTATGTTCTATTCCTTTGTGCACTATCTAGGGAACCGACATGTTCTAGATATTTTACTATTATTTGTGTTTTATATGCATCTTGGGTGTCGTGTATGCAAAAGAGTGGATATGAATTAATATCAAGCGTTGGTTTACATATTTTTAAAATGTGAAACCATTAAAAAATTTTGTGAGATTGATACTGAATTATACACTATGAATCTATGCCTGTCACTAGTAGAAAAGTAATATGGCAAATTTAGCTTAAACTTGATTATTAAATGAATGGTTTGTAATAATTATACTATTCTATGTCATGAGTGCGTAAGATCTATGTACTATTTTCTTATTTTGTGCATTCATCCAAAGCTTGCTATTTCATTTTGTTAGGTTACAAGGAGGCATCTAGTAAAGGATCATAAGCCATTTTTGATATTTAGTTCTCTTATCTTAGATAACCGACGAAAAAGATTATGTTAGACCCTTTAATCCATGTTTGAGCTAATATTTCTCCTTTTTTCAAAACTGGTTCACCTTTCCTATCTCTACATTTAAACCCCAATTTTGGCCCTAGCCCCTCCTTGGATATCATGGACCTCAACTAAAGCAAATTCCCTAAGTTGAGGGTGGCTACTATTTAAGGGCGTGATGATTGAAAGAGGGTATGAATGAAGTAGTAAAAAAAGGAAGATTTTATGAATGTGTGAAGCTATATTTATATATTTATTCTAAAAAGGAGTATAGTTTTGAAGTACAGAACAAGGAAATGAATAAACTTATGTAATTTATGGCATTAGAAAGGAGATATGGGTGAAACATTTAAGTGAAAAAGTATAGAATTTCAAATTAAGTGGAAAGGCATAGCAAAAGTAGTGTCAAGAAGGGCTAAGTCACTATTTTAAAATTTATCCTTCCGATACTTAAACCTTCACTACAAGCTGAGAAAGTATTGTAGTGATCTTAGTTAGCTTACTACTGAAGTAAAGTGGTAAAGGCATGCCCATGGTATAACAGTTGCACAATTTCAAATCTCATTGTGAGAGTGAGAGATTTGATTTCTTGTTCCTATAAAAAGTAATATTCCGTGCGAGGAAATTCTTTCTTGAAGTGAGGGCATATAAATGACACTTGTAAATGCTGACTATTACATTCAATACTCTAAGTGTACGGAGTACTGCTTGTTTGAATTGTAATGCTAAGCATGGAATCCTATGATTATTGGGGAAAAAGATCACACTAACCTTAATGGGTTCAAGTTGGAAGATAGAAATTCTATTCTATAAATTAATAGTTTATTGAGTGCTTAATACAGTTCTAAGTAGTTGCTTGAGGCCAAAAAAGTGTCCTAACATCACATTTGAAGCTTGTAACTAAGAATAATTTCAAGTTCATGAACAACTTGCACTGTTTTTTTATTTTTTTTACTATGCAGGAAAAGACAAAGTTTGGAAAACCCAAAGAAAAGGAGCAAAAAGTTGTTTTGATGACTAGAATTTACAAGCTGTCAACTAAGTAGAGAGTTGTCAATCCTGTCCTTAACTTGAAGAAGTTAGAAGAACTTGTTGAAGACCCAAAGTGATGAGATAACAATGAAGTGATGAGATATCAATGTCATCATCAACTTGAAACAAAATTATTCAAATGAAGGACTTAGTTGATGACATAAGTTTATGAGCTATCAACAAGTTGACGAGCTGTCTATTGTGGTCGTAAACTATTGAGTGACAATTTAGCTATTTGATGTTTGAATTTGAATTCTTCAGATATAAATAGAAACTTTTAGGGTTTCCTTATATTCTTTTGACTACATTCCTCAAACATTATTTTTGGATACTAGTATTGATGTTTAGATTTTAGTTTTTTGACATTTTGGAAAACTATTAGGGATCATTTAAAGAGAACTAAAGTTTATTCCATATTTTGTAATGATAATTCTTTAATTTATGAATTCTTCTTCTGCAATCATTCTTAAATTCATGAGCAGCTAAACTCACACAACTAAAGTTGTGGGAGCTATGGTGAATTATTGTTTGACTGCTGGTTTCATTAGTATTCGAATGATTGTGGGATTGATATTGATAATTATGTTATTTTAATAGATTTATATTTGTTGCAAATAATAGAAGATGCCTTAAGTTTAATTTTCTTAAAATAACAAATCAAAATAGGGCACTGATTATCAACGAGATTCAAAAACATTTACTTTCCACCTAATGGTCAATGCTTTAATAAGATTTACCAACTCGAAATGAAATCAAACTCTAGCACAAGGTTTCTTTATGTTCAAAAGAATTAAAGAACTGTTCATCTAAGTTAGGTTGAAAATCACTTAGATGAAATTTAGACATTGATAATTTTATATTTCCCACAAGTCATGAGAATCCTGTCCGATAATTGGCCAGCGACAATGATATTAGCCATAATAATCACAACCCTAGTTCAAATTCGTTATTGATTTACACCTCTACAAGTTTAACGCTTTTCTTCTAAAAACAACCAAAATAATTTTTTATAAATCGTTGCAATAAAATACCCCATCTTATGGAAATTTTGCCAACAGTCAGTTAAATCACAAACAACTTAGTTAGAACTATATTCCCTATGCATTCGACCCCAACCTTTGTTGGGATATATATTTGATGATGACCACTTACACTTCTTTAAAGGATATTGTATTAGGAGAGTATCTCCACTAATAATATGAGGCATCAGATTTGATAAGTCCAAATGAACTCTGAGCGAGTGCTTGAGTTTTGTTTGGAACCCCGTGCGTGCAAAAGAACTATGCTACCATACCAAATTCTACATTCTGAACTCAATAAAACCATCAAATATTTTGTTTGAGATCGTTCTGACTAAATGTAGGGTCCAGACCCGTAGTTCCATTTTTATACTATTCACCTGATAGTCCAAAATGAGCCGAAAGCCTTGGTACCTGAACCAAGGGCCCTTTTAGACTAAGACAAATGTTCTAAAGCTGATGGTACTGTCTAATTCTCATTTGACATCATTTACTAGTAGTTTTGTTCAAGAACAATTATTAAACAATGATAGTTTTAAATATGGAACTGAGCCAAAAAACTAAATGAATTGCTCGATAACTAAACCAACAGTTTTGGTAAGTCATAGTCATAAATGACTTGTACCCACTATGGAAAGGCTAAAAACAATGAAAAACACAAGAATAAAGGAAATGGTCTGTAGGGTCATTACAATATGCACAACTAAAAGGACTTTTGTCTACAAAAATTAATGGAAAGGAAGAGCTTGAAAGCTCAAAAGGATGAAGTACTGGGCCCACATTTACAAAGAATGACTTCTTAGATAACCTTTACAATAAGACAATGCCTCCAAGGAATTTTTCTATAGGTATCCCTTTATCAACCTACTTCATTACTTTACATTCAAAATAACCAAATCTCAACCTCAACAACCAATTGACCTCCAACTAAATCAAGAATGCTTAATACACATAAATCAAAATAAAAACACATTTATATCACATTTATAATAGCAACACCAAGTGGAAACTCAATCAAGCTAAGGTAAATCCAAGGCATGAATCATGAGACCAACTCCAACTTCAAAATATAACCTTTATTTGCCCTTTAAGTTTTTCTATCTACTTCAAACCATGTAAAATGTCTTCTGAGTCCTGTTCGTGCAAACACATCTGACTATCCTCAAATGACTGGAGCTGCTCCACTAAAAATACATAGTGGTAATAATAAGGATAAGCCCATAAGGTGCTATATGGACACACAAATGGTGATGACCAATGTCTGCAATTTAAGCCAAAGCTACAACTAGTCTAGTGACCCTTGAAACCGATAGTCAAGAGTCTGAAGCACCAACTCAGGAAAGTGAATGATCCTCTCTAGGATGCATACCAACTATGGGTGAATTCATGATAATTCAAAATTAAATGCATTTCTACCACTATGTCGATATCTAATTTTTTGGGAAAAAACAAAAAACTAAGATCAAAAGTAGAAGGAACCAACACCATGTGCCAACAGTCGATCATCCATACATCAATCAAGCACACCCTATCTGAACTGAAGAAAACTGAACCAGTAGGAAACAAGTAGGTTTAGCTATCCTTTAAATAATGTCTCAAGAAATACTAATCTAGAAATGGGGCTATAATCAGTTTGTGCAATCTATAGATATAATCTCAGTATCACAACCAAACTTCTAGATCTGAACTATCTGAAAAGAATCTGTGGATGATTAAGAATCCATGTTTTAAATTTTAATACAACTTCAAAGTTGTCATTCACAAGAGTCAAAATAAAAAACATGAGATAACAAATCTAAACTAGGGACAACTAACACAAATCGACCTTACTATCATAAATCAGGCATATTCCCAATGGTTCCTACTTTAACAAAAATTAAAATATAACTGAATAGTAAAATCAAAACAAAGGAAAAACAACTTATTCAAGACACAAAAATCAACTCCATATCTACTAATGGGCATAATGCACTAAGATATACCCAAGGACTGTCTACAAGTAGTACTAGCGATATAAACAACTCTAGTAACTCAACGAAATATAACCTTAGATGGAAACAGGTAATCCCAATGGCCCATCTACAGTAACAAATACTATTAGGCATATATCACCAAGGATAAGAACTCCGTAAAGTATTATAAGTTCGAACAAATGCCAAAATAAGGATTCCCTGCCATTTTATTCCAACTTCAAGTTAATTAAGATATGCACCACATCACAGTAAGAATGTGGTATCAAACTCAACACCAATACCATGATAAAAGCACTCACCAAAAGATAAACCCAACAAACTAGAAAAGAAAACGTAAGACCTTTCAACATCAATATCAAGACCAATACAAGGCAATGATTGAGCCAAATTGGAAGAATGGATCCCAAATTGGTAAACCTCAAAAATAGGCTCTAGAGAAAGATAGCTAATACTAAAATATCCGTAAGACCAAAGGTAAGTCCAACAATCTCAAATCATTAATGGTCAATACAACTAAAATGCCAATTCTAGAGCCATGGAAGGAGAATGAACATTCCCTTTTATATCCAACACAATAACCGATCTAATCTTTCTAATAGAAGATAAAATGACAAACCTTACCTTGGTAAAAGAGAGAAAATTATCCAACTGAGCTAGCCGCTTTGGCCAACGAACAAGAATTATGAGAAAGGGAATTTTAATAAGATATTGCGAGTATAGTGGTCTATCAAGTGAGGATCGAACGACAATAAAATGAAGACAATAATAATAACTGCAATAAAAATACCAATATCAGGGGTAGGTTGTACCGTAAATGAAAATCAAGAACAAGTACCGCTCTAGGGACATAGGAAGGCCAATATACCAAAGGAAAGGGACTTTAAACCAAATGCTAAACCATTATGAAAATACGATACTTAACCACTATATCCACTACAAAAAGAAGTCAACGATGGGGTAGTCACATATTTATGAAACCTAAACCAATGCATACACCGACTAATATAAAAATATCCAGGTATATTATGCTCGATGGGTGTGAAAATTTGATACCCAAGCGCCCACGCAAGTGTACGTGATCTACCAGATAATATAGTGGCCTTCAAGAAAGCTGAATATCGATCATATAGAGATTTGTGTTGACAACTACATAATTCTAGTTCACAATTTAGATTCAGTTGGTACAAAAGTAACCAATAAGAGTTTGAAATATTAATAAACTAAAATAAAGTAAACAATGCTTAAATTAAAATACTTGAGACAATCAATAGGAGAAAACACAGGGTTAAAGGACTTTGAACAATCATACTAGGTTATTAAACTCCATTCATTAACTTGCTTATCTTTGTTTTTGATTTGTAGGCTTAGTTGCATGATCATGGTCTCCGACCTCTAATTATTTACCTTTGGACGTTACAACTACATCGTTGAGCGGGGATGTAATAATTTAATTAAGTTATTAAAGCTATCATCCTACATTTGAATCAAGTAAAGTATCTAAGTACATCCTTGTCCTAGGCTCTAATTTTAATTCCTTATTTTATAAAAGAATACAACCGATACTTTGTTTATTCCCATGTTCTATCTCCCTATTCCCTCTCCCGAGATTGAAAGGTTTATAATATATGTATTCTAAGGGTGATCAAGCCTAAAAATAATTAATTTAAGAATAAACAAACAACCCATAATGATAAGCAAAATTAAATGAAATTAATTCAGAATAATAGTACTCATGTTCTTGGCTTTAACCATGGAAAGAGGGTTTTTAGCTGATAATATTCATAATCACGATCCAAATAAGTGAATACATATTATGAATAATTAAAAGCTAAATAAAAAATGATAAAAACCTAAAGAATGTGTAGCAACCTCTTCTTTGTTGTCCACTACATTCCTAAGTGTCCAAGAATTCTCCAAAACCATCACAAATATGTCCAAGATTGTTCACCACTTCAAAATTGTCCAAAAATTGATCCAAGATGTCCACGAATTCTCAAGAATGGTCCAAAATTGTCCAAAGTGCCTTCTGCCTAACAAATTGTATATATAATGAACAAATAGTAATCTTTTTAGGATTAAATAATTGTCACATGATGATCTAAAGATTCCCCCATACATTCCATGACGTGTATAATGTAGTATATTAATAGTGTGCCACGCCTAATTCTTGTTAGGGTAGAGGATGTCACATGAATTTAAGAGCATTAATATGCAACATTCTACGTAGACAGAATTGACATGAAATGGAACATGCGATGCATGAAGTGGTAAAATGAAATGGAGGGTGCGGTGCACACTCATCGCATGCATAGACTGGAAGTTGCGTTCAAAATTTTGGTTGTCTTTATCATCCCATCATTCATCCCTTGTATCTTGGTGTATTTTCCATGGATTTTCAGCCTTTATATCATCAATATATCACCATATTCATCTCACAAAGCTTCATACAATATCACACACCACATATTAGAGATCAAAACAATAGAATATTCTCAACAGCAAATCAAAACAAGAGCTAAGATAAGGCTAATTCGTAATGATCTTCACTTTATATTTTGACTCTTGACATATTCAAATTAAACTTTGTACATTACAAATAAGTTATTCCACTCATAATTACATATTTAAACTATTTGGAACAAATTAAACACATTAGAATCCAATGAAACCAACTAGACATGCAACTATAATATGCTAGTAAAACTAGTTTTCTCGATTGAACTTTAAATGACTTAATTAAGTACAAACTTGTTTAGAAAACACTTTGAACATTGTAATCACATCCTTGGACACATAAATTCTTATTTATATCAATATTTACACGTTAAGCACACGAATTTCTCTCAAAATAAGGCGAAATAAGCTAGAATTGTAACACTCAAGTGTATAAATATACCCAACATCACCACCCCACACTTAAAGCCTTGTTCATCCTCAAACAACTTTTTACTCTAAGCATCATAAGTTGAGGAGACTCTACACTTCTACGACATACAAGACACTCAAGCTCTTACTACAATGACTACACGGAATGCAAGTTTATTCACAAGACACATTATTTACACATTGAAAGGTCATGAACACTACTCCAAAACATCCTAGCCTTAAGAATTGACTCACCTAGTTGGCAAACTCATGCTTATTATTTAATCAGGGACGTCATACAAATAAGCCATATTCACTAAATATGTGTCCCTCACAACAAAAGAGTTTCCCATAATCACTCAGATTTAAGCAATTCATAACATGATGGGTATAATAATTAAATTACACTCACTCTCACAAGGAATTCACAAGTTACACACAATGAACAATAGGATTGGCCTTAGTGTAGTGCTCCATTAATATCAGAATGATGAACTTAGGATCAAATAGATCTTTTTCGAGTTGTAATGTAGGCTAAGGGACGGGTAAGAACTATTTTGGTCAAGAATAGTGACTAACTCTCTAACCACTTTAATACACTATATTATACAGTTAGAACTAATTTCCAACAACCAATTTACACTATTTTTATCTACCCATATATTTTGTTTTGCCCTATCTCTTTTAAGCATTTTCACAAACACATGGTGGAAGAATTGTTTATTACTACGTGAATCAATTTTTTTTCTTTTTCACAAACATGGTAATATTTCTAGCTCAATGTCTATCACACCCAATCACCACACATCAATTATCAACACCAATAACTATTACCTTGGGGTATCAACTTCACCTTTTCCCTCTCTATTTCTCAAACTCCTTACTCAATTAATTTTTTCATTAAAGTGCCTAGTAGCTTTTAGATTAAATCAAGGTTTATTAAAAAAGAGATTAGGCTACATATGTTTCTACCAAAGAAAAAGCTAAAGGCTCAATAGGGCTGACTAGGATTATGCATAAGGGTTGGTAAGAAATACAGTATAAAACAAGGCTATCAAAGAAATGCCTAAATCATCTCCTAAACTCAAATTTCTTATTTCACTTTACACACACACCGGGCAAGTTCTAGACATTAGATACAATAAGGAATATACAAAATACCTCACATCACACATGACACATGCTTGACTCATATAGGATAATCATAGACTCTCAACCAAATAATAGCACGAATTCAAATTTAAGCCAACAAGTACAAGAGTCATAAACATAAGCCTAGGTGTCTCAAAACTAGTAATTCACTCAATCAACATGCTTTTAACAAGCAAAAAAACTTGCACCATGCAATAAAAAAATAACACCAACTCAAATATCTCACTTATTCCTATCCTAAGTTTTTCTAAATAAAGCCAAAAATTGGAAATTTCCCCACCCCACACTTAAAACTCTACTTTGTCCCCAGAGTGAATTTAAAGTAAGAGATAGAAATATTCTTTGAGGCCTCTAGGCCTAGCTAGTAGCATCTTTTTGCATCACAAAGGTTTGCGAACCCCACACTCAGTCTTTGCCATGCTCCTTAGCTCAGGTTTCTAGTACTCAAACTTCCCATTAACCTGCAACTCAATCAAAAACAAAAAACTAAGTAAAAACAAAAAATACTAAAAATAAAACCTACCTTAACTTGGGTTGCCTCCCAAGAAGCTCCTAATTTAGTATCACGGCATGACCCAATCAACTTTTTCCTTCACCTTGAGGATATAAATTTCACCCCCAACATCGTATTCAACTTTTTACCTCACTCATAGGGAGGTGGTATACAGATTAAGGAACCGAGTAATAGAATGTGCAAGGTAAACCACTCGGCCATGAGGTGAGATGTGGTTTTATGTCGCTTATCCTGTGTAAAATAAAGAATATAGGATTTTTCTTCCTCATCTTCATACTCTTTCAATATTTTAAATGATTCCACAGACAAGACATCATCTAAACATAATGTAGAAAAATAATTTGAGTAAGGCCTAACCAATCCTACTTCAAAATTTACACGATACTCAGCACCCTCACTCTTATTCACTTCCTCAATTTTAGTCTTAAGAAAAAGATGACAACTGAATGGTTGCGATTCTTATGGTGGTGGTTGTATCTCCTCAACCTGTTCGACAACTTTTGTTTCCAAGTAATCAAACTTCCTAGAATTATCAACAACTTTGTCTACAACTGATTAGGGAATCAACTCCGCATCTACCTCCAACTAATTATAAAATTGCTTTGCAGCCTCTCGATGGTTCTTCATGTCTGCCAACAACTATTTTAGAGATGCTAAAAGTTGTTTGAGCATCTCTTCCAAGTTTCTAGTTAATTGATTTGGTTGGACCTATTGAAACTACTGTTGCTAGTTATTCCATGGTTGTATTTGTGGATGAGTCTACAATATTTGATTATAGGTGTTCACATAATTCTGGCTCTGATCATATCCTACAAACAATACTGAATCGGGATTGACAACACACAAATATATAGATGACCACTATTGCCACAAACCATACACCAACAAGAATTGTCATCACTCGAAAACCATTTATCCTAGGCAGACATCTCAAAAAGTGTGAGAAATAAAAAATAGAAAAAAGAAAATAAAAAGAAAAATTACTAAACTATTTAAAACTCAATATAGCTAAACATAAAATAAGATAGTTTTCAATTTACAAGTCCTTGGCAATGGTGCCAAAAACTTTGCAGCACCCAAGTGCACATGCAAGTGTACATGGTCCACTAAGAAATATAATGGCCTTCAAGAAAGCTGAATATCGATCCACCAGAGACTTGTGTTGATAACAACACAATTCTAGTTCACAGTTTAGATTCAATTGGTGCAATAGTAACCAACAAGAGTTTGAAATATTTATAATCTAAAATAAAGTAAATAATGCATAAATTAATATACTTGAGACAATCAATAGGAGAAAACCCAGGGTTAAAGCACTTCGAACAATCATACTATGTTATTGAACTTTATTTTTTAACTTGTTTATCTTTGTTGTTTATTCATAGGGTTAATTGCATGATCATGGTCTCCCAACCTCTAACCTTTTACCTAATTTAGACATTACAACTACATCATTGAGTGGAGATGTAATAATCCAATTAAGTTATTAAAGCTATCATCCAACATTTGAATTAAGTAAAGCATCTAAGTATATCCCTGTCCTAGACACTAATTTGAATTCCTTATTTTATAAAAGAATACAAATCATACTTTGTTTATTCCCATATTATATCTCCCTATTCCCTCTCACTAAATCAAAAGGTTGACAATATATGTATTCTAAGGGTGATCAATCCTAAAAATAATTAATTCAATAATAATTTAAAAAACCCATAATGATAAGACAAATTAAACTAAATTAATTCAAAATAGTAGTACTCATGTTCTTGGCTTTAACCTTGGAAAGAGAGTTTTTAGCCAATAATATTTATAATCACGATCCAAATAAATTAATAGATGTTATGAATAATTTAAAGCTAAATAAGCAATAATAAAAACCTAATTAATGTGCAACAGACTCCTCTGTGTTGTCCACTACTTTCCCAAGTGTCCAAGAATTCTCCAAAACCATCACAAAGATGTCCAAGATTGTTCACCGCTTCAAAATTATCTAAGAATTGATCTAAGATGTCCATGAATTCACAAGAATTGTCCAAAATCATCCAAAGTGCCTTCTGCCTAATAAATTGAATATATAAGGCACAAATCCTAATCCTTTTAAGATTAAAAGAATTGTAACATGATGATGCACAGATTCCTCCACACATTCCAAGATGTGTATAATGTAGTATATTAATAGTGTGCCATGCCTACTTCATGTTGGAGTAGAGGACGTCATGTGAATTTGAGAGCATAATATGTAGCATGCGATGTAGGAAGAATTGCCATGAAATGGATCATGCGATACACGAAGTGGTGCAGTAAAATGGATGGTGCGATGTATGCTTATCGAACGCACATACTGTAAGTTGCGTTCAAAATTTTGGTTAAGTATTTATCATCCCATCTTTCGTCCCTTGTATCATGGTTATTTTCCATGAATTTCCATCCTTTATATCATCAATATATCACCATATTCAGCTCACAAAGCTTCCTATAATATCACATACCACATATTAGAGATGATAACAACACAATATTCTCAACGGCGAATCAAAACAAGAGCTAAGATAAGGCTAATTCGCAATGATCTTCACTTTATATTTTGACTCTTGACATATTTAAATTAAACTTTGTATCTTACAAACAAGTTATTCCACTCATAATTACACATTTAAACCATTTGGAACAAATTAAACACATTAGAATCAAACAAAATCAACTAGACATGTAACTAGCTCAAGGTTGTAAAACTAGTTTTCTCGATTGAACTCTAAATGACTCAATTAAGTACAAACTTGTTTGGAAAACACTTTGAACACTATAATCACGTCCTTGGACACATAAATGGTTATTTAAAACAATATTAACACGTTAAGCACATGAATTGCTCTAAAAACAAGGATAAATAAGCTAGAATTATAATGCTAAAGTGTATAAATACACCCAACATCAA
>JAPEIP010000008.1:133333954-133362171 GCA_026120095.1 Capsicum chinense | reverse complement strand
CATAATATAAAAAACCATCCCACGACTTGGTAGAGCCAGTACAAAAGCAACTATAAAAACAATCCAAGCATCTAACATAGTCAATACAATCTATCTTAAAAATAAAGATGAGACATAAGTAAGATAGAGGGAAATCAGAACTCTAACTCCAAGACCTCACTATATCTTCGAATAAACCTTAGCATCACCATCAAATCAATGGCAATAACTAGTACTCAGATCTATACTAGAAGGGTACAGAAGTGTACTATAAGTATAAATATACAGGTATTCAGTAGGCATTATTAGCTGGATGAGCTAAATCATGATATAAATACAATAAAATGAAAGATAACATAACTAATTCGAGATAGAGTAAAATTTGAATCCACTTCAACATCACTGCAGATAAATAAGTGAATAACCAGAATAATAACACAACATAACAAGTCAAACATATGCAATTATAACTAAAAAATTAGCCCCCATAAGCCAATAAGTAAATAAAATTAAATAACCCAACCCAGGCTCTCATTAACATAGAGGGTAGACTCAAAGATAATATAACCCAAACAACCATCATTTACTAATCCTCAAGGTACAATCGAAGTTTAACCATATTATGCCATGTTATAATAATTTCCACTTCCAAACTCAAATATGATATGCATATCATCATTATCATATTTCACTACCAATATCATGATTAATATCATAACCATAGCTAGACTTGAACTAGTAATAATATAAAAGCAACATCTTAATAATCTTTTAGAGTTGAAGCGATCGTGAATCATTATATCATTATCATTATCTGGACTAGAACTGATAAGTATATCATAAACCATATAAGTAGTATCCAAACTTGAATCGGTAAAGATGTATATTCAATATCATAAACAATAGCATAATGACACGACTTATAATTGGGCCATGCCGTTTTGTCACCTTAAGCACTCATGAATTAGAGGTCACCTTGATAACCCAACTTAATCATCACATCAATCATAAGGGTTGAGTGAATTCTGACCATATTATTAGATAGCAGAATACAAGTCACAACATAAACATATCTAAACGCTTAATTAGATTTATCAAACGAACCAATATGCCCAAGTCCATATTTATCCATAATACCTTAATATAAATTGATATTTAGAAATGAATATGTTGGGAAAAGCCCTCGATAAGAGTGAAATAAAGTCAAAATATGACTAAGACTAAAGATAGGAGATAAAGTATGAATGCCATTTCAAGTAAGGAAGCTCACAACTATAAAGTCAATGCATGAACTGCTTTGATCACCTAATCACTGAACATGAAGAAAAGATGATACTTTGACCCCTATGTTGCGCGGGAGCATAGCATCCAAAGATGTTTAGCGGTGGGAGTACCAATATGTAACTTAAGGATAACGATCAAATAGAATCATTAATCAACAACAAGTCGATATATCATATTCAACCACATTCATAACCTTATCCATACATATAGGTGTATCACATGCTAGACAAGTAACCAAGTCTTAGCAACATTCTCAAAGCACTCAATCATAAGACATAAATTGAAGGATTCCAACCTTCCAAGCTTAGATTTAAATAATTATTATTAGGCATAGAATTTCAGACACATTTACATATTACTTAGACAAAAGACTTTAACCATGTATACACTCATTAAGCAAGGGACTCTAACCACATACACAACCATTTAATCAAGGGAATATGACCACCCAAAAATATTTATTTAGGCAAAGGACACTAACATATACCCACACATTAGGCAAGGGACTCTAACCTCAAGCCATATTAGATAAGTGACTCTAACCCAAGACATTTCATTTGGAGAGGCACTTCAAACTTAAGATATCTCATTTTGCGAGGGACTTTAACAACACAAAATTTAATTAGGAAAGGGACTTTAACCTCAAGACCATTCATTGGGCAAGAGACTTTAACTTTGAGCCATTACGACTATCACTAGTCGACATTAGAACTCCAAGCCTTTGTCCATACATCATCATCCATTCAATTCACACTTAAGGACTTTAACCCATTTAGATAATTTAACTCTATACATGACCACATGGTCCTCATGGGAGCCTTCAATGATCAACCATTTCAATAGGCCAATAGCTCAAGTCAATACATCATACAATCCAATTTAGGGTCATTAAGACCATAATAAACCATTCACCTATCATTAGCAATCTTATACCACATTCTCACCATACTTTAGTTTAACACATAATTCAAGTTCATATTTGTGTTTAGAGACTTTAAAACTTAATTAACCATTAACCAACAAGGTCCATGAATTTCACCCTACATGGCTCATAATACCTTTACAATATCATGTAACAACTATATATACTTATTGGGACATTTCCCTAGATCAAAACATCACCAACATAAGTCTAGATAATTCACTTAGATATTTTTACAAACACTTTGTGTGCATGCCTTTACCAAGGCAATTTTCATGGTAAAAATCATCAAGATTAGAGTTAATAAAGACTCTCACGTTATACCACATACAAATAGAACCCTCATGCAAAAATCATCATCAATATCATGTATAAACTTAAGTCTAAGCAAAAGTCAATATTATTCAACATTTGCCAACAAAACCCTTTTCATTTGATTTCAAAATCACCATGTACACTTACTAATCCAAGTGTAAAATATATGGGTTTAGAGTTTTTAAGGGGAAGAGTTACATGCCTTAGAAAACTTGATTTACCAAGGGTCTGGACTTCAATATGCCTCTTAAAGATCCCCCTTGAAACCCGATCCTCCAATTCTTCACAAATGAGTTTGAGAGAGTATTTTGGATGTTTGATCCACTAAAAATGTGTTTAAGGAGGCCATATACACTTATATAGTGAGGTTACTAAAGGTTTTGGGAGTAGGAAATGACCAAAGGTCCTCAACTAAAAGATGAAAATTAGCCACGATATTAGGTACTACTCACATGAGTGAACCGTACCCTAGGCTACTCCAAGGTCATCCATACTATTAGGGTATGAATACCCACCATTGATTTGTATCCAAAGGTTATGACTCATGTCCTTACTCATAGACTCCACCCATACCAAAAATAGTCCACTCCAAGTTAAGACTTCACTATGTACGATTGTGTTATGTAAGACTCGTATACCTAGATATGATTAGGAGGAGGCTCACTCATACCTAGGATAGTGAGTAGCCCTTACCACACTTATTAGGGTACGAGAAAGAAGAGAGAAAAGGATACGACTTGTTTCTATAGGGTACGAATCATACCCCTAGTCGTACCTTGCTCAGTGACATCGAATGAAGAAATTCTCCCCATGGTTCAAAGCCTACATGTTTCAATTTTCCTCAGCTTGGATCATTCATTCGTGAATGATGGGTAAGGAGAGCATAAACACAAGTCAACACATTATCAGATGTCAAACCATCCTTTAAACAAGTTAGAACAAGGCATACCACAAGTATGCAATATATGTCATGATCACTGTCAATCAATCATTTATTTCATCGGCTTTAGGACTAAAACTCACTATTTACCAAAGACACTTTTTCATTTAAATGCTTAGGGACTTATACCCCTTACTTATCAACACTGCCTAATTTCACAACTTAGGGACTTCAACCAATCGACTTAAAGGGATATTTACTCAATTCAAGGACTAGGGGCTCAAACCCTTTATCTATCAAAGTCATGAATCAATTGAAAGTCCTATGGACTTAAACCCATTACAACAAGGACACATAAAATTTCAAGGTATTAGGGATTTGAACCCACGGTCTATCAACACCTAAATAAATCAAAGCTCGAGGACTTTAACCCATTATCTAACAAAAAACATAACTCAACTAAAAAGATTGGGGACTTTAACATATTGTCTATCAAAGACATAATTCAAGGAAAGAATATTAACACATACCCCTATCCCAAGTTACAAAAATGGGAAATAAATGCGGATACTTGGAATTTATGTCCTCATCTGCCTCCCAAGTAGCTTCTTTGAATTTTTGTCTCCTCCATAAAACTTTCACCGAAGGCACTTCTTTTATTTGTAACCAGCAAACTTGCCGATCCAAGATCCTCGCTAGGATCTCCTCATAGGAAAAAGAGTCTGAGAGATTAATATCCCTCAAGGGAACAACTAATGAAGGATCACCCAAATATTTCTGCAAAATAGAACATGGAAAATCGGGTAAATGGAGTTTATTCTAGAAGATAACTCCAACTTATAGGAAACATTGCCACCCTCTTCATAATCAAGAAGGGACCAATATACCAGGGAATAAGGTTTCTCTTTTTGCCAAACTGCATCACTCTCTTAATAGGAGATACTTTCAAGAATACCCAATCACCAACATAAAACTCTAAGTCATGAATAGTGTAGTTCTTCTCAGGAACGTTCAATTGCCTAGAAATATAGGCCACCACCCTACTATGTTGCATCAACACACAACTAAGACCAATTCAAGAAACATCACAATATACCACAAAAACAACATTACCTTTAGCCAAGATCAAAACCAGGGTCGAAGTTAACTTATCTTTCAACCTCTCAAAACTACCTCACATTTATCCGACCAAAAGAAGTTGACCTTCTTTTGGGTCAACTTGGTTAATGGGGAATCTATAGTCAGGAAACTCTCTACAAATCTTTTATACTAACCAAATAAATCCAAGAAGCTCTAATATGCCTTGAAATTATATTAGTTATCAAGGTATGCTCTCAATGTGGTCTCTAACATGAGGGCTTTGATGCGTATGTTTGTCTTAGGATTGTCCCATGAGTTAGTCCTTGAGAGAAAGGAAGCTTTTTTGATTGAAAATATGGACATTTCTAGGTTGATCATGTATATGCAACAAGTTGAAGGAGAGAAAAAGATGCTAGTTGAGTTTAGTGAAAGGTAAGGAAAGAAGTTTAGGTCTTTCGAGCCTAGTGGTAGAGATACTAGAAAGGGGCCACAAAATAAGTGCGGAGTTCAAGTTCTTTCTCTTTGGATAGTGTTTACTCTCCTTACCTAAAGTTATCGGGTAATTATCAATCTTAGTTTAATGGTGGGTTTCGAGTATAGAGTGCCCAATTCCAGGCTAGTGGTGCCTAGTCGGCTTTATCCCACCCTCCTTGCAGATTCTGTAGTCAGAGCTATTATGGTCAGTTTAAGAAGGGGAGAAATATATATTTTAGTTGTGTTCAGCACAGGAACATGCAGTGTGAGTATCATTCTCTAGCACCTTCTTGGGATAATAGGGCTCCTATTTCTACTCTATATTCTTCTTCACCAAGGGGTTCTATGTACTATTTTACTTCAATTTCTGGCTCTAGAGCTGATCGAAACTGCTTGTATGCTGTTTCTTCTCTCTAGGATTTTGAGGCATCTCTCGATGTCATCATTGGTATGTTGAGACTTTTTCTTCCATGATGTGTGTTGTTTGCTTGATCCATGGTCTGCTCTTTCTTATGTGACCCTGTATATGGATGTGCATCTTGATTATGTTTCTAAGAGTCTTTTGGTTCCTTTTTCTATTTCTACCTCGGTAGGAGACTCTGTGATTGCTAGAAGGGGTCTATAAGGGGTGTGTGGTATCTGTTGGTGGTAGAGATACTCATATAGACTATATAGTATTTGACATGGTAGATTTTGATGTCATTCTGGTGATGGCTTGGTTGCACTATTACTATGATTCCTTAGATTGTCGGACCCATCGGTTTATAGGTGGTTCCTTAGTGCCTAAGAGAAGGTTCATTTCTTATCTTAAAGATCAAAAGTTAATTTCAAAGGGGTTTTTATATCTTTTGGTTTGAGTTAAAGATTGAAACTCAAAAAATCCTTCTATAGAATTTGTTCATGTAGTTGTTGAGCTTCTTAAGGTGTTTCTCAATGATCTTCCTGATATTTATCCCGATAGGGAAATTGATTTTGGGATTGATCTTGTTTTAGAAACTCACCTGATTTCCAACCCTTCATATAGAATGGCTTCGGAGGAGCTAAAGGACCTTATATAGCAATTGGAGGACCTCTTAGATAAAGGTTTTATCTATCCTAGTGTTTCTCCTTTGGGTGATCCTATATTGTTTGTGCGCAAGAAGTATGGTTCCCTTCGTATTTGAATAGATTATCGTCAATTTAACAAAGTGACCATAAAGAATAAATATCCTCTTCCTAGGATAGATAATTTGTTTGATCAACTTCAGGATGCGAAGTGTTTCTTTAAGATTGATCTTAGATCGGGTTATCATTAGCTTAAAATTAGGGATGGAAATATCGCTAAGACTACCTTTGGAACCTAGTATGGTCACTATGATTTTCTCATTATGTCTTTTATGTTGGCCAATGCCTGACGACATTCATGGATTTGATGAATAGGGTCTTTCATCTATTATTGGACATGTTTGGCATTGTCTTCATTGATGACATCTTAGTCTATTCTAAGAGTAAGGCGAATCATATTGATCACCTACGTGCCGTGTTGCAAACCTTAAAGGATCATCGTTTGTTTGTCAAGTTCCCCAAGTGTGAATTTTGGTTAAAATTCATAGATTTTCTTGGTCATGTTATCATAGTGAAGGGATCATGGTAGATCCCCAAAAGGTTGCGATGGTTAAGAAGTGACCTACACCTACGACTCCAACCGATATCTCTTGAATGAACATCCTTTCTTGATTCAAGTTCACAAACTCTTTTGCTTTTGCTTCCCTCAACTCTTGCGGAAAGAAGTGGTCTAAGAAAGCCTCAAAGAATCCTCCCACATGGAAGAAATAGTATCAACACCTCTAGAAATATCTTACCCATCATACCATTGGTATGATATATCCTTCAATTGGTAGGAAGCAAACTCAACAGCCTTAACCTTCGAAGAATGCATGATTTAGAAGATCTTCTTCGTTTCATCAATGAAGCCTTAAAAATCTTCCTACACCTTTGTACCCATAAAGTTAGGAGGGTTTAACTTCATGAATTAGCGAATTCTTGTGGCCTCAGATGAAGTAGTAGCAAGATCACCATGCTCTAATTGAGAGGCTACTAATTAACTCAAAGGTTTATAGCGCAATGAAACTCACCATTAGTAGCATCCTCTTGAGGTGATAGAATAGGAGGGTCACTCTCATAGATGGGGTTAGTGAAGATAGATGGAATCCCGCAAAGACGATACGATGCTGCAGCCCTAGCCAAAGTTAAAACTCCAAAAGTTGGACGAGCTTTGTCCATAGGACCCTTAGACAAGGAAAAAGTGTTTGCTCGAAGCTCAGATCTCCTTGGAGGTACGATCTGAAAGATAGCAAACATAAATAAAAGGAATCCAAGTTCATAGACTCTATAGCTTGAGATTGAAACACAAGAAAGGGAAACAATTCCTAAAATATCTCGTAGCCCCTCTTTTATAAGTTTGGCACATTTCTCACCCATAAAAGAGGCCCTACATGACATGGCATTATGGACACCAACCTGACCATGAACCTAGACTCTGCTACCAACGTAACAAAACCTGAAACCGGTACCTATCGTATGGGTACCTCAACCCCACATGAATCAGTGGTCGACCTGATCACCCAACCTAATCATCCTATCAATCACAAAGGTCGAGTAAATCCCAACCATATAATAAGATAGCAGAAAACATACTACCAGTCATAACTTAAACATATCTATATACCTCATTAGATTCTTCAAACTAACTAATAAATCCAAGTACATAGTCATCCAAAATACCTCATTATAAATAGATAGTCATCCAAAATACCTCATTATAAATAGATGTTTAGAAATGTATATGTCGGGAAAAGCCCCCAACAATAGACAAACCAAGTCAAAATAAGACTAATCCTAAAGATAAGAGACCAAGACTGAATGCCTTCCAATGTAAGGAAGCTTAACACTCCAAAATCATTTTAGGAATCGCTTTAATCACCTAATCACTGTACAGGAATAGAAGAGATGCTCTGGCCCCTATGACATGTGGGGACATAGCGATAAAAGATGGTTAGTAGTAGGAGAACTACTATGTAACTCAAGGATAAAGATCAAATAATGTCATCAATCAACAACATGTCAATATATCATATTCAACCTGACCCGACCTGACCAGGGGCCTTGTCGTAATGGTCATCCCAAGTCCAACTAGGACCGAGGGCCACCCCCTGTTACCCAACTCAACCAACATTAGCATATCTTGTGTTGGCTAAATACCAAATGTATAATAAGATAGTATAACAAGACAAGGACTGACTTTGGGATAGGTCTAGTCCTAGTACAACCCTATCATGTCATCCCATCTACCAAATCTACTTTCCGAACTCATTAAAACCATCAAATCTTTCATTTGAGATTGTTTTGACTAAATGTAGGGTCCAAAGCTATAGTGCCATTTTTTATACAATTCACCTAATAGTCCAAAATGAGTCGAAAGCCTTGCTACCTGAACCAAGGGTCCCTTTAGCCTAAGACCAATGTTCCAAAGTTGATGGTATTGTGTAATTCTCATTTATCGTCATTTACTAGTTGTTTTATTCAAGAAAAATTATTAAACAATGATAGTTGTAAAATATGGAATTGAGCCTAAAACCTAAATGAATTTCTTGATAACTAAACAACAGTGTAGACAAGTTATAAATGAGTTGTAGCCACTGTGGGAAGGCTAAAAACATTCATAAAACACATGAATCGAGGAAATGTTTTGGAGAGTAAGTAAAATATGCACAACTAAAAGGACTTTCATCTACAAAAATTAATGGAAACAAAGACCTCCAAAGATCAAATGGACAAAGTACTGTGCCCACATGCATGACTTCATAGATAACCTTTACAGTAAGCCAATGCTTTGAAGGAATTTTGCTATAGGTATCTCTTTATCAACCGACTTTGTTACTTCACTTTCAAAATAACGAAAACTCAACCTCAACAACCAACTAACCTCCAAATAAATAGAGAATGGTTAATGCACCCAAATCAAAATCAAAATACATTTATACTAGCACCACCCAGTGAAAACTCAATTAAGCTAAAGAAATCCAAGGCAAGAATCATGAGATCAACTCTAACATTCAAATATAACCTTCTTTTGCCCTTTAAGTTTTGCTATCTACTTCAAACCATGCAAATTGTCATCTAAGTCCTATCTGTGCAAACACTCTGGCCATCCTCAAATGACTGGAGCTACTTCACTAAAAATACATAATGGTAATAATAAGGATAAACCCATAAAGTGCTATATGGACTCACAAATGTTAATGACCAATGTCTGCAATCTATGCCAAAGGTAGAACTAGTCTAGTGACCCATGAAACCAATAGTCAGAAGTCTGAAGCACCAACTCATGAAAGTGAAAGATCCTCTCTGGGATGCCTGACAACTATGGGTGAAACAATGATAATTCAAACTTAAACATATTTCTCCCACTGAGTCGATATCTAGTTTTTTTGGTAGAGACTAAAAACTAAGGTCAAAAAATAGAAGGAACCAACACCATATGCAATGGTCAATCGTCAAAACATTAATCAAGCACACCTTATCTGATCTAAAGAAAACTGAGCTGGTAGGCAACAGGTAGGTTTAGCTATCATTCAAATAAAGTCTCAATTGATACCAATCTGGAAATGGGGCTATAATAAGTTTGTGCAATCTATAGATATAATCTCAACATTACAACCAAACTTCTAGATCTAAACTATATGAATCGAATCTATAGATGATGAAGTATATATTCTCAAAATTTTAGTACAACTTCTAAGTTGTCATTCACAAGAGTCAAAATAAAAAACATGAGACAACAAATCTAAACTAGGGCCAACTAACACAAATCGACCTCACTATCATAAATCAGGCACATCCCAGTGGTTCCTACTTTAGAAAAAATTAAAATATAGATGAAGAATAAAATCAAAATAAACAAATAACCACTTGTTGAAGACAATAAAATCAACTCCATATCTACCAAAGGGCATAATACACTAATATATACCCAAGGACTATCTACAAGTAATACTAGCGATAAAAACAACTGTAGCAACTTGAGGAAATGTAACCTTAGTTGAAAAAGGTAATCCCAATGGCCCATCTATAGTAACAAATACTAACAATAATATATCACCAAGGAAAAGCACTCTATAAAGTCTTATAAGGATGAAAAAAATGCCAAAATAGGGATTCCATGCTATTTTATTCCAACTTCAACTCAATTAGGTCATAAACCACATCACAGAAAGAATGTGGTATCCAACTTCACACAATTAGCATAATCAAAATTCTCACCAACAGATGAACCCAACAAACTAGAAAGGAAAAACTAAGACCTTATCAACATCAATATCAAGACCAATACAAGGTAATGACTGAACCAAATTTGATGAATGGATCCCAAATTTGTAAACCTCAAAAATAGGCTCTACAAAAAGATAGCTAATACTAAAATCTTAGTAATCCCAAAGTTGAGTCCAATAATCTCAACTCATTAATGGTCAGTACAACTAAAATACCAATTCAAGAGCAATAAAAGGAGAATAAACATTCCCTTTTATATCCAACACAATAACCAATCTAACCTTGCTAATAGAAGATGAAATGACAAACCTTACCTTTCTAAAAGAGAGAAAATCATCCTACTGAGATGGAAACTTGATGTGCCCAAATTACAACTCTCGTTAGAAAGTGTAAGCGGTCGCAGTCAAATATAGAACCCAACTAGGTTGGGGTCGAATCCCACAGGGAATAATATTAAAACTAAGTGTTATAGTTATTAATACAATCTTAATTACATATAGAAATTAAGTATTTTCACTACCCCAATTAGTTATTCATATCAAGGCTCCCATAATCCTAGAAATGAGAGTTTAGCCACACATCTCAAGAGAAGAAGAAGAGAAAAGCATTATGTTCTTCATAAATAGATTCAGAGAATTACTTACAAAGGTTACAATAATTGTTCTTGAATATTAAATGAGAATATGAATAAAGGTAACCAGATCAATAATTCTTGCTTGAATAACTAAATAATATGTACAATAATGTTTCTAGGTGTAAAATATCATAAAAAGATACCTAAATAAAACCTAAATTAGGTATTTATATATTCCCCAATCCTGCAGATTTGAAATTTGAACTCATTAAAGCCGTGTCAAAGTTGATAGTCTCGTTGACAGCCCATCAGTAGACTGACAGTCCGTCACGTGTACCATAGCAGAAGGTCCCAGTCGGTCATTTTTTGGTTAGGTGGTGACAGTAAGGTTGGAGGAACATTACTAGTTTGATGATTTATTGCATGGACAATCACTTGATCCTCTAAAAAGACATTCTATGTTTAAGCCCGATGGACAAGTTGGTGGTCCGTCATCTAACATTTTGTCACTTGGACCATTGAATGAGTTACACATTTTTTCCTTTCTGCTTAACTCTGACGGTCACCCTGGCGATCTGTCGCATAGCTGACGGTCCTCTAGTTCAACCGTCAGTGGCTTTTTTCTGCTACTTTTCCAAGTTTCTTCTTCAGCTAACTCCTTGACTTAAAAACACTAAGATCCAGTATTAAATACAACATTAGTTGCTTGAAAATGCACAATTATCCCTTGAAAAAGATGTAAAATATTCCGTCAAAAGATGGAACATCAACACTCTCAACTTAGGACAATTGCTTATCCTCAAGCAACTCAACACCAAACTTCATACATGAACAACACAATGATAGGCAATTGACTACTGAACTAAATTTCACACAACTATTCCCTTTCTATTTCACCCATAAGAGCTCAACACATTAGGATCTACAACTGACATATTTATAATTTAGCACATATACACAAACATGGATATAATATCCTACAAAGATCAGCAAAACTAGGTATAACTCAAGATGTACCCGCAGTCAATAAAGTCCACCACTCCTTATATATTGTGGATGAAAATCAAGGCTCTTACACTCATCAAAGTAGTTACACACAAAGCAAATACACATAGGTTTTCCCTTATCATATAATGCTTTTATATGGTTGATTCGTAAAGATCAAGAAGGTCTTTTTCAGGCTTGTAATGAGGTTCCAAGGATAGGTGAGGATAAATGTTTGGGAAAAGTGACTCAAAATTCATACTTAACTCTCTTTTCCATGGAATTCTACTCACCAAGGCTACTTGTATTCCATCTTACTTACAATCTCTATCATTCATTCACACTTAGCCATAATTGCCTTTTTTATTTTTTATTTTTTCATAACCATCAACCACTCTTACCTTATGCTGATATTGTCAGTCATAGTGTATAATATCTTAAATAGATCAAGGCAGAATGCTTCATTGTAGCTCTTACCTACTCTTTCATTAACCTACTCACGTCTTAATAATAGTCACCCTCAACTTAGTTATTTTCCCTAATTTAAGGTGCATATTATCCAATCTTGGACCAGGGTAAACTTTAGGTGTTAACAACCTAAAGAGTGTTAATTAGAGTTATTGGGAATAAAGAAAAACTAACATAAGCTCAAAAAGGGTTCAAAAATGGAAAAATCTTCTTAGTGGGTCAGTTATTTTAGCTAAGTAGATTAAAAGTACAAGGAGGTCTGCTATCATCTCTTATGAATCAACCACTAAACAATATCAATGAACAAAGTAAGTTCTAGGTATATAAATATGCAATAACTAAAACAAATGCTCGTACATAGAGGCACATGACTAATACTTAGTCGATGAACTTTTGGGATTTATATCACATAGTCATGCATACTTTACATCCTAATGCCAATTACAGGATTCACCAATGGTTAAATCAATAAATGCTGACTAACAAGAGGAAGAAGTCATAAAAACATGTTCATAGTCTTATGCCATAGTCATACATCATCCATATATATAAGAAGATGCTAAAGGAGAAGACACTTTTATAAATAACATCAACAACAAATATTTACATCAAAATTACTTAGGAAAAGGAAATGCAATCCTAGAAATACCATTTCTACTAGATAGCAAACGGGAGGAAAAGAACACAGGCAATAAAAACTCCCATGGTACAAGTACACCCACCCTCACATAAAATAAATGCATTGTCCTCAATGCATATAAACAAAGTATAGTTAAAGGGAATACTTGTAAAGCCTTTTATTTAGATGAGTCATCAATTATATGTTATGGGGCTTTATGGGCCTCACTTGTAGCAACATTAACCCCTATGGCGGTAGGAGTACTCAAAATATCTTCCTCTAAAATTGGAGGCATATCAGCATGAATTGGGTCTAAAATGGGGGCCCTTACTAAGGAAGAACTGGTGAAAACTTGTAAGACTTTGCAAAATCCTAAGCTTAACTCAGTCCTTTGAAGTATATTAGGGGGGCCCAAATTTAGAACATTTTAGTTAAGTATTTAGACTGTGTTAGTTTTTCCTTATTAGGTTGGTGACTCTATTCATGATCCTCATGACCTTAAAGTAATGATTTTTAGGTTGAATCATGATCAGGAATGTTAGTAGGTGTTCTCAAAAAAGTTTTGGATTTTTTGTATTTTATTTGGGTCACATTTGAAAGTTCAAACTAGTGGATCGACGTGATCTCGATGTGCTGCATCGCCCATCACATCAATGAAATGTTTTCCTCCAGCTCCCAGTGCAAATTCTAGTAAACCGATGTAGACTCAATGCAGCACATTGGCCATCACGTTGATGCCAATGATACAGTGCATCGTCTTTGCATCGCTAAACCAATTTTTAATAAAATTAAAACAACATCCCAAGGGGTAATTGGGGAATTTCCTCACTTTGACACAACCCCTAAAATACAAAATTCAGCCCTCACAAAGCAAATTATACTCTTTTCTCTCAAATCGATCTAAATAGAAACACCCTAAAACATCAATTTCAAGACCAATTCTTAAGATAACTCCATCAATCTTCAAGAATTTAATTGTTAAGGTATGTAAAGTGTTCATCCAAGTGTCCCTTCCACCCTTGGAGTTCAAGAAACTACTTTTAAAACTTCAAATGTATTGATTTCATGAATTTCATATTGGATTTGATTATATTCATGATTATAATGATTAATTGGGTTTCTAATCCAGATTTTGTTACAAGTTTCATGTGGAGTTATTTTATATATGTATAGAATCACGTGAATCCATGCTAAACTCTTGAAATTGTAAATGAGGATTTGAATTATGATTCCTATGTGTTGTTTAGTGTCATGTACAAGGATTATGTTCTCCAAGTGTTTGATGAATTGCTCATGTGAACCAAAAAAAAGGAACAAAATCATGTCATATTAGCTTATTGAAAGTTATATCATGCAAGTGTTTGATAAAATGTGTCTATGGATGAGCTATGACCAAGTGCATATGGTTATTCCTTTCAAGTTTATGCAATAATTTATTTTTTATGCTATCGAGTCCTAGGTCTATTCAATACCTGAAAACTTAGTTATTACCCAGAGCTATGGTAGTTACAAAATAGTCTTATTAGTGTGATGAATAGTAGCCCCAGTTATCACTCACAGTTATAGTTCAGTATTCAATTCAGACATTAGAAAATTTAGCTAGTCAACAAAACTCTATAGTATCCCATCAATTAACAGAAGTCAGTAGTACTCCATCTGTTAACAGAACTCAGTTAACTTAGTTTAGTTCAGTTAAATAGTATGATTACTAATAGTTCATTCTAGCATAGTACAGTTTAGTAATTAGTCTAGTGTCTATTCAGTTGGGATTAGGATTTAACACTAAGCGAACCCAGGGATGAGGGCATTCCTGTCGGTAGAGGGTTTGACCCTTAGAAGCAGTCCCTGTATTATAGAAATACATAGCCAGCATAGGTTGAGGTATCTTTCTACCAGACTAGGGTTGATACATCTCATACGAGGTTTCTTGCCAACGAGGGTTGATGAAAGAGCTTCCTATTAGAGAGGGTTAACTTATATTTGTCTTTACCCATGGCATAGTACTAACACCCTTCCAACTAGGGTTATAGGTTGGACCCTAATCTATTCAGAAAGGGGCATATTAGTTAGATGATAACCTCCCACAGTTTCAGTTTTAGTTCTAGTCTTAGCATCAAACTCAGTTCAGTTCTACAGAATCAAGACTGTCAGATACGGTCACTTAGCTCAGTACAAAACTTAGCACAGTTCCACAGAATCAGGACTGCCAGATATAGATATTCAGTTAACAGTAATACAGTATCAGTAAACTTAGATATTAGTAAATTAGTAATTTAGAACTCAGTATCCAGTATTATCATGAACTCAGTTACAATTTAAGTATTCATACATGTACTCTCATTCAGTCATACTTATGTTATTCATTTAGTATTGATCATGCATATGAACCCATGTATATCATCCTACCTCACTTAGCATACCAGTACATTCAAACTACTGATGCATACCTTTCTTTTGTGCTATGATGTCTTATATCATAGGTTCAGATGCACGGGCTCCAGATCGTACATAGCAGCCTGATACATCAGTAGGACACTTAATGGTGAGGCCTCATATTTTGAGGACAGATTTATTAATCCATTATTTCAGTACTCAGTTTATTTATGTAGTCGAAGTTAGTTGGGGACTTGTCCCATCAACTTCTGGTTCAGATAGTAGAGGCTTTTTCAGACTAAAGTATTAATAGACAGATGTTTAGTTTTGGTATTGGTGTTCCATACTCAGTATTTATTCAAAGTTTTGAACCTTATGGAAAGATTTTGCCTATTTTTCCATAATTACAGTATTATTTTTTAGTTATTTTAGCAAATACCGGTTATGGGTTAGCTTGTGGTCCCTCAGGATTATGAGAATTGTTTAGCATCTAGGTATAGACTCGAGATGTTACAAACTTAGTATTAGAGCCAAAGGTTCAACAAATTCCTAAAAGTCTAAAAGCCGCATCTAGTAGAGTCTTATGCATGGGTGTATAACGCACCACACTTATGGACAGGAGGCTATAAGATGTTTTAGGAAAAGTTTCCCTTCTTTTATTAATCTTGTCGTGTGGGTTAGCACACACTCAAGTTAAACTCTCTGTCTAATCCAAGTTTCTCTTTCATTTTTAGAATATGCCTCTAAAGAGGAATAAGGGAAAAAAAATAGGAGACCAACCAATTTCCTATCCCATCTAACTAGATTCCCTAGGTGAACATATCGCACACGCTAAATTCAGAGCAGCCGTCACTACCCTAGCTCATTCTGTGGTAGCCCAGAATAAGTTTCCAGTTTTCGTTCTAGCTAACCCAGTGGCCAATACTACTACAGCCATTATTTGGGAGTTCACCTGAATAAACCCACCATATTTTACTAGGCCAAAGTCAGATGAGGACACATAGGAATTTCTTAATCATATGCAGAAGGTTACAGATATTATGGTAGTGACCGCTAGTGAGAGTACTGAGTTAGCTGCATATCAGTTGTAGGATGTGGCTCACTCATGGTTCAAATAATGGAAAGTAGAGAGGGATACAGATGTAGGGCCCATAGAATGGGAGGAGTTTGCTATTGCTTTTCTAGATAGTTTCTTCTTACTAGAGTTGAGGAAAGTGAAGATTTTGGAATTTATAAATCTGAAGCAGGGAAAAATGATGGTATAGGAGTATTATCTCAAATTTAATCAATTAGCTAGATATGCTCCTCATGTGGTTGTAGATAACAGACTTAAGATGAGTAAGTTTCTATTTGGTGTGTCTAGTAGTATTGTTAAAGAGTGTAGGACCATAATGTTAATTAAGGAGTTGGACATATCCAGGCTTATGGTTCATACTCAGTAGATAAAGGATGTTAAGAATAAGAAGAAGAAGAGGGAGAATGAGAGAGCTAGAATAGGTAGCTTCAACTTCACCCAACCTAAGTTAGAAGGTGGTAATCGTTTTCAATTCTACCTAAAATCTTCAGTTCCAACTTTGTCCTCATCCAGTGCTCTCGTGCCAAAATTTAAAGATACTAACAGAGATAGGGCATCGGGCCCTAAACCTTGGGGTAGTGTTATCAGTGCCTTAACAAATCCTCTTTGCTAAAAGTATGGCGAAAACCATCAGGGTGTTTATACAGCAGGAAATGATGTATGTTTTGGATATGGCAAGACAGGCTACAGAGTTAGACAGTGTCCTCAGGTGTGTTCACAGAGTTAGGATAACCGTCCCTCAGCTCAATTTGGTCGCCTGAATCAGAAGGGTGCCACTTCCAGTGTCCCTAGTGGGAAACACCCAAATAGAGTCTATGCACTTCAGTCTTGATAGGATTAAGAAAGTTCTCCTGATGTTGTGAATGGTACTTTAAAGGATTATTATTTGTATATTTATGCTTTTCTATATCCAGGAGCTTCTTTGTCTTTAATAACTTCTTATATAGCTGTTAACTTTGGAGTCAGTCCCAAAATTCTAGCAGAGCCTTTCTCAGTCTCTACCCAGTAGGTAAATGTATCATAGCCCGGTGGGTATATAGGGACTGTCCGACTATAGTGTCTCAGAAAGTCACTTTAGCAGACTTAGTAGAATTAGAGATGATCAATTTTGATGTCATTCTCAGCATGGACTAGCTTTATTCGTGATATGCCTCAGTCGACTATAGAAATAGAATTGTCCAGTTTTAGTTTCTGAATGAGCTCGTCCAAGAGTGGAGAGGGAGTACTTTAGCACTCACGGATTATCAAAAGATTTGAAAATGGTGATAAAGTTCACTAAGTACATGTTCGGATCATCACCAGGAAAGCCTCCAAACAACCCCTTCAAATTCAAGAATAGAATCATAGTACTTGTTTTGCTGAATTTTGCACCAGGTTCCTACGGTGGAGGAATGATAGCACCCATTACACGTGCTCCATCCATTCCTTTGTCATCGTCATCAACTTTGTAATGGATAGGCTATTGATCATACTTTTTTCTGACTGGATGGTTTATGTCAAAATTTTGCTGCACTGGAGCATCAATCTGCTCAGCTCATCTTGGGTTTTGAGGATTCATCAATTCCTCATCACCCAAGTCTTTATCATTATAGTTTGGGTGACGTACTTTTTGACCCTGGTTCTATTTGTTCACCTGAGCCCTGGCCAAGGCTTCCAGTCTGTCAGGCTCTTATAGTTCTACCATTCTCCCGACCTGTTCTGAATTAATTGGTAATAATGATTCTCCGAAACTTTTTTTTTGTCATAAATAAGAAGGAACCTTCAATAAACAAAAACAACAAAAAAATGTAAATCTAGGAAACCTAACTAACAGTCAACTAGCACACATAACTTTTAGTTTTCAATTGTATTCCCAGCAATGGCTAAATTTTTGATAATGCTCAAACTACACTCTTGAATGGGTGTAAGAGATCATTGTTAGTATAAAACTCAACTAGGTTGGGGTCGAATTCCATGGGGAATATGGTGTGAACTCAAGTCATTTACGATTTAATTCACTGATAGTTTAACGTTTCCTGAAATGGGGGTTAAAGTTTCACAAATGATTGTTTTTCACTTTAATTTTGATGTTTGTAACCAAGATTTTAAGAGATAACTAGAATTATGTTAGCTAGGGCTTACGGTACATGACAGATGCTAGAGGTGAGTCAAGATTCTTATGGTGGTTAGGATAACAATCTATCTTTAATGATGATATGCTCAAATGTCTCTCAACCAATTTAAGCATCTAATTTCCTAATTCTCGAACATAGGAAATTTCTGTTAACAGTCCAAGTTATACCTCAGGTCAACTAATCTTGTTACACCACTGATTATTAAACAAAGTATTTCCGTGTCCCTATTGATAATTCACTCCATACTGTATATGATTTCTTTCTCAAGGAAATCAAAGTAGGTGTGTCCACTATTTGTAACAAACAGGCATTAATTAAAATCTCAGAATTATCAAGAAACCTAATAACTATTAAACCTTCAGTATTTAGCACATGTTATGACCTAACCCTAGATCCCATAATTTAGGTTAATGGAGTTTAGCTACTCATGATGCAAGGAACAAGTACACAAATTAAATTCATAAGTGAGAAGATTAACTTACAACGATGATGAAAATCAAGAAGTATAACTTGAATTGAACCATGGTATAAAACTCCTAAAATATTTTAACTTGTGAGAGAGAAGTATCGTATGTTTTTTGAATAAAGATGAGTCTAAAAATAATAATTATTCTTTAGAAAACCCTAAAACAAGGCTTTAAATAGTTTAACCTAATTAAGGAAATAAAATCAAAGTTACAGCTTTTCCTCAGAATAGATAACTACATCCGTGATGGCTTATTATGAGTATGACGACTTATCACGGATGTCGTCAGTTCCTTTGTACTTTTGGCTTTCACTGCCTAAGGCTGACGACGACAATGACGCCTTATCACCTACCTCACAACATGTCATAGATATCATCACAAAACTGTATTCAACTTCTATCTTTTGTTTAAGGCTGACGATGCTCCTGACGCCTTATCACCAGCCTAACGACGTGTCATATATATAGTCAAAAAACTGTCTTCAACTTCCATCTTTTATTTAAGGCAGATGACACTCCTAATGCCTTATTACCATTCTAACTCCTTATTAAAAAAGTGTTATCACATCTTTAACTTATGCTAAATCTTTGGTTAAGTCTGACGAAAACTGTGATAGCCTATCACAGGGCTGATGACTTATCATAGATGTCATCATCCACACTTCTCTTCAGATTCCTCCAGACTTCAAATTCTTTTCTTTCATACTTGTTGGTTCACTATCCCATCAGCTTAAACTATAAAATCAAACATAAACAAATCAAAAATGACAAAAGTTTCTTAAAACTTCACAATCATTCTTGGTTAAAGGTCTTAAATGTGTTAGCAATTGCTCACATATCACACTTATAGATATATATATATGTGTATGGTTGTTTGCATTGGATTATTTTCACTTTTATTTGATAACTGGCATTACTCCATCTTCATCCCAAGTTTCTTGCTAGTATTCACCCACTAACCCATTTACTGGCGGCTGTATAACCACACTATGTAGGAATTGGCCATTCGAATCCTCCTTCACAGTACTTGATTTAGGGACAACTTATTGGAATAATGTAGTAAGCTTCTATCCTTTTGGAATGCATCATTTCATATTGAACATTCTTAAACATTTTACTTTCTTTCCAAATATTGGTTTTTGCCATAGTTGGGGGCATGTTCCAATTGGATATTTGTATTTTTTTATAGAGTCTTTGTGGTACTTCTAGGGGTTGGTATGGGTGGGATCAGTATTGGTGTCATCCTTGGCATTGGAATAAGCTGGGAGGTTAGCATAATCGAACATAATTTCTTACTATTCGATCATTCTATATTTTAGGTTTGATTATCATATTATGTTTGATAATTTCTAAATGGTTTCGTGTGAAATGGATTGTTGGTTTGGTATGGTTAGACTCGATTGGCTCGATCATGGTTCTGACCCTATCCCAGAGTCTTCATGAGAGCATTAAAAAATCTTATTATATACTCAAAATCCAGCTCATCCAAGGATGTATAAGGTGGTTGGCTTAGGTTTAGGAAGTGGTCCCCGATCCTGTTTGAACTTGGGATGCCCATTATGATGTCCCCAGTTTGGAATGAATAAATTTGGTGTCAGAGCCTAGTTACATGGTCAATTAGAAGTCCACAAAGCCGTGTCAATTAGAATCTATTTTAGGGGTGTGTAGTTCACCACACTCATAACGCAGAGGCTGCAAGACATTTAGGAATGTTTCACTTTCTTGGTATTCTTTATTCAAGCTTGAATTCTAAGTCCTAGAATCTCCTCTAATTCTTATTTGTTTATCTTTTAGATCATGCCTCCTAAATCTGAAATAGAAGGAAATTCTTTTACCCCATCTGGAAATAATGCTGAGGGAGCATGTTCTACTCCTAGTGTTCATCTTTTATTGCATGGTCCTATTCCTGATAGTACAAGAGTTCTCCCTTTTTTTCTTACTACTCCTTACGTCCCTTAGGACATTTTGATAAATGTGGAGTTCCATCAGTCTATGCATGCTATTGCCCAATTGGTTGCTACTCAGGCAGAGAAAGGTATGGCTAATGGTGTGTCTACTGAGGTTGATAAGATTGGACAATTTATGAAGATGGGTTCTCTGAATTTTATGAGAGTGAAGGTATAGAAAGATCCTCAGGCTTTCTTAATAAGATGAAGAAGATCTTTTGGGTAATGAGGTCAACTAATGTAGAAAGAGTAAACTTTGTAGCTTATTATTACTAAGTGGTTACTTATCTATGGTATAAGGAGTGGGACAAAGATAAGGGTGATGTATGAGAGGATGGCTTATGGGAGGCCTTTTCAGATTCCTTCATGGATTGGTTGTTTCCTCAAGAATTCAGGGAAGCAAAAATGGAGGAGTTTGTTAACCTCATGCAAAAGAGAATGTCTTTGAAGGAGTATGCTTTAAAGTTCCATCAGTCTCTTTATTTTGAGGCAGATATGAGGTCGAGAATGAGAAAGTTTGCTTTTGGGATGAATAGAGATCTGACTTGGGAAGGCAAAATTATTTTGCTCATGAAAAATATGGATATATTGAGGCTGACTATTCATATACAGCTGGTAGAGGATGAAAAGAGAAGGCAGGAAGAATATAGAGATAAGTAGGGTAAGCAGGGTAAGTTTTCTGATCATGGAGGTGTCCAGTCTTAGGGTAGTTGAGCTGGTAGTAACTGGCAGAAAAATAAGTAGGGGAGTTCTTGTTCCTTCTCTGCTGCCAGTGCTCCTTACCCCCAACAGTTGGGTGATAAATGTCATTATGGTGGTGATAATTCTTGGGTGTAGGGAGCCTAATCTCAGGCGGGTGGAGGTTAGTATATTTCTTGGTGTCCTCCTTGTCAATTTTGCAGTCATCCTCATCGGGGATTCTGTGAGTAGGAATAGGGTAAGTTCTTCAAGTATGGCTAAACAGGCCATCGTCTTAGGGATTGTTCATTTAATAAGGTTTCTATAGGTGCAAATAAGATTCTAGTGTCTTCATCTTCTATTCATACACTAGTGGTGTGGGATCTATTTATGTTACTTCTCCTAGTTCCATTGCTGGTCAGAATAGGTTCTATGCTTTGGAGTCCCGTAAGGAATCTGAGGCATCGCTTTATACTGTTACTTTATATTATAGATTTTCTCTCATAACATATATTGTTTGTTTGATTCGGGTTCGACCCTTTCCTATATGACTCTTTATATAGATGTGTCTTTTAGTTTTGATCCAAAGATTATTTCGAATCCATTTTTTATTTCTACCCTAGGAGGAGATTTGATCATTGCTGAATGATTCTATAGGGGGTGTATAGTATCTGTGTATGTTAGATAGACTTTAGTAGATCTATTTGAGTTGGGTATGGTTGATTTTGATGTAATCTTGGGCATGGATTGATTGCATTCTTGTTATGGAAATTTGGAATGTCAAACTCGTAGGGTCATCTTTAGGTTCCCTAGAGAGCCAGAAATAGAATGGAAAGGTTGTTCCTTAGCACCAAGGGGGAAGTTTATTTCTTATCTTAGGGCTTGGAGGTTAATCTCTAAGGTTTGTCTTTATCACTTGTTATGGGTTAAAGATTCTAACTTAGAATATCCTTTATTTTAGTCAGTTTTAATAGTTAATGAGTTTCAAAAGGTATTTCTGAATGTATTCCAGGTGTTCATGCAGATAAGAAAATAAAGTTTGGTATTGATTTGCTTCCGTACACTCATCCAATTTCTATTCCTCAATATAGAATGACTTTGGCTGAGTAAAGAAAACTCAAGAAAGAAATTAAGAATCTTTTAGACAAAGGGTTTATTAATCCTAGCATTTCTCCATAGGGTACATCGTTGTTGTTCGTGCGCTAGAAGGATGGTTCTCTTCATTTGTACATCGAATACAAGAGTTGAATAAGGTAATGGTCAAGAACAAATGTCCTCTCTCTTAAATAGATGATCTGTTTGATCAGTTGCAGAGAGCCAAGTTCTTTTCCAAGATAGATCTTTGCTCTTGGTACTGTAAATTTAAGATTACCGAGGTGGATATTACTTAGATGATTTTTCGCACTCGGTATGGGCATTTTTAGTTTTTGATGATGTCATTTAGATTAACAAATGCCCCAAAGCATTCATGGATTTGATGAACAGGTTGTTTCAATAATATTTGGATCTCTTTATCATCGTGTTTATTGATGATATTCTGGTGTATTTTGAAGTTTGAGGAGGATCATGCTAATCACCTCCATGTAGTATTGCATACCTAAACGTAAGAATGGTTATATGCTGAGTTATCTAATTACGAGTTTGGGTTGAATGCTGTGACTTTCTTGGGTCATATTAACTCTAGTGAAGGGATCATGGTGGATCCACAGAAGGTGGTTGTATTGAAGAAGTGTCCTGGACCTATGATTCCATATGATATTCATAGCTTCTTGGGTTAGTTGGGTATTATAAAAGGTTAGTGGAGAGTTTTTTATCGATAGCTGCTCCTTTAGCTAAGTTAAATTAGATAAAGGTTAGGTTTTCTTGGTCGGGTGTGTGTGAAGGGTGTTTTGAGAAGTTAAACAATAAGCTGACTTCGCCAGAGGGTAATGATGGCTTCATGATTAGTTGTGATGTATCTCGGTTTGGTCTTGGTTGTTTGTTGATGCAACATAGGATGGTCATAGCCTATGCTTCTAGGCATTTGAAGGTGCTTGAAAAGAACTATCCTTCTCATGATTTCGAGATGTTGGCCATTGTGTTTTCTTTGAAAATATTGTGGCATTATTTGTATGGTATTCATGTGCATATCCTTTTTATCACAAAGTTTGCAGCATGTATTCTTGTAGAGGTATCTTAATCTCAATAAGAGGAGACGACCTAAGTTTCTCAAGGACGTCTTCAGTACCACCCAGGTAAAGCTAGTATGGTTACTGATGCTCTTAGCAGGTTGTCCATGTGTAGTTTAGGTCATGTGGAAGAAAGGAAATGAGAATTAATGAAGGATATTCACTGTTTGGTATATGTTGGGGTTCATCTCTTGGACTCTAAGGATGGTGGTATGATTGTGCAAGAAGTGGTTAGATCATCTCTTGGTGAAGACATTAAGGAAAAACAAGGGTTGGATTCTGCCTTGATGAAAATCAAAGGTAGCATTGGTGGTAAAATAGTGAAGGATTTTGTGATTAGCAGCGATGGTACTTTGCGGTACCAAGGGAGGTTATGTGTTCCTGATGTAGATGGTTTGTGGAAAATGATCTTGGCTGAGGCACACGAGTTACACTATATTGTTTATCCTAGTTCTACTAAGATGTACCATAATCCCAAGCAGATGTATTGGTAGAGTGGCATGAAGTGGAACGTGGTTGATTTTGTGTCAAAATATTTGGTGTGTCAACAAGTTAAAGTTGAGAAAATAAGGCCTGGTGGGTTGTATCAATAAATTGAGTTACCTGAATGGAAGTGGGAGAAGATCAATATGGATTTTGTTACCAGTTTTCCTTGGTCTCGAAACTAATTTAATTCTATCTAGGTCATCGTTGATAGGATGGCAAAGTTTGCACATTTCTTGCCTTTGCGAACTAACTTCTTGGCAGAGGATTATGTGAAGCATTATCTTCAATAGATTGTGAAACTGCATTGGGTCCCTATTTAAATTATTTTCTATTGCGGTATGAAGTTTACTTTCTACTTCTGGCAATTTTTTGAAAAAGGATTTGGGACTTAGGTGAGTCTGAGTACTGCTTTTCGTCAGCAGTAAGATAGGCCGGCGGAGAGGACTACTCAGACATTGGAAGATATGTTTTGAGCCTGTGTGATTGATTATGGTGCCAGTTGGATGGGGCATCTACCTTTTGTAGAGTTTTCTTACAATAATAGCTACCAGAAAAGTATTGGTATGGCTCTTTTTGTGGCGTCTTATAGTAGGAGGTGTAGATCTGCTACTGGTTGGTTTGAGGTCGACGAAGCTGATTTGTTTGATCCTAATTTAGTTCGTCAAGCTATGTAAAAAGGTCAATGTGATTCGAGATAGGCTCAAGGCTGCCTAGAGTTGTCAAAAGTCCATGTTAATGTTAGGCATAGAGACCTAGAGTTTGTACTTGGAGATAAAAGTTTTCCTTAAGGTGTCTCATATGAAAGGAGTAGTGCAGTTTGGCAAAAAGGGAAAGCTCAGTCCTCGGTACATTGGTCCTTATGAGATTTTGTAGAAAGCGGGCAATGTTGTGTATGAGCTGGAGTTTCCATCTTGCTTGAGTTCAGTTCATCTGTATTTAATGTTTCTATGTTATGAAAGTGTGTTGGTGATCCGTATTCTATTGTTTCTTTAGAGGGTTATCTCGGATTCTCTATCTTATAAAGAGGTCCCGATTGAGATATTTGATAGACAAGTTCATCGGTTGTGGACCAAGTATGTGGCTTTGGTTAATGTTCTATGGAGGAACCACAAGGTGGAAGAGGCCACCTAAGAAGTGGAGGAGGAGATGAAGACCATTTATCCACTCTCGCTTTCTACTCCTGATATTCTTTCGGGAGGTATGTGTTCTTAAGCTCATCTTTATTTTCTGAGTTTGTTAAAAGAAGAGTTGTGTCTCTTGAATCATTGTTTTCCATTTTGTAAAGGTAAGAGTAGCGACATCAAAAGGTGGGATTTATGTTTGATGTTGCAAATGACACTGTGTGTGGTTACCCCTACCTTATCTGTCTTTTGGGGTCTAATGTTTCTAGTAGGGGAGACTAATGAATCCTATGTTTACACCCTTATAAAATTTCGTAGAATCCCAGTCTTTGGACCCGATATGACTCATGGTACGAGTCGTATGCTGAGGTATGAGCGATGTAGTCCCATTATAAGCTGACCAATGTTAGTTGGTGGAATGGTTTCGGTCACTGGAATGGATATAACTTAGGGGTAAGTGACGTATGGTTGGGTACGCGTTGTATAGGTAACTCATAAGGTGGATAGTGTTTGATCCTCCTGGAGTTATATTCTGCCAAGGATACGGATAATGGGTATGGATCGTTTGTGGAGGTTATGACTTGGGTGGAAGAGTAGTATACTGGACAATGTTTGATCCATGGTTGAGTCTTGGTTATGATTGGTTGGGTATCAACCATAAGGGAGGTTACGACTCGTAAGGAGGTCAATTGTGACCCTGTGTCGGGTTTGTATGGAATTAAAATGGGGGTATTCTGGACATTTCACTACTTACCCTAATATGGAACTTATAATTTTTGTCCTTAGCCAACCATATATAGGTTTAAGGCATTCCATGTACCCTTCATGATTTCCAATTAACTAAACCCATGGCCACCAAGAACTTTTAAATCCATTAAACCATTCATACCTTCTGTGTTCCATTACCAAGTTTAAACCATGCGTAAGTTCCATTGATAAACCAATATTATAATTAAAACATTGTTAAGGGCATTTTATCAAACACATTGGGGGTATAGTATTTCCAAAACCAAAGTCCATTACCAAAGAATCATTCCCATGCAACCAATTATTCAAAACCACTATTAATACATTTAAAAGCATAATTAAAAGATGGAAAAACATTAACCAAGCATTTATAACCAAAACCCCAAAATCATAGTTAAAACCCAAAATCCTACAACAATGAAATCATAAAAACATTGCATAAAACCATGCCTTTAGTTGGAACAAAAAATGAGGAAAGACAAAAAATGCCTTAATTGACAAATTACACAGAGAGAAACAACAAAAAATATCCCCAAATAAGTCCTCTAGTTGAAACCCTAGCTTTCTTTCCCAAAAGCTTTAGAGAGAATTTTAGAGTGTTTAGGTAGAGTTTTGAAGTCTTAATGAATAGAAAAGAGGGTAAATAGCCTCCAAAGAGAGTTAGAAATCATGAGACCTTATTAGGATAAGTGGGGAAATATCCAGAATACCCCCACTTAAGTTGCACAAAATCCCATCACAGAGGTACGACTGACCCTCAGGAGTCATACCCTCCAATACAAGTGGTACCCACCACTCGTATCCTAAGTCTTATCCATTTGACCCAACACTGTCTAGTGTATGGCTTATCCTACCCAATTCATATTGATACAAAACGATCCATACCTTTCACCCATATCCATGGCAAGATGGAATCATAGAAGGTTTGAACATTGTCCACCTTAAGATCTCTGGGTATGACTCCTATCATGGCTTATGGCTCTTAGGGAGCCACATATACTCAGATCCAACTTAAGTTACATATTCTAAGGTTAAGTGAAGGAACCAAACTGTCACGACCCGAACCAGGGCCTGGCCATGACAAGTATTTCGAACCATGGAGGCCCAAAACACCCCTATCGGTCTGGTAATCATGCACCTAATTCATATTATCAAAGTAATGCGGAAGAAACATAATAATTTGGAAACATGGTCATAAATATAAAAAGAAACAATAACGGAGAAATAAAGTTCCTCCAACATCAATTAACCTCTAAACAACTGTCTGCAAAAATCTCTAACAAATGACTGAGTCAAGTAACTGTATATAAACTAGGAAAAGGCCCCTAGTAGACATCCAAAACATAGAAGGCTCACCACTTGTCTCTGCAACTCTATCTAAATGATCAACTGATTCTCTTGACCCCTAGACTGGGACTCTGAACCTGAGAGGTTGGAGAGGGAAGGGGGTCAGCACAAAAGTACTGGCACACAGATATATCAAAACAAAACATAATATTTTTACAAAATATAGTTGAGAGCCATTATAAAGCAATTTCGTATCAAATCATTAGAAAGCACATGGGCATAATGCAATAATTTCTCAACAACAATGAAATACAACTGAGCTAGGTGGAATACCCTACATAATTTACACAAACTATCTAACCTCGGTTGCCACCGAGATTAGAGTATAAGTGAGGGAGAGACACTCAAGACCACAAATCATGGTGTCTTGACCCCTAGGTAGTGCCCAAGACCAAAATTCTATATCGGCAAACACATTTTCCAGCGATGATCCCTTACACTCAAACGTCTTCTTCGGGCATCCAACTTTCTTATGTAAAATCAATGTATTCAAATTTCCCCTGATTCAATCACATATCATGTTCTGTAGGTTGTCGTCATACCCGACTTGGAAGTCCTCAGTATCACTTCCACATACACATAATCATGTAAACACAAAGGTTCTTCAGCATTTATAAGTGGTGAACAATATTTATTTCAAATTCATGCTCTCTTTTGTTGATCACAATATGATATGGGGTATTAAGACATTATCATGGGAATTTGAAAGCAATTTATCATTCATATTTATCAAACTTCAATGGAAAATCTCAAATCACATATGCATGGTTTCAACCATTGAAGTATATAGGCAAACAATTCCCATGA
>JAPEIP010000008.1:133293749-133325360 GCA_026120095.1 Capsicum chinense | reverse complement strand
TCTATGGAAAATCTCAAATCACATATGCATGGTTTCAACCATTGAAGTATATAGGCAAACAATTCCCATGACATAAAGAAAAATGACTTAGAAATCATATTGAAAGCAAGTTATTAGCATTTGATTTAAAACACCCATTTAAAAGCATGCTTGTTCACAAAAACTACACCCATGAGATTTTTGAATAACCCCACGTACCTCGATTACTATGAATATTAGATGCTTCTCGAAGCCTACGTTGAGAGGATTCCAAATATGCAATTTGTTCCTAAAACCCCCGGTTGAATCTGGAGTTGCTTGGGTTTATATTTTGAAACCCTAAAGAGAATCTTTGAGACCTTTTGATGAATAAAGGTGTATTTTGGGGTCTTTGCAACTGAATTTCGTGTTTTAGGGCTAAGTAAGGGTGGAAAAGGACCATTTTTCCCCAAAATGGAATGCTTAAGTCACTTGAATTCTTTACATAAGCGCCGCCCAGCCCATTTCCTGTGTTTACATAGGCACCGCCTAGGCTATCGCCTATGTTTACATAGGAGCCGCCTAGGCTATCATCTATGTTTACATAGGTGCCGCCTAGGCTATTGCCTATACTTTCCAGTGGCCATGGGCGATTGGTTAGGTGATGCATATCACTTTGAAAGTCCATAACTTCTTTCTCGAGTGTCGGATTTTAGCTAAATTGGTATCGTTTGAAAGCTAACTTGAAGACCTATCATTTGACACATAGTAGGCTCCCTAATTCGACGTATACAGAGAGTTATGGTGGATGGAACCTGACACACTTTACAACGTCCACTAAAACTTAGGTAATCAAAATAGTTTCAACTCGTCCTTGAGTTGAAAGACCCCTATGGTCTAAATTCAAGATTGAATGGATTCACATGCTACATAATCAATTAACATGCCTATTGGCATAGGATTTTATGGCTTCAGGATTTATCAACACATCGGAATCATGGTCTTTATTGTAGCTCGAAATGCGGGGCGTTACAGAAACGATCTATATCCAACCATACAACTCATACCACCAAGTAGTACCTATTCTAGTGACCAAAATCCATCCCACTAACCAACACTGCTCTATATGCAACTGGACCATACCCTCCATACCTCAACATATGGCCCATACCTATGAGTCGTATTGGGTCCAGAGACCAGAATTCCAGGAAATTTTCTAAGCTCCATAAACCAGGGTGTTTCAAAACCACATTCATGACATTATCCATACATATAGGCATATCACATGCCAGACAAGTACTAAGTCCTAACAACATTCTCAAAGCACTCAATCATGAGACATAAAGTGGAGGACTCCAACCTTTGATGCTTAGATTCAAACATTTCTTATTAGGCATGGGACTACATCCACATTAACATATTAATTAGATGATTTACTTTAACCGTACATACACTTATTAAGCAAAGTACTCTAGCCACAAAAACACCTATTTAAGGAAGGGACTCTAACCACACACACATATTCATTTAGGCAAGGGACTCTAACCAGATACCGATATATTAGGAAAGGGACTCTACCCTCATACCATATTAGATAAGGGACTCTAACCCAAGCCATTTCATTTGGCAAAGCACTTCAACCTCAAGAGATCTCATTGTGCAAGGGATTTTAACCACAAGCGATTTTATTAGGCAAGTGAGTTTAACCTCAAGTCCCTTTATTAGGCAAAGGACTTTAACCTCGACCCATTACGACTAACACTAGTCGACATTGGGAATCCTACTATTTGTTCATACATAATCATCCATTCAATTCACACTTAAGGACTTTAATCCATTTAGACAATTCCATACTATACATGACAACATGGTCCTCAAGGGAGCCTTCATTGCTCAACTATTTCAATAGGCCAATTCCTTAGCTCAATTCATCATAGAATCTAATTTAGGGTCATCATGACCTTCACAAACTTATCACATGTCATTAGAAATACTATACCATATTCTCACCATACTTTAGTTCACCACATAATTCAAGTTCATATTCGTGTTTAGAGACTTTAAACCCTCATTAAGAATCAACCAACAAGGTAATCAGTTTAACTCGACATGGCTTATAATACCTTTAAAATATTATTTAACAACTATTTATACTTATTGGGCCATTTCCCTAGTTCAAAACATCACCAACATAATACTAGATAATTCAGTTAGACATTTTCACAAACACTTCATATGCGTGCCTTTACCAAGGCCATTTTCATGGTAGAAATAATAAAGATTAGATTTACTAAAAACTCACATATACAATAAGAACCCACATGTGAAAATCATTGTTAATATCATGTATAAAAAAAGTCTAAGCAAAAGTCAACATTATTCATCATTAGTCAATAAAACCCTTTTCATTTGATTTAAAAATAACCATGTACACTTACTAATCCAAGCGTAAAATACATGGGTTTAGAGTTATTTATCAAGGGGAAGATTTATATGCCTTAGACAATTTGATTTTCCAAGTGTCTTGACTTCACTTTTCCTCTTAAAGAGCACCCTTAAAACCCTAGCCTTAAAGTCTTCACAAATGAGTTGGAGAGAGTTTTTTGGAAGTTTGATATATCAAAAATATTTTTAAGGAGGCCATATACACTTCTAGTGAGGGTACTTAGGGCTTTGGATGTGGGAAATAACCTAAGGTCCTCAATGAAAAGTTGAAAAATTAAACAAGATGTTGGGTATGACTCACTTAAGTCAATTGTACCATAGGGTACGAGTGGTACCCTAACTCATACCCTAGGATACTCCTAGGCCATCCATAATAGTTACGTAACAACTACCTACCATTGGGTCATATCCAAAGGGTTTGAATCATTTCCTCACTCATTAACTTGACCCATACCATAAATAATCCACTCCAACTTAAGACCTCACTCTATATGATTGGGATGTGTATGATTTGTACACCTAGATACGTTTGGGAGGAGACTCACTCGTACTTAGGATAGTTGTGACCATCACCACACTACCTAGGGTATGAGAGGGGAAGAAGAAGAGGATGCAACTCATATCCAAGGGATACAACTCATACCCCTAGTCATACATTGCTTATTTACATCCAATGAAGAAATTTGTCATATGGTTCAAAGACTAGGTGTTTCACATAATCAATAAATCTATCATTAGGCCTCAACTCTCAATATTCAACCCATATTAACCATCAATTTCCGAAGATCCTCAATACTACCTCAATAAGCAATTCAAAAATATACATCAAGTTTATAAAAGTTTTTCAATAGATAACACGAATCTCGACCTAAGCTGAGTCAAAAGTCCACTTTTAGATATTAAACAAGCCTTAATTAGTACTATGATTGAGATTCCACGAATAATAAAAGAAACTAAGCCAAACAACTAATTTACTATTCGTAAATGGCTTAAAAGGTCCTACAAATGCAAGTATTACAAAATCGATCACAAATTCCATGAATCCTATCCCAAATCTAACATAATATCATAAGTATACTATGACTTATCTCAATACATTAATGGGGGAGAGGTAACCTAGACTTTCTGGATGCCGAAAAAAGCTCAAAGCATCTACTAAATCACCAAATTACTCTTTTATGAAGCTTTCATAAGATTCCAAGCTATAAAAATCACAATCTACTTATAAAAAAGGAGAATAATGATACTTGTTTTGCACCATTATGCTTTGGGTCCAAAATCCTATGTGGGATACCATTTTAAAAAATTGTATTTTCAGGGCCAATCAAATATTCTACTATGCTCAAGGAGTAATTACCCTTAAAAATGGGTGAGATCCAAGCTAAACTAGGGCTAAAACAAACAACCCAAGTTCTAGCTATCTTGAAAAAGAAATGGGAATATCAACCATGAGAAAGGGCAAAATCTTACCTCAAATCAAATTATAATTGCATAACAATTATATTTTAAAGCTCCCCACATAACCAACTAGCTATATAACTATTTAGGGGTTAAGTCATAAGAAAATAGGTGAGAAATGGGAAAAGATGACCAGGAAATGGTCTATATATACCTATACAAGGTATTTAGGTATCACTATCTTGACATGATACTTATGATTGCCACATCTTATGTCTATTAGAGTGAGTCGCTATCGGGATATTTGGCTCTTAATCGCGGCATTTGGTGCCTTCCAAGGATATCACGATCCTGACCCCTGGTTCGTACTTCTGAGTGTACCAGATACAATTGAGAATTGGAATTTCCCAAGACTCTGCCAACCCCTCGAGATTCATCAAAAATTATGTATATAAAAATGAACTATGCAACCATACCAAATTTGATGTTCTGGAATCAATGGTGCAGTTGAAATTTCCATCAGAGGATATTTTAAATAAATTGGTCCCACACATAATTTCTTTTCTTAAATTTTTGACCAATAGGTCGAAATGAGCTGGGGTGCCTCAGGACCCAAAACAAGAGTCCACTTAGCCTAAAATCGACATTCCAGTGCTATTGGAACAGTCAAAATTTGCATATAAGGTTGTTTGGATAATTTTTTACTTGGTAGCTAATTTGAACCATCTAGGACTTCAAAATAGAGAATTAGCTCTAAAAACAAAACAAACTACCGAGTAACTGAAACATCGGTCCCAGGAAGTCATAAATTACTTTGGGCAGCTATAGAGAAGCTATAATAATGAAAATAAGCAGAACTATGGAAAATGACTTGAAGGGTCATTGCAATGTCTATTACTAAAAGAACTTTCGTCTGCAAAAGTTATGGATTAAAATATAGCTGAAGGCTCGAATAAGTGAGGATACTAGGTATGCGTCTCTCTCTATCTCTTAAGTAGCCTCCTCTACTAGGGGGTGCCTGCACTGAATCTTATCTATATGAATCTCCCTAGTAAGCAACTGCCTAACATCACTAGCCAAAATGATAACAGGATCCTCCTCGAAGGTCTACCGCTGATGTAGCTGGACTGAGTCCCACCTAAGCATATGAGATAGATCAGGAATGTATTTCCATAATATAGAAAATGGAAAATTGAATGGATGATAGGAAAATTTTGAGGTAAAGTAAACTCATAGGCTAACTCACTAACAGTGCGAGGAATCTTAAAGGGTCTAATATATCTAGGGTTTAGTATGTCCTTTCTTCCAAATCTCATCACACCCTTTATAGGGGACACACGAAGGAATACCCAATCATCTACTCCAAATCTAAAGGCAAAAAGACTATGGTTCGAGTAAGCCTTCTGCCTACTCTGAGCTACTCTCAACCTATCTTGAATCACCATGACTCTTTTCAATGACTCCTAAAGAAAATCAATAGCACGGGTCTAATATCAGAAGTATCGAACCAACCAACTAGAGAATGACATCTCCTACAATACAAAACCTGAAAAACGTCATCTAAATACTCGAATGAAAACTATTGTTAGAACAAAACTCTGTCAATGGGAAATATTGGTCCCACTGACCTCTAAAATTATTAATACAGTCTTAGAGCATATCCTCGAGATCCTTAATAGCCTACTCTGGCTGGCCATCGATGTGTGGATGAAAGGTTGTACTAAGGTCCACCGAAGTATCCAAATCCTCCAAAAAATCACTCCAAAAGCTTAAAATGAACACGAAACCCCTATATGAAATGATAGATAAAGTTTAAACCACGTAAAACGACTATCTCACTAACATATATATGAGCTAACCACTCAGTGTTGAAGGACATCTGATTGGAAATTTAATGTTCCGACTTGGTCAAATGATCTTTAATGACCCAAATACCATCGTAACCATGAGAAGTATAGGGTAAATCACTGACATAATACATGGTAATCTTCTACCATTCCACTCAAGAATAGGAAACCTCTAAATCAAGCCACTCAATCACTGATACTAACCTCCACCTGCTAACAACATAGGCTATGAGCTATAAAGTGTGCCAAATCTATCTTCATACCACTACACCAATAATGTTGCCTCAAGTCTCTATACATCTTGTTTGTATCCAGGTGAATGAAATATCTAGAGCTTTGAGCCTCATGAAAAATCAACTGAATCAAGTCATTGACCATCATAACATAAATACAACTATAAAATCCTAAGAAAACCTCAGAAACTATGGTGTTTCTCTTAGTGTCACCACTCAACACCTGATCACAAAAGAAGCAAAGCTTACTATCCTTAAAGTGTCGATCTCAAATCTACTCAAATAGTGAAGGCCTTACCTTAACAATAAAAAGAACTCTCCAAGGGTTTGAAATATCATGGAGAACCATCAAATTATCTAAGGACTAATTATCTAATGCCAAAGACCTCTGAGAAACTGAAACATAAGCTAAGCTACCCATACTTACTGCCTTCGGACTAAGGGTGTTTGCTACTATATTTTTCTTGTCCGAAAGATACATGATAGAAATATCACAATCCTTACACAATTAATCCATGCATGCTATCTAGCCATAATACTTAATCGACACCATCTATCTAAGCTTCTTAGCATTAAGCTCTTTCTTGATAATAAGATGCTAAACACTTTGATGATTTGTTAAAATCTCACAATGCAAACCATAAAGTTAATATCTCCAAATCTTAAGTGTGAAAACTTCTGTCGCCAACTCCAAATCATGGGTGGGTTAGTTCCGCTCATGCACCATAAGCTACCTCAAAGTATAAGAAATAACACAACCCTAATGCAATAATAAACAACCCATACTAACACTAAAAGCATCACAATATACGGTGAATCCCTCATCCTCAATAGAAGAGCCAAAATAGGAGATGAAGTAAGAAACTCCTAGAGCTAATCAAAGCTCGACTTACGCTCCTTATACCATCGAAAACTAATCTTCTTACAAGTCAATAAGGTAACAGGTGCTAAAATAGGAGCAAAACCCTCAATGAATCATTTGTAATAATTTACTAAACCAATAAAGATATGAACCTTAGATGGAGATATAGGCCTAGCCCAATCATGAATGGCATCAATCTTCATTGGGTCTACGATAATCCAATAATTAGACACAACATATCGATGAAAAATTTTAAAATCAAAACTATCTTTAGGATATCCTCATCCAAATTCTTCAAATGATTGTGACCAGACCTCAAATCAATCTTAGAAAACACTGCTGCATCCTGAAGCTAGTCAAATAAGTCATCAATATGATGGAATGGGCTAATAGTTCATCACATCACCTTATTAAGCTGCCTATAATAAATACACATCCACATAAAGCCATTATTATTCTTTACAAAAAAACTCATGATCTCCCCAAGAAGAAAAAATCTATCAAATAGAACACTTACCGAAAAGATCCTAAAACTGAGAATTCAACACCTTAAGAAAGACAGGAGCTATCTGGTAGGGTGCCATAGAAATAGGTCAATTGCCAGGCTAAAGATCAATAAAAAATTCAATTTCATTGGTAGAATGTATGCTAGGTAGATCATTATAAAACACATCAGGAAACACAAGGACTATAAGAAAGAAGTCAAAAAATAGAATCTCCATACTAACATAATTAATATAGGTAAGATAAGACTCGAAACCCCCTCAAGATAAGACTCCTAGCATATATATAAGAAATAATCCTCATCAGCTCATGATGAGTAATCATGCCCAAGCTATACCTTCAATCTGAAGATTATGCAGTCGTTGTCAAGTATAGTAACCCAATAAAGATTGGGGTCAAATCTCAAGGAAATATATGGAATTATGGCTCTTAACTACTGTAGTCAATGGAAAGAACTAAAAAGTAAATAGAGGGTTTGGAGAGAAAATATCAAAAAAGTAAATAATATCAATTGTGGTAGTAGTTCGGTCGTAGATGACCATTAGGATTAAGTTCCCGTTGGTTTCTAACTTAATAAGTTTCTTATGATAAATCTAAATATTAAACAACTGTGCATGTTGAGTCTAGCAAGATAGGTATCACCAACTGCCTCTCGATACTATTTGGTAAATTTCACTCATCTCATATCAGTCTTAATGCATTGCCTTACTAACCCTTACCTTAGACCCCAGTTACAACTATCTCCTCTTAGTCTTAAATTAATTAAATGAGAATTAACTAGCTTAAGAAGAGAGTACAAGTAAGCTTATTTTAAAATTAACTCCAAATTACCAATGTGATTTCCATTTCCCAATATCTACCTCCCTCTCGAGTTTGTACTAACGCAGGAGAGGTCCTAACATGTGCACCCATTAAGAAATTAATTAAAGCAAAGGAATTCTCAAAACATGCAATAATAATCTGGAAGATTGAACACTTCTCCTATGTAGCTATGTAGCCCGTGTTCCCACAACCCTAGCTAAGGGAAATTACCCACACATGTTTGTTTAACGATTAAAAGAATTCATTTTTGAAAGCAATCAACAATCACATAATTATCAATTACTTAAAATTACAAAACTTAAACTAAATTAACAACCAAAATCAATACAAAATAATTATTAGACCAATGACAGATATCAAAATTAGAATATATGTTTGTGTGTATCAATTTTACATAAAATGAATATAAAATGTCATTAGGGTATTTTTAGGATACATGGAAACCCTAAAATCAAATCCCCAATGAGAAAAGAAAAACAAAGTCGGTGGCTACTTACTAAGTCAACATACAGACTTTATGCTGAACATACAGATTGTATGTTGGACTTAGTATGTTACTACCCTTGAATCCTGGATCTTCAACTTTCTGGGCTTTTGCATTTTTTACTGATTAAGTAAAGATACGTGTGTATGTTGAACATGCATATCGTATGCCTAATTAGTATATTGATATTCTTAATTTTTCATGCAACTTAGCTTATGGACTTTTAGTTTCTCAACATACTTTGGTCACATACTCTAAATATGTAGCACATACATCTAAAGATGACTTTGTATGCATCGAAAAATTTCACTTTTCACCTTTTTCTTTAGTATTGCATCAAGAACCTACTTTCATACAAAACATACCCAAAACCCATCACATCTTTCAAAACCTCCTAAGAAACTTTTCTCATTTCATAGTTTTAAGAATCGAAAGTTCTAATTTCTATAGCACATCAACATCCTCAACTTTGATCTCTTGCATGTCCTTAGGAAATACAACACAATAAAATAAAAGAAAAAATATGATGGTAAACTAGGAGAATATAAGCTATCCTAGGCAGTCAGTCATCACTTTAAGATCAAGCCATAATACCCTCTCCTATCTGAACCTTATAAAACCAACTGTGTATAAATATGAAGCATAAATATGTGACATATGAGATCATGGTATGGAATTACATTAACAATAGATAATTATGCATGTATATACAAGTGACATTACCCAAAACAAATAACAACTAGCAATATAACTCATTTGTCCTCACAGTAAAAAAGTGCCACTCACTCATAATAAATAACACACATCAATCCCGGGACAACCAAGAGACACTCACACATAAAAGAAAAGTTCCAATCAATGTGCATTAAATACCATAAGATTGCCCTTATTTTTTTTACCCTTATTTTGGGACAGCCAAGTTAGGATCACTATAGGATTTTATTTGGTGTCTAATATAGGCTTGGGGGCTGGTATAGTACATATGGATATATCAAGTGCCTAAGCGTCCTTCGCACTACAACTACTCTTGGGGCCCACAATTAACCAATTTCTTTTTAATTGCACCTTTATTTCTCTCTTTTTATTATTTATTGCACATTGAAGTTGGGTGGGTTTTTATTCCTTCTTTTATATTTTTTCATAATTTTTCTTTTTGTTTTCTTTCTTTTTTTACCATACCTATCCCTACTATCATTTTATCTTATTTTACCCTTTTTCATACCCACTTTACCTCACACAACCCTATAATACCACCCTTAACTTAGGAGATTTGACTGAGTTGAGATACACAATGTCAAGGTAGGAACTAGTAAAAATAAACTATTGTATCACAAATGGAAAGATGAAAGATGTAACAACAAAAATTCGCTATAAGGCTCAAACTTATGGATTAAGGGGTACAATTCGCACATGGATTGTCATTTAGGTTAAAAGTAGACTAACATAAAAAATGGCCTATGATCAATTCCTAACCAACTATCATACAACCTAGGCAAGACTAACCAGGCAAGTTCTGGAATTAACATACAAAAGGAACTAAGTAGCATCTCACAAACACATGGAATAGAGTAAATATTAAAAGCTATAACCTATTCAGGTCATGAAAGTGTTAGCAAATGATTATTATGACCCTAATATTAATGCCATAAAAAATCCATAATGCTCACAGATGAAAAATTCACACAGTTCTAAAACAAAGTTTTAGAGGGGAATCATTCTTCTTAAAAATCAATCAAAAATATGACAACTGCCCTAAATACCTAAAAATCTCCTATTACTAAATAGCACAATAAAATATGAAATAAAATAGAATATAACACAAATTTTACCATGGACATGTTAGTTCTACAAGCATACCATGACTAACAAGAAAAGAAGCACGATAATAAAATCCCATGGCGGCTATGGTATGCCCCACCCCAACTAAAAAATTATGAATTATCCCCAATGCTCTAAAATAATATAAAACAAAGGAAATGAGCACCTAATTATGATGCACTAAGATTTCGTGCTCATGAGTATCTCTAGATAGGTATATATCCACTGGTGGAGGAGTTAATTGTAGCGGTGCAATACTATAGAATATACCTGCTACTATCATAACATACCTCTATCTCTCAATAACTACAAACTCCACTAAATCATGTCTGGCCATATTTAGGGCCTAGTTATATGGAATACTTGGATCATGCAGATCCCCCACATGTCCTCTCTTTGTTCCACCCCCACATGTCCTCTTTTGGTCTCACCTACTGAGGCCACCTAATCATCCTTCATAAATAAATCAAAGTATCTAGGCTTATGAAAAGGTGATATTTGAACCACTGGGAGTATGACTAGAGAAGTGGCTGTCATATGGCTTTTTGTGAGAAAGCATTAATCTACTTCCAAGGTATCTACCTCCTCTATAATATGTCCTATATACGATATCTTAATCTCTAAAAATTAGGCTATAACACATCTCTCTAAAGCATCCATATATTCTTGTAAATCAATACGTAACTCTAACATAGTGACTCTACATGCTTCATCCCATCTAACCTTTATTATCTCTAGTCTATTTTGGACCCATTGCCTGATCTACCTATATTGAGTAGCCACCTCGATCTCAATAACCCATAACCGGGCATCAGTGACTAATATTTACAAGAACTAATGATATGTCATTATCATACCTTTAGCAACACTTGTAGTGGATGGCCGAGGGGGCACTGCAGTTGCTTTCACCAGCTTTGAACTAAAAGTTATGGCTGATGTTGAAGTGGTTGGTGTCCCCTCACCCTGAGTACTCAACTTAGGGGACTCTCTCTACTCCTCCATCTTAAGATTAATGGTAAATCCCATATCACCTTCTTATATCTCAATAGGCTTTATAGGTGTTAATGGACCCTCAGACTGAGTTAGAGGTACTGTAGTAGGCATATGTGTTTAATCCTTTATCAACCTAGTTGGTGATATGGCTTCTACCTATACTCTTTCATCAAATATTAGTATCTCAGGAACACCGGCCTCATCACAAAGTCACTGAATAAGGCATGGAAATAGAACAATCATCATCACACCAAAAGCTCTCTTATGAATCTCATGCCGAATAATGGCCACAAAGTAAATATCATAATCAACAATGATACTAGAAACTAAAGTATCACCATCCCATAACAACATATTATCTAAAGTAGTGGGACACAGTCGAAATCTAACTAACAACCACCAGAAATTTTTAATAAAAGTCAATGTTACCTTCTTTACATATCATGCCTATAAATCCAAATGGTTTTATCACTTGACGTGAAATGTATCTGGTAATCTATCATATTATCTCTAGTCTCTTGCTTTATCAATCAACATCTCTCAAAATCTATCTATCTTGTACAACTCATAATCTATAATTATACTCTACTATAGATACTGGTGTAATATAATCTAGTCAAAAGAGGGCACAACGGATGGATATAGTTGATATATCAACCATAACCCCTCTAAATAGTGTTTGCTCAAGATGGGGCTACTCAACAAGCCTCATAATAGTCCTCCAGGTTATAGTAAAAATCACAGTATCTGAGTATGATGCGTAGAATTCCTGCACCAATACCAGGATATGAGTACTAAGGGATGTGGTCAATTACCATAGCTGAAATTGACCAAAACCTGTCTACAGCTATAGTGCTTTGGCCATCACTAACAAAAAATTACCCTCTTGATCTAGCTGGTGTCTCTCAAAATAGTGTTATCTTGCTTGAATATAGTCTAAAGGCCCTCTAAACACCACCTCTGATTTACCTCATCAATAGGCTACTCAAAGATATGCATGGGATCAAAAGTTTAACCCGGCTGAGCTAGTTCATGAAGGGAAGCCTGGTTTGTAACCTCATCAAACTTTTGTGCAATTGATAAATCCTCCCCATCTTTTACATCAAACTTATCAGAAGGCCCTTCGTTAGTCCAATGATCCCATGTATCTGTTACTAGTATTTACTAAGAATCTACCTACTTATTATCTTCATCATATACCTTATAAGACTATGGAAAATAATGGGGTGATTTCCTTGCTTTTTTTATCCTCAACCTGCTTATGAGTGCAATAGCCTTAGCCAACATCATAGGATAAATAAAAGTTGTTCGCTTTCCCCACTGTGACTTTGTTGTAATTGGTACACTCATCTTGGCCATGATAATAGCATAAAAAAAGCCCCTTTCTTTCCCCTAGTCACTAGCCCTGGTACTGTGGCCGGATCCACTTTGGTTGGGGTTGCTTTGTTCTAGGCAAAAGTTTATTTTTCCTCCAAGCTACTATTCTAGAAAGAGTCAACCTATAAACTACAAGCTATGGAATTATTCTTTGAATTCTTAGGAGCCTTATGATCCAAAAAGAACCATGTGTTAGTATCTAACAAATAATGAGGGATTGCAAAACTTGAAGAAAAAATCAAAATTCAAGAACTTCAAATTTGTCCTTAATTTTTGAACCCCTATAACTTATTTGAGTTCCCATAAGTCCAATGTGCAAGCATATAAAATGAATCATAAAATTTAATATAAACTAGCATGCCCAACTTTTGGTATTCCTCTACTTGTTTAAGTTTAACTTCCTTTTAAGTCCTAATCTTAGGGTTTAATTAAAGAACAAAGACCTACCTCAATATTATAGGCTAATTCAAGTCTCCTACACACAAGCATGATTATTTTTATATATTCTGCATAAAAATAAGCATATCAACTTGCTTGTTTAACATTTAGCTAAGGATATTACAATTTGGAGTTGAAAAAGTTACCTTTTCTTTGAGAATCCAAAAGTCAAATACAAAGAGGTAAAGAGAAACCCAAGAATTAACTTTTATTTAGAACTTTAGGATGGGTCCCCAAATAAGTCTTAATTTAGCCTTTGCTTAAGTGTATCGACATGTGTAGTTTTGAATTTTTAGAGGGAGTCTGAATTTTTAAGATTAAAGAGGAATTTTAAGAATTTGGTAATTAGTAAATGAGAAAATAAGGATTTAAGTATTATGGGGGTCTGACTTAGGTTTAAATAAGATATTGTTGGGCCCAAAATTTTAAGAAAAGTTTTGGCCCATATGTGCACCACTTACGGAGTCAATATACGATCCTTATATTGAACATATGGTCTACATGTTGACACCATATGTGGGACCAAAAATTTGGCCATTTTCCTTGCTCACTGGATTTTATATTTTGATACTTATTTTGCTACTCACAAGTTCATAAATTATATATATGAACCTACAAGTTTTTCTAAAGGTTTAAAGTCAATAAATTCTCCAAAAAATCTCAAAGTTCCATCTTTTCATGTTAAGTACAACTTACCTGGCCCACGTGGGACTTATGACCTTGATGACTCAGTCACTAAGTCCCATTGGCTGAAAAAAGATGTATTTAGAAATTCTTACCACATTCCAGGCATTTGTTTAAGATATGTACATACAAAAACTAAACAAATAAAAATAAACAATAAAATAGTGGGTTACCTCCCACCCAACGCTTGATTTAACATCGTGGCACGACATGGATATGTTGGTTAATCTGACTTCACCAACAAGCCCTTGGGTTGCCTTCAATGCTGTACTTAATTTAACATAACAGTACAACACGATTACCTTAATTTCTCAGAATTCATCAAGATACCCATAATAATACCCTTCTGGGTCATTAATACAATATATTATCGACACACCTGTCATGTTGTTCAGCTGCTTTATTATTTTATGGATGTTTAACGTGACCTCTAAGATATTGACTCTAAAATTCAGCTCCCTATTCTCCATATAAACCATCACTCTACCTATGGACATAAATGGTCTCCCCAGTAAGATAAGTATCTCAAAATCAAGTCCATAATGACAAAGCCAACCGAAAATTTGAAGTTATCTACTCTCAAAATAACATCAAAAGAAATGCCCATAGGTTTTTTCACAGTGTAGTCATCCATCAATAGTCGCATAGTATTTGGTTTAGGAGGGATCAAACTCAATTTATTGAATAAATCCAGTGACATCAAATATATTCTAGGTCATATATCACATAAGGCCCCGGTAAAACAGCATTGCCCAATAGTGCAAGGTATAGTGAATACAAGGTATAGTGAATGCTCTGGGATCACCTTTTTAGTAGGCCATAGACTTAATAATGATTGTATTACAGTGGTGAAATCTACCAACATCCTCAAATTTATCCCCTTTCATCTTTGTAATAAAATTATTCATAAGCCTTGCATATCCAGGCATCAGCTCCAACTCCTCAAGAAGAGAGATGTTCAAGCTCAACTCTCTCAATATCTTAATAAATCACTTGAACTTCACTTTCCCTATCTTCTACTTCAGTATCTAAGGAAAAGGTGGGGGGTCGTGCAATTTGTCTCACTTCCAGTTCAATGACCTGACTGTTACCTTTGTCTTCACCAACTTTACTATTACCACCCATTGCCCCTTTTGACTCTACAATAGGTGTTTCATCAATAGTAGATTCATCACACTTTGGAACTTCAACATTAGGTAATAGGGGATCTACAATAGTTATACCACTTATTATGTTATAGAAAAAACATAATCATCATTCTTCTGATTTTTAATAGTGTTGCTAGGAAGTGTACCTGACCACCTCTTGTTCCGTCTTGATGACATCAGCTCGAATTGGTGCTCCAACTTCTTGATAGCGGTGGAATGACTTTCAACCATCTGGGTCAACATTGAAAAGACAGCCTTAATCTTCTTAAGGTTGCTCTCCTAATTTTCTGGACCCTTGACCAGCTTGGTCAGCATCGCCTTTATTCTAGATTCTGTATCCTGGCTGCCTAGTGGAATGAACCTTTCTCCCTTTCTCTCTATAGTTATCCTTTTTTCTTAAGTCAGCATCTCACTTCTTACTACAGTCTCTGTATCTTTCATAATACTTTCGACCTTTGTTTGTTTTCCCTTAGGCTTGAAAACCCGCTAACTGATGATCTAGATATTTAGCTTCCTCCTCTAACTCTGACTTATAAGCTTTGGAAGCTGAACCTTAAGCTCCTACTATATTCACTTTCTCGGAACATGCTGCTGCAAATCGTGTTTCCAGTAACCCAAGATTAGTTCTTAGCAATGAAATTTTTTCTGCTAATTAATTATCATCTACTTTCTAGTCATAGAAGGCACCAATAACATACGTTCCTGATTCCTTCTCAGCCCACCGAGTTTGCAACCTTCGATTAGTGAGAGAGATCTGATCTAGGATATTTAAAGTTATCTCCCTGTGTAGTCTAATAAAAGCTCCTACTGAGATGGTGTTTGCCTTGACATTAGAATTGGTGGTCAGGGTTCTATAAAATATCTCCAATATCGTTGTCCTTGAAATTTAATGGTTGGGAGACATACTCAGCTTCTTATTGTACCTGAACCAAGTATCGTATATAGATTCAGACAACAACTGCCAAAAATTATAAGTCTCATCCTTAAGATGCAACTTACTGGATGAAGTAAATAACCTATTCAAGAATTGCCTATGCAACTTATTCCATATGGTGGTAGATACTTTTGGGAGTTCCCCTATCTATAAAGATGCTTCACTAGTAAGCAAGAAAGGGAACAACCTCAATCTATCTGCCTCCTGATTTTGCTGTAGATTTAAGATCTGTGTTTGGTCTTAGAATATACGTTTGTGAGTATCAATAGTGTGTAAGCTTAATACAAATCTTCAAAAGGGTATTTATATGATACATGGAAACCCTAATAATTAAATCCCGAATGGAAAAGGAAAAACAAAGTCAGTAGCTACTTACTAAGTCAACATGTACACCGTATGTTGAAATACACACCATATGTTGGATTTAGTTTGTTGCAATCCTTTAGTCCTGGATCGTCAACTCTCTGGAATTTTACATTTTTGTACTGACTAAGTCAACATACGGACTGTATGTTGAACATACGAATCGTGTGTTAACATAGTATGTTGATGTTCTTGTTTTTTCCTATAACTTAGCTTCTAGACTTTAAGTTTCTCAACAAGTTTTGCTCACATACACTAAGTATGTAGCATAGACTACCAAAGATGACTTTGTAAGTACCTATAAACTTCACTTTTCTTCCTTTTAATCAGAATTGAATCCAAAACATAGTTTCCTGAAAAAAAAACCCAAAACGCATCATAATAACTAAAAATCCTAAGAAATTTGCATATTTTCTTAGTTCTAAATGTTAAAAGTGATATATTTCTATAGCACATCACCTAATAGCTCCCTGCCACATGACTTGGGGTTGCCAGGCATAGCTAAGGTAACATTCTTGGCAAATCAATCCATGAAAGCATGATAGTTGGGTGAACAATTCATGCCTAAAATTATAGCAAAATCCCCCATGTCTAGCACAATAAGATCAACATCAGTATAAAGATCTCTATCAGTCATATCAAATGATATGAAAACCCCATCCACTACTAAAAAATCACCAACAGGAGTAGATACATATAATGGCATTGATAATAAATCCCAAGAATACTCCAACGCTGGAGTATAATGAGAAAACACATAAGAATAAGTGGATCTTGAATCAAACAAAGCAAAGGCCAACTGGTGGCACACCAAAATTGCACTTGTAACAATAGTATCCAAAGACTCAGCCTCGAGTCTAGTATGTACTGCATACAATTGACCATATGCATAATCTTGCTAGGCCCTTGACTGATCACCTACTTTAGAACCTTTAAGGCAACCTCTATGACAATGCAAACCCTTCTAGCCAAGGGATAAACTACTCTAATAGGAGAAACACTCTTAGCTGAAGTAATAATTACCTTATGACTAGGGTACTCTCGTAAATAATGACCACGACCTCCACAACTATTACATTCCCCATGAACTAAAAAAGAATAAAGATGTCCAACTGATGCAAAATAGAAAGCTTGGCTAGAATAACCAAAAAACAACCCTTTAAAGACTAACCACTACCTTGAAAAGAACAATCACTAACACAAGACTCGCTTTCATTTGTAATCGAGAGAGCTTCCTGAATGGGTCTACTAAGTTGACTCTGAGGCAATTAAAACTGATGAAGAGGGTATCTACCATGAGAACTGCTACCTCTAAAATAAGATCTACTATGACTCCCACTAAAATTTCCCTAATATTGAGTTTTCCTATCTCTGCCCCCTTGGCCCTTATGATGCATCTCCTCTATAAGCTCAATATGATTAGAAACCTCAACAAAACACCTACCAATAACAATCAAACATTGAGTAGATATACAAAGAGAAAGTCTTAACACTTGGACATAGCAACGAACCCTCTTATACTTAGTATCTAAAATATAAGTAGCATTCGTAGACAATTTTTTAATATGATTCTCATACTAAAAAACTGTCAAGGAGTTCTACTCCAATCTCACAAATTGATTTCTCAAATAATCCCTAAGGTTGCGAGGTATGTACTTCTCTAAGAAGATCTCAGAGAACTGAGCCCATGTCTAAGAAGAAGATCTAGCTAGCTTGGAATCAAGATGACCTCTCCACAAATGTCGAGATGCCAAATCCAACTGATAAGTAGTGTAGTCCACACTATGTGTCTTAATAAGGCCCAAATTATGGAGCCTATCTTCATAAGCAATAAAAAAAATCATATGCATCCTCTCTTGGTGCACTAGAAAACCTAGGTGGAGAAAATCTCAAGAACCTACCCAACATCTTCTGGTCCTCAACAGACATAGCAGGGTGATCAACCTCCGGCTGAGCAACTACTGAATGAGGAACTACCGGTACAGGAGCAACCTCAACTCATGGAGACTTAGTACTACTCCAATTTATAGATTATGTACCATTAGATGGAACATCACTAACCAAACTCAAACTTTGAACCAAAGCATTTTAATGCACTAAAGAAGAAATAAACCTCAGTGGAACCTGATCTAGTCCGTGACCCATTGCTAGATGAGGCAAAAGAATCTCTGGCTCAAGAACAAGAATGGGGTGTAGAAAATAAGAACATGAGAGAAAAGCTTGGCGTAAAAGGCTTGAGCATATATGCAGTGCTTACTATCATTAATTCTATCTATTCGACATACGGATGATAAGCCTATACCTAAAAATATTTGAGAATAAAAAAATGAGGCCTATATAATTAGATTAGATAAGTTTAGGGACAAATTATCTAAATGGAAGAAGTGAAGACATAATTAAAGTTTACACTTATAAAAAGATCCCATATCTTGCCCCTAAGCTGGGGACACATCTTGTGGTTTCCATGAACTCTAGCTCATCAACGAACAATGACAGGATCCCTAGGATCAATCTTGATACCGACATCTCGTCTAGCAGTAACTTACGTCCTAGCCATCACTGAAAAAGAGATGTCAAGAAATACTTAATAAACCAACTCAAACACTTAGCAATAAATTAGTAAAAGAAGTGAAGAACTCCTAAGAATGTCCTATAGCCTCCTAAAGATAAGAAATGGGCATCATCATTCTGATCTACAGGACTCTACAGAACACTTTCTCTTTTATCAACAACATCAGTATAACCTAGCTTTGGTACAAATTTGTCACAACTTGATTTATGGTCATGATGGAACCTACTAAACCCCACCAGTATGTAAGCCAAACCATAAACTGGAGTTATTCGCAATGGGTTAATCTGGTGGAAATTACCTCAAATTAGCAAATTTGGTGATTCAACACAAGTATAAACAAGGCAAGAAAGTAGTCTAAATAATAACAATAATATAAGAAACCATCCCACGACCCGGTAGAGCCACTACAAGAGCAACTATAAATACAACCAAAGCATTTAACATAGTTAATACAATTTGTCCTGAAACTAAAAACTAGATAGAAGTAAGATAGAGGAAAATGGGCGACTCTAACTCTATGAGCTCACTCTATCTCCGAATCAACCATAATATGATCCTCGAATCAACAATGATACCTAGTTCTTAGTTCTTCACCAAAATGTTAAAGAGGTATAGTATGAGAAGTGTAGTATGAGTGTCAAACACCGATACTCGGTAAGGTACAACCGATGTCAAATTATATCATACCTATTACAATAATTTCCACTTTTGAACTCAAATCCAATACCCATATGATCACTATCATATTCTACTACCAATACATGCTTAATTTCATATCAATAGCGGACTTGAAGAAATAATCATAAAATCAACATCATTATAATCTTCTAGACTTGAACCGATAGTGCATCATGATATCATCATTATTATCCAGATTTGAACTAGTAAGCATATCATCAAGCTTATAAACATTATTGGAACTTGAATGGATAAATATATATATACACAATATCTTAAGGAATAGAACAATTAGTTATTTGATCATTAAGCCTAAACTCTCAATATTCAACCAATCTCACCATCAAGTGCCAAATTTCCTGAATATTACTTCAATAAGATATTCCAACACCTTCTTCAAATTTATAAAAGGTTTTAAATAGCTAATACCAATCTTGGCCTAAGTTGATCCAAGGTTCCACTTCTAAGTACCCAAAATTCAATACTAAGCAAATTCTACAACAGACTAGGCTAAGTTATCTAATTCCACTCTTAGACGTTTATCAAGCCTTAATTAGCCCTAAGATAGAAATTCGACTAATGATATAAGAAACTAATACAAACAAATAATTTACAGTTTCCAAATGGTCTGGGGAGTCCAACTAGCCCAAGTATTTCCAAATTTATCACTAATACCTAGAATCCAAATCAAACATAATTTCATAAACACACTATAACCTATCTTAATAAATGAAGGGTAAGGGAGGGGGGAAACCTATCCTTCGTGGAAACCAAAGAAAACTCAAAGAATCCACTAAATAGCCGACTTTCCCCTTTGCGAAGCTTCTGAAATATGTCAAGCTACAAAAAACCACAATCTGCACATCAAATCCATAATAATGATATGCATATTTCACCATAGTGCTTCGGGTCCAAAAATACACTAAAATGCTATGTGGATCCCATTTATGAAAATCACATTTCCGAGGCCAAACAAACATTCTTCTATGTGCAACAAGCAATTACTCAAAAAATGGGTGAAATAAAAGACGAAGTAGGGCTAAAATCAAGCCTCCGAGTTGTTCAAAACTTGAACATGAAATGGGAAAATCAACCATGAGAAAGGGTGAAATCTTACCTCAAATGAAAAGATTATCGCATAATTATTGTTATTCAAGCTCCCCAAATAACAAACAATTTTAAATCTCAAGCTATATCACTATCAAGGGTTTAAGTCTAATGCTAATAGGTGAGAAATAGGCAAAGATGACTTAAAATGGTCTATTTATACTAATCTCAGGTATTTGAGTATCGCTATCGTGACCCAAGACTCGCGATCGCCATATTTTAAGGGTATCAGGGAAAGTTGTTATCACGATATATGCCTCTCGATAGCGACACTTAGTGTCTGCCCAGAATATCGCTATCACGACTCTTGGCTCATGATTCCGAGTGTGCCTCAAATAATTAAGAATTGGAATTTCCCAAGTCTCCGCCAATATCTTAGGATTCATCCTGAATCAAGTATAAATAAATGGACTATGAAACCCTACCAAATTTTATGTTCTAGACTCAATGGTGTAGTTGGAATTTCCATCCAAGGCCTTTTTGAAAAAAAGTGGATCACGCACCCAATTTCTAATTTCATAATTTTCCAACGAATAGGTTGAAATGAGCCGGGCGCCTCAAGGCCCAAACTAAGAGTCCACCTAGCCTAAAATCGACTATCCAAAGTTGTTGGAATAGTCAGAATTAGCATACAAGATTTGTTGACTAAAGGTTTTGGTCGGTAGCCAATTTGAACCTAATAGGACTTCAAAATAGGGAATTGACTCTAAAAACCAAATGAACTGCCTGGTAATCGAACTGTCAACCCCATCATCTCATAAATGACTTGGGTAAGTTGTAGAGAAGCTATGACGATGAAATAAAGTTTAAATATTGAAAATGCCCCAAAGGGTCATTACATGGTGAGACATACAAGATGACTCCAATAAGTTGACAAATTGGTGTTGGGGACACTCCCTACTAAAATAATATTCCATCCTACAATCATAACTTAACTCAAGAGCTCTAGGATAGTGAGAAATATATGTTGATCCTCTCTGAAAAACAAACTCACATCTGGGGCACTCCTTAGATCAATGAAAAATATCTCTATAATCAAATTAAGCTGTTGGAATATTTTGAAGTACTACACCCACTGATCAAAATGGCCGCCACGACCTAAAGATCTATACAAAACTTTAAAAGGTCTGATGAGAACTCTGCCTGCTGTGACCACAAAGATTGAGTTGAGATCCAACTATAGTCTACAAAACTAGCTGTGTGGAACTCTAAGGGTTGAAGTGATGTTGAATCTTCTAGAAGGATTCCTACACCAGAATGAAATCCCAATAACACTTTACTGATGACATATCCTTTTACCACCATTTTTATAATTTTTAATACATGCTCTCTCTATGGTCCACACGTGATCCATAACATGATAAAAAGAAGACTCAATTGTTATCAAATTGACATGACCCAAACCAAGGCCTGGCCATTTTGGATATATTAGTCTAATCGGGAGTGTAGACCACCCCCAATACTCGTACCATTGACTATCCCTCACCCCATGTCGGATGAATTCTAAAATATAATACGTTAAAATAATACTAATTTATGGACATGATAACAAGTCTAAAATGAAAAGAAAAATCCACAACGAATTAATCATCCAATAGCAATACCAATACCGATGTTAACACTATTAGCGACACCGCCCAGGCCCATAGAAGTCTAAAAAATCCTTGAATTCAAACCAAATAATATCCAGTCTGGACATGCCTCCGACCATATCCAAATACATAAACAAAAGAATAATAATGACATAAATAAGTCCATAGCATAAAATGGGGTCTTCTAGAGTATGGAAGCTCACTAAATTAGTCTAACTTAATAGTTGTCCATAAATAACCAAGTCACTGAGCATGAGGAGTGGTAGTATGACCGGTTCCTGTATTGAGTAGGGATACAATGGCCAAAGACTGTTATCAAGGTGAATGCTAGCATAAAACTGGTATAAAGATAAAACAATGCTCTTTAATCAAAACAAATTAAAGCAATGTAAATAACCATGGGCGATAACATATATATATATACCGTATCGGGATGGGGAACAAGGTTTAGCATATATTTTAAAACCCTAACCTTGGTTATTTAGCTTTACCATCATAAATCCACCCATGGTCTATATGGGTCTAGCGTTACCCCCTTAATGGGCCCCAGTGAGTGCAACAACATGAACTAGAGATATTATAGATGGTCGGGGATTCCCTTGTACCCTTCTTCCACTATGATACATATATACAAGCACAAAGTTGGGGGATTCTCTTATACCCTACAAGCTCACGGTCATCAAGACCACCCATTATGTCGGCAAACATGAGTTTCCAGTGTCCGTCCTTCGAATTCACATATTCACGCTAGCTATCACAACCCCTATTATTGCCCAATTAAAATATTTAGCACATAACCCAACCACCAATTATAGGAGTCAACTATTAAGGAATTATTAAGTGGTATCGTCATAATGACTATAGCTTGCAAGCAATGTCATAAACCAACACTTAGGGAATTCTCATGTACCTTGCAGAATCCATTATTAAAATCACTTGGGGGATTCCCATAAACCTCGCAAAGTTTTAATTGTAAATTCACTTGGGGGATTCCCCTATACCCCACAATGTTTTCAAATCCATACTTAACAATTTAGCCATTTATATCATGCATTAGTTTTAAGAAATAAGTCAAACCAAACACTTTGGGGATTCCATTGCACCCCTAATTTAAATTCCCTCCTTTTTCATAAATGCAAACCAATTTTATAGTACAAGGTTGGAGTCATAACAATTTTAAAAGGTGCAAGTTTAGAGAAAATTATGATTCTCAAGTATAACCACCATACCTACGCAACCACATGTTCAAAACCATATTTAAAACATAGAAAATAATAATTAAAAAATGGGAAAGCATCACTCATCATTAAAAAGTAGAAACCCCAACCTTTATTTCAAAACCATAACAATACCTTGAAAGCCATACATTAAAACATGTGCTTTTAAAAAATTACAATGAGGGAGGAGTAACATGCCAAAAATACTTAGAAATTTGGAAGAGATTGCACCCTTTGAATCCTAGATGATCACTTTCCTTGAAACCCTAGCCTTAACTACTTTCCTAAAAACCCTAGCCTTAGATTGAAGAGAGAGTTTTAATGAGAATTTTGGGAGTATTTTACTGAGAATGATGTGATAATCAAGTCCCAAGGATAGTTTTAAGTCATGGGGTCTAAAGGATTACAAAAGGAAATGTCCAAAGTGCCCACAACTTAAAACCTAAAAAAGGCTTGCCTTAGGATACAATTCAACCCCCAGCTCGTAACCACAACATATGACTCATGACCACTAGTTGTAACCAAGATAGTGACCATGACCCCCATACACTGGCAACCTTATGACTCACCTCCCCTAACTCATGACCATCTATACGGCTAGTTAGGTCCAGTTGTATACAAAACAAAACTTAAATGGCTCCGACACTGGACTCCTTACGACTCCATCCAATGAATTGTAACATATCACTATAGATCTCAATGAGCGAAACATATACAATACAGAGTTAAGCCACTAATTTACTGATTTGGTTAAGGTTTGTTTGAATGACTCATCACCACCTTTAACAATTTGTATCCCCCAAGTCATAACCTATAAAGAAACCCAAATACCCTTAATTGGACACCTTAGGAATAGGGTGACTTGACCCTTCAAGAAACCATATAACTCATGTAGTCAAGTCGTAACCAAGACAGTGAGCTCAAAGTTTAGGAAATTTCCAACAGACAAAAATTTAGGGTGTTCCAATTCTTCCCTACTTGGATCATTCATCGAAGCATAATGGGACAAGTGATTGACTAGCACGATTAACCCCCCAAACATCTCTGCTCTTACCTTTAAGACTGAAAATTGAATACCAAGGAATTCATAATCTTTTATTAAAAAGGATAGAAGACAAGGCTGTCAAGAACAATAGATAACTTAAGCATGATTTACAAGAACAAAGAATATTATTGGATACATAGACTTTATGTCCTCTCTGGATTCAAAAGTAGCCTCTTCAACCTTATGGTTCCTCCATATAACCTTTACTAAAGCTACATCCTTTGTCCGCAATCGACGAACTTGCCGATCTAAATTTTCTACTGGGGCTTCCTCATAAGATAAGAAATCTTAAATACCAATATCCTTGGTAGGAATAATTAATGAAAGATCACCCACACACTTCCTTAATATAGACACATGGAACACCGAGTGAACAAAGCTCAAATTACAGGGAAACTCCAATTTATATACAACGTTACCAACCCTATTAAAGACCAAATAAGAGATGGCATATTAGGGACTGAGATTTTACTTCTTACCAGACTGCATTACCCTCTTCATGGGATATACCTTAAATAACACCCTATCCTAATCTCAAACTCTAACTTCCTACTCCTCATATTCTCAACGGACTTTTGACGACTTTGGGTGGCTTTAAGATTATCCTGAATCACCTTCACCTTCTCCATGGCTTGGTGAACCAAGTTCGAGCCAAATCTTTCTGCCTCATAAACCTCAAACCACTGAATAGAAGACCTATACCTCCTACCATACAAATCCTCTAACGGAGCTATCCTAATTCTAAAGCGGTAGCTATTATTATACATAACTCTATAAAAGTTAAATGTTCAACCCAACTACCACCATAGTCAATCACGAAAGCTTGAAGAACAGCTTTTAATGTCTCAATAGTCCTTTCTGCTTGCCCATCTGACTGCGGGTGGTAAGCTATACTAAGACTAACCTTATTCCCCAAACTATTCTAAAATGACCAACAAAAGTATTGCGAGAATTGAGAACAACGATATGGCATAATAGAAATAGGTTCCCCATGCAACTTTATGATTTCCTCAATAAAAAACTTGGCATAATCCTCCAACGAGAAATTAGTGCTCACTGGCAAGAACTGAGCATACTTTTTTATCCTATCCAAGATGAACCAAATCGAATCAAACTGATTCTGATTCTTAGGAATACTAGTAATAAAATCCATATTGATGACTTCACACTTTCACACAGGTAACTCAATTTCTTGATACAATCCTCTAGGCCTCAATTGATTAACTTTCACTTGAGGACACACCAGGCACTTAGCCACAAAACTAGCCAAATCCCACTTGATATTGTTCAACCAATTGATTTTTGTAAGATCATGATACATCTTTATTTAACCAGGATGAATGACGTAATGCAACTCATGAGCCTTATCCAAGATCCTTTCTGGCAACCTATCTACATTAAGAATGCACAATCTATCTTTGTACTGCAAGATACCCTAACAGTTAACCTTAAAAGATACCACTTTTTTCCCACCTACATCACTCTTTATTTGGATCAATTTAGGATCTAACACTTTTTTATTTTTCACCTTAGCACCAAGAGATGACTACGCCACCTCTTAAATAAAACCATTATCTTTTGAGTCCAAGAGACGAACTCTAAGCTTAGCGAAACGGTGAATATCCATTACCAATTCTCGCTTATCCTTATTCGCATGAGCTATAATCCTCATGGATAACCTTCATGAGAATAAGCAGCCACATAAGCTTTAGTAGGGTTGTTGTGAAGACTTATGTCTTAGTCCTTGAATAGCTCAAGCCACCTTCTTTTCTTGAGATTTAGCTTTTTCTGAGTGAACACATATTGCAATCTCTTATGATCAGAAAAGATATCCACATAAACTCCATACAAATAGTGATGCTATATTTTTAATGGAAACACCATAACTAATAACTCTAAGTCATCAGTTGGATAATTCTTCTTATGCACCTTTAACTGTCTAGAGTCATAAGCATCACTTTTCCGTGCTACAAAAAAATGAAACCAAGCCACACACGGGATGCATCACAATAGACAATAAATCCATTAGTTCCTTTAGAAAAAGTTATGACTGGAGCCAAAGTCATCTTATCCTTCAGCTTCTCAAAACAACCCTCACAAGCATCAAACCATAAGAACTTTACTTTCTTCTTAGTTAACTTAGTCAACGGGGTATCAATAGTAGAAAAACTCTATAAATCTCCTGTAGTGACCAAAAAAACGCTAGAAGCTCCAAATATCAATTGGAGTCATGGGTCTAGGCCACTTCTTAACCACTACAACCTTCTGTGGATCTACCATGATCCCTTCAATAGTTATGACATGACCCTAAAAAGTGACAACATTCAACTAGAATTTATATTTCAAAAACTTGGAATACAACTATTGATCTTTTAGGCTATGCAATATAATGCAAAGGTGATCGAAATGATCCACCTAGCTCTTAGAGTACACCAGAATATTGTCTATGCATACGATGATGAAAAAATCCAAAAACTAATGAAAGACTCTATTCATTAAGTCTATGAAGGTTGTCGGGGGACTAGTCAACCTAAAAGACAAAGCCAAGAACTCAAAAGGCATATATCAGGTATGAAAGGCAATCTTAGGTATATCTGCATCCTTAATCTTTAACTGATGATACTCGAATCAACGATCGATCACGGATAAAATCTTAGCACCTTAAGGCTGATGAAAAAAATTTCTACTCTTGGGCGATGGTACTTATTCTTTACTGTCACCTTATTCAATTGTCGATAATTGATGAGTAGTGTGTTTACCACTCATTTACACTAAACATTCATGCACATTATCATGATTTGAATATATAAATGAGATATATGTACCATTAAATACACTAATATCCATAATTTATAGGCATATATGTTATGAGATAAAAAGATATGGAAGAGATGTAAAAAGGATCAAAAAAGACAAGAAATGCAGCTCAAAGACCTAGAGTTAAAATAGGACTCAATTACTGAAATCGTAGTTTGACGACTGCGATCGAGGACAGTTAAGAAGATCTACAACTACGATCGCATGGATCTACCCAAGGTCGTGGTAGTCTCGATTGAAGTAAATCTAGTGCGATAGCAGTAAAACAACATTAGGACCAGGAGAAATTTTATAATTTTCAACAACCAGCCCTAAATCCCTTAAAAGCTTAAATCTCTTAGCATTTGGGCATTGAAGAGACTAGCAATAATTTTAATCTTTAAATTAGACAGGAATTAAAATTTGATTTGGAGATTTAGATTTTTGTATTTGTGAAGAATGGATTCCTTGAGCAATTCATTAGGTACATATTTCTTACATTTCTTCATGAGTAGCTAAATCTTTTAGGCTTGGGATTATGTTGAAGTAAGGTGCAATTAGTTGTGGGTTGTGATTTATTTGAGTATATGCTACTTAGTTGATAATGGGTTCTACTATTGTTTTATTAAATTAACATAGGTTTGTGGGTGAAAACCCAAACTCTTAAAAGCTCAGCACCTTAAAAGAGGGGTTTGGGTGAGTATTTGGAACACATATTATCCTTGAAACAAGGATGTGGGAACCAAGGAAATAGTAAAAAATTAATGGATTTAGTTTACTTATTCTCACTATCTTAGACATAAGAGTGAGTATGAAGTTGACTACATCTTTGGTATCTTCCTAGAACTAGGGACACCTTATTGATGTACTAGGTGAATATAATTAAAACACTGGTTAGGTATCCAACAGGTTCAATAGGTAAAATTTTTGAGGTTTTGTTGACAAGATAGCCTAGGACCCTAGACATTGCCTACCATATTGTTAAGAACTAGAATGCACACAAAATCTATACATAGCGATACCGAATTTACCCTTAGGTAGACATAATCCAAGATTATCTTTATATTGAAGTTAAAATACAATTGTCATGTTGTTTGTGGAATTGAGATAATATTGACACAGACACTTCCAAAACCAATCCTTCACTTTAAATTATTCTTTTTACTTTATTTTCACTTCGGTTGTTTTCTTAGTAAGTGTTAAGACCCATAAGACTAGAATTCTACTTTTCACTCCTTGTAGATCCAACCGCAACAAAAGTTATGATATTGACAATGACTATCCTCTACCAAATTTCATAGTATATGTGAGAATTATCAATAATCAATACACATATGAAGGAAACCATCCTTCTAATGCATTAGTAATACCAGTGAAATCCACGGGGATACACTAGGATAAATGAAACCCTTGTCTAAAAGATCTTTTTATTTCTCCGTAAGCTCCTTTAACACCATTGGAGCCATTCAATATGGGGGAATAGAGATTAGGAGAGTGTTTGGAACAAGTTAAATCCTTAAATCATTCTCCATACCGGGAGGAACTCTAGGAAGGTCATCAGGGAATACCTCAGGAAATTCCTTCATCACCGAGATAAAATATAATGAAGGACCCTCCGAGTTAGAATCTTTAACCAAGACCAAAGGATAAAGACATCCCTTTGAAATCAACTTCCAGGCTCTAAGATATGATATGAACCTTCTCTTGGCCTCTAGAAGGTCCCCTTCCCACTTAATAAAAGGCTCATTAGGGAATATAAAGATGACCTTATAGGTACGACAATCTAGAGAAGCACAACATGAGTGCAACCAATCCATCCCCAATATGACATCAAAATTAACCATGTCTACTTCAGATAGATGCATCAAAGTCTTTTCACCAGCCATCGATACCATATAACCCCTGTAGACTCTCCTCGCAACTAGAGAGTCACCCATTAGGTAGAAATAAAAAAAAGGGTTCAAAATACACTCAGAACAAAAGCCAAAATGCACAGCCACAAATGGGGTCACATAAAAAAGAGTGTACCCTAGATAAAGTAAATAGTACACACTACGGAAAAAAAGTTTCAACATACTAGTAACGACATAAGGTGATGCCTTAGACTCCTGATGATTAGTAAGAGCATAGTGTAAATTTTGACCAACATCGAATTTAGATGGTACACCCTTTGGTGTCAGAGTTGATGAAGAGCCAATAAGAATATAATTTTCCCCAAAAACAACCTTACTAATGGGAAAGTTTCTTAGCATATACCTAGGATGACCATAGTTGAAGCACTTGTCCCTTCCCTCATCATAGAAATCCTAATACAATCGACCACAAAATCTGTAGGGAGGATATGATAGAGCTGATTGGGCTTTAATAGCCTGAGATTAGGCACACTACGACCTAGAACTATCGCCACCTAGAAAACATCTGACACAAGATGACTTTGGGTAGGGAGCACTAGCTGATGAGTAAGACCTAGAATTTCCCCAATTCTTTTTGGATCACTTTCAACTATCCCTACCGCTCTGCTATTGACCCCCACTTGATCGAAAAATTTCTTACTCCACTTTTCCATAATTTCAACTTGCTTCCTCTTCTATTACTCCACTAGTTTAATATATACAAAAAATCTAGAAATATCTATGTCATTTTTCAACAAGGCAGCCTTACTCTAAAAAAGTAAATCTCGGGACAACTCGAAAGCAAACTTTCTCATTCTAGATCTCACATTAGATACCAATTATAGAGAATATCAAAATGATAGGTGAAACTTCAAGGAATACTCCTTGAATAACATCTTGCCTTGATTCACTATAACGAACTCTTCTGGTTTCACCATTCTCAGCTCTTGAGAAAATAAGAAATCAAGAAAAGCTCTAGAAAGTCCTCCCACTCTTTATACCACTGATGAGCTATATCCTTCAACTTATAGTCTACAAACTCAATGCCTTCTACCTCAATAGCATGCATTACCCAGAAAATATTTTACATTTCATATATAAAGCCTGAGGATCCTCCTCAACCTTTATACTTATGAAAATACGAGGATTCAACCTCATAAATTTTCCAACTCTAGTGGCCTCATAAGATGGAGCTATCGACCCCATAAGTTTTGTCTAGAAGGTGACCAACTAACTAACCAAATGGATCGACAGGTAAAACTCAATATTAGACACGCCAGCTTAAGGTATCTGAGGATGGATAGGAGGAACCAGTAGAGCACCATTAGGACCATAATAGATAGTAGACTTAGACCTAGTCTAAAACGCTAAGGTAGGATGGGCTACATTTCCATTGTGTTTTAATTAGAACACAAGAAAAAGAAATATTCCTAGATGCCTTATGGCCCCTCTCTCTTTTGAGTGTGGTGATCCACACACCCTTAAAATTGTATCTACTTGACATGGCTTTGTGGATACCCAATTAACCGTGAACCTAGGGTACTGATACTATTATGAGTTGAACCGAATCAGGGCCTAGCCGTGTCAGGTCTCTCTAGTCCAACCAGTACCGGAGACCACTCCTGATACCAGTACCATTGACTACCCCTCACCCCATATTGGATTAATCCCAATATATAATAGGATAAGATAACACTAATTTAAAGACATAATAAAAAGTCCAAAATCATAACCAAAATCCAAAACCAATTAACCATAAAATACCAACCCCAATACCAATGTTAACATTAGTACTGACACCAACCATTCCCATAGTAGTCCAACAAAGTCTCTAGTTAGAATCAAAGAATGTTTTATTGAGGCATGCCCCTAGGCATTGTCAAAAATCAAAACCAAAGAACAATAATGAAATAAAGAAGTCCATAGCATGAAATGAGGTCTTTCAAAATATGAAAGCTTACCACTTCAATATGAATTAACTATTATCCCTGAATAATCAAGTCACTGAGCAAAAGTAGTGGTAGTATGCCCACGTCCTGCATTGCATGGGGATATAATTACCGAAGATGGTTAGTGCGGTGAAGTCTACTATTAACTTAGGGATAAAGATAAAATAATGCAATCCATTAAAGACAAATCAAACCAATGCAAATAACCATGTGAAATCACAAATATACATTTATATTGTTTTAGGATAGAAAACAAGGTTTAGTATGCATTTTAAAACCTTAAACTAGGTGTAGTACCCCGTAAACTTTCCTAGCTTAAATTTGCTCCTAGAATGTAAAGAAATAGCTTCCAAAATGAAGAATATTTATTTCATGTGGAATTATTTAGATTTAACTTTCCATTTTATGGGAAATTGAATAAGCTTTCTGTCGATACCAAAGTTGCCCAATTTTGA
>JAPEIP010000008.1:133258056-133293649 GCA_026120095.1 Capsicum chinense | reverse complement strand
AAAGACAAATCAAACCAATGCAAATAACCATGTGAAATCACAAATATACATTTATATTGTTTTAGGATAGAAAACAAGGTTTAGTATGCATTTTAAAACCTTAAACTAGGTGTAGTACCCCGTAAACTTTCCTAGCTTAAATTTGCTCCTAGAATGTAAAGAAATAGCTTCCAAAATAAAGAATATTTATTTCATGTGGAATTATTTAGATTTAACTTTCCATTTTATGGGAAATTGAATAAGCTTTCTGTCGATACCAAAGTTGCCCAATTTTGACACTCGGTGAAGAAGTTAAGATGTTTTTAAGTTGATAGTGTGCCACCTGGCCAGTCACCGCATCGCAGAGATGGCTAAATTAATAATTCTCATTTTCCAGTGGACCTTCGTGATATTGGCGCATTGTGGAGAGGTCCATTTTCTCATTTGTCAATTCCAGTAGTCCAACGCTATAGTATGTGTCGCGTCGAATGCCGTATTCCTATAGGGCACCTCGATGGTGGTGCATCATGTTGAAGTTACAGGTCCCAAATGTCAAAATCATGTTGAACAACGTGATAGCTTCGCATCGCGGAGACCCCTAATTTTCCAATCATCAAATTCCATTGAGCCACCGCGATAGTGGCATATCGCGGTGGTCCATTTAATCGGGACCCCAATTATGTTTTTCTAGTTTCATTTAGGAGTTCAAAGAGGATATTTTGGACTATTCCCAAGCCCCCAATCTATCAAAACACAAGATTAAACTCATTCTAAACCTATTATACTCATTATTCATCTATTTTATTTCAAACAAAATCCTAGAGCTCCATAGCTTCTTCTCCAAGAAATCAAAATCATCCATTGATTCTCCAAGAAAGATTAAAATTGAGGGATACCTAGGCAAGATAATCAAGAGACCATAATCAAGAACTCAATAGGACTCCAAAATTCAAGGTTTCTTCATCTAATCATCCAACAAGGTATGTGGGGTTTATGAACAAGGATCTTCTTCCATGCTTGTGCCCAAAACCAAGTTTTAATTATAAATTCATATGATTTTGAATTCTTATACATGAATTTCAAGTTAGGGTTCATACCCATTATTTCTATTTGAAAATTTATGAGTTTTTAAGATATTTTGAAGATGAATTCCATGCCTATTTCCATATTTTCATTCCTAATGCTGTAAATTACATATTTTGAGATGAATTATCATTGTTTCCATTATCAAGAATGATTATTATGATGTTTTGACATGAGATTTATGCATGGGTTATTGCCCCAAAATTAAATAATATTATTTCAAGAAAGATGATGCTTCAGACATCTTATGAGCAGATTTGGTACAGATTTTTAGGAAAAGCTTTGATCTTTTGATCGTCAGTTTAGCTAAGGAATCCACTTTATAGATTATTATAGATTACAAAACTTGAAACAACTTTATTTACAGATTTACTCAGGTGATTGCATAATTGGTTTTAGATAAAGCCTTAAGCTAGTTTTAAAGTATATTTCCAATAGAATGAGCGTAGCAAATAAAAAGGGATTAGTATTTAGCACCGAGCGAGAAGTGTGGGTTTAACGCATCCTACTTCCATAGAACTACATAGCCAACGTAGGTACAGATTATCAGATTATTCCCATTTCTATATGGATGACAGATTTATCTTGTTACCGATCACATGGGTAGATTATACTCCCTGGCAAGAGTATGACACCTCTCCCCAATGTGAGGTTTCTTTCTTAAAAGGACTAGATATTGGACTCCATGTTATCTCACATGGTTTATGTCGGTTAAGAGAACCACCCTACTAATCAAAGTAAAAGAATGAAAAAATGTTTTTAGAAAACCAAGTGTAAAGGTTCACAATTTTATTTAGAATATGCTTTACAGTAATATAATAGCTTCAGAATTTAGCTTTCAAATATCAGATTTAGAGTGACCTCTTATACACTTGGACAGTATGATTTTAAGATAGAGTTATGTACAGTTTTTAGAACTAAATATTTTGGCTCACAAGATTTATAAAGTATCTTTTTCTTATTATTGCTACATATTTCAGTATTTCAGATATTCCATTTTATGTGAGTCATTTACATTTAGCATGCATTGTTTTATAAATGATGATTATGAGATAATGTTTTACTTATGAATATCACCCCCATATACTCAGTACATCCTCAAAGTACTGATCCACATAAATATTTATGAGCTACACTATCTCACAATGTAGGTTCAGGTGCTAAGTGTCATCAGCATGAGTAGTTTGAGCATCTCCATCTACATACGACAGTTAATGAGTTCTCATAGTTCAGGGACTTATTCAATCATATTTTGCATCTTATCATTTTATGAGATTTAGTATTTCTTTTTAGATAGTTCGAGTTAGCTGGGGGTTTGTCCCAGTCACTCTCTAGTATAGTAGTGGAGGTTTGTCAGACTACTTGTTTTGATGCAGATTATTCAGTTTTGATGTTTCAGATGTTATGTTTAGATTATTCTCAGATATTGCAAATAGTTTCCGCATTCTAGCATGACTTTTATGTCTATATTTCCATTATTAAAAGATTCAGGCTCAGTAGTATGCAGATAGGGTTAGCTTAAGGCTACTTGTAGTCTTGAGTACTGTGTGACATCTAAAGATCAGATTTTGGGGCGTTACACTAGGCTATGTAACTTTATCATCTTAAATCCACCGTTGGGATATATGGATCTAGTGTTACCTCTTGAATGGGTCTCACTCTTGAATGGGCCCCAGTGCATGCAACCGTACAAACCAGAGATATCATAGATGGTTAGGCATTCCTTTGTACTCTCTAACCTCCATGATACATATATACAAGTATAGACTTAGGGGATTCACTTGTACCTCACAAGATAACCGCCATTAAGAACACCCCTCATTTCGGCAAATATAAGTTTCTAATGTCTATCCTTCAAACTCACACCTTCATCGCTAGCAATCACAGCCCTCATTATTTCCCAATTAAAACATTTAGCACATAACGTAAAAACCAATTCCAAAAGTCAAATATTAAGGCATTATTATGTGGTATGATTATACCGACTATAGCTTGGAAGCAATGTCAATAGCAAAAATATAGGGGCCCGTGTACCCCGCAAGGTTTTCCAAATCCATCGTTAACCATTTAGCCATTTATATCATGCATTAGTTTGAAGAATTAAGTCAAACCAAATACTTTGGGTATTCTGTGATACCCCTAATTGAAATTCCATCCTTTCTAATAACTATAAACAAATTTTATAGTAAAAGGTTGGGGTCGAAACAACTTGAAAAGTCACAACTTTAGGGAAAATTATCATTCTCAAGTTTAACCACCATACCTATGCACCCACATGTTCAAAACCATCTTTAAAACATGGAAAACCATAAATTTACATAGGAATGCCTCATTCAACATTAAGCATTCAAAAACCCCAACCTTTTTTGAAAACCATAACAATACCATGAAAGACATATATTATAACATGTGATTTAAAAAACTAACAGTGAGTGAGGGGTAAGATGCCTGAAATACCAATAAATTTGGAAGAGATTGCACCTTTAGAACCTTAGAAGATCACTTTCCTTGAAATGCTAGCATTAGCTTGAACAGAGAGTTTGAGAGAGAATTTTAGGAGTATTTTATTAGGAATGATGTGATAATGAAGTCCCAAGAAAGTTTTTAAGTCATGGGGTTAAAAGGGTTAAAGTGGAAAATGCCCAAAGTGCCCCTAACTTGAAAGCTAATAAAGGATCGCCTTTGGCTATGAGTGAACAATCGAATCTGAACTACAACATATGACTCATGACCACTAGTCATAACCAAGACAATAACCAAGTCCCCCATACACTGTCAACCTTATGACTCACTATCCTAACTCGTGACCAGACTATACAGCTTGAGAGGTCCAGTCGTATACAACACATAACTAAAATATGTTAGACACTGGACTCTTTACAACCCAATTCAATAACTCATAACATATCCCTACAGCTCTCAGTGAGCCACTCATATTCAAAGGAAAGTCAAACTTCTAAGTTAATTATTTGGTTAAGGTTTGTCATAATGACTCATCACCACTCTTAAGGACTCATACACTATAAGTCATAACTAAAATAGGTGCCAAACACCCTTCACTGGTCACCCTACAACTAGGGTCACTTGACTTATCAAGATACCATATGACTCGTATGGTTAAGTTGTAACCAAGGTAGCTAGCTCAAAGATCAGGAAATTTTTAGGCTAAAAATTTAGGGTGTTTCACAAATGCTCTAACGCTAAATGGAGTATAAAAGATAACCCCCTAATAAATCTATGCACCAACTTATACTCTAAAGGATATAACATTGAAGTATGTCTAGAGAACTAAATAAACTCAATCGCATTTTCTAAAACTAACCTGGAACCCTTTTGGACACAAAAAACTAAACTCGAGTTTGAGAGCTTCCTGATGTAAAAAATATTATATCTGGTTGTAGGAATCAAAAATAGGCTCAAAATCCCCAATTTTCAATGCTAAAGGGATAAAATATCCTTAGACTTTAGCTAAGCCCAAGCTAGCCCTAACCTCTTGCTGACGCTAAATATCTTTGATATTAATATCTAATTCCAAAGCATGATGCAAAGCTAAAGCTTGAGAAACACATACAATAGTCTCATCAGCATCTATCAATAACCTCGTACCATCAATTTAGAACAATATATAGTCAAAGAATATACTAGAGTTTCATAGAAATACAAATACGCAATAAGAAATTAATAATAGAATTTCTTAGGAATGCCCTACATCCTCTAGGACATAGAATACAAAAGTCTCAGCATCAATCCACGGGATTGTACTAGACACATAGAACTTGTCCCAATAAACTGGTAAACCTAGGCTCTGATACCAATTTATCACGATCCAATATCTCAGGTCAGGATGGCACCTGCTAAAACCCACTAGCAGGTAAGCCTACCTATAGAGCGGAACAACCTATAATATACTATAAAAGAAATAAAAGAAAATCATGAGTAAAGATGTTAAAAATAATAATATTAATAAAGCAACCCTAAAATATGGTGTAATCGGTACAAAAATTTCTAATAAAATAAGAGTATAAATTTAAGTGATGAGTTAATATAAGAACAAGTTAACTCTGAATACAACATAGATATCAGTCTAATCAATAAGTGGAAGAGTAATAATACTCTTAATGCAAAGAGCTGGCCCCAAATATCCAATCCATAGGTACTCTACATGATGCACACAACAGTGATGAGAGCATCCACTATGATTCGTAGGCTGCAAAAATATAGTATAAGAACCAAATATGCGGTACTCAGTAGACATAGATTGTCTCAGTTCAAAAGACAATGCGAGCATAAATAACACATAAAATAGGAATACAAACTACAAGCCACTATCCAGGAAGCTTAACATAATAATCTAGTGAGGAAATAAGGATAAACTATCCTATTATCATAGTAATCAGGATAAAAAGTACAATATCCTATATCACTAGTCAAAATACAAAGAAAGAGTGAAGAAAAGTTGCATGACAATATATAATTCCAAGAATACGTATATGATATGAATAGACAAGAAGAGAGGGATTTACGGTGACTCCATATATATATATATATGTATGGAACTACTCAAGTTAATGACATAAAGTAACCAATTAAACATTTTTGGGCATCCTAACCAAGTAGGAAAACTAGTACCGACATAATCATGGCCTTCTACCATAATGACTAATCCTGAGATACCTATTAATAGTTAAATTACGATAAAAATAAAATGGATCATAATCGGAATGACAACATCCAATTCCAGTACATAATAACCTACCACAAACTAACTATAATAATAATGATAAAGTAACTAGACAGTCTAGAAAAAAATTACAAAATTGAGCCCTTATGAGCTCGAAAAGTTCAATCAAACCCTCAAAAAATAGAAAACATACCCTATACATGTACTACTCCCATAAGGAAAATAGATATAAGCACCAAAAAATGTACTAGTGACTAGCAATGCATCTAAATGAATAAATGCAAAGTAAATCCATAGTACTATATCTGATCCCAGTGCCATAATGTATCATGTGTATACACCTTATCCCGTACAACATCTCGCATAGGAAGAACCTACGATGACCTCTTTTCTCTAGAAATGTGTCTCATGGGCAAAATGGACCTTAGGGGATTTAGAAATATCCGCATACACTATATGGTCCTAATACCAAACATCTTATAATCATCATCATCAATCTACTTTGTCTAGTATCAAAGAGATGTAAATATAATAAGTACACAAACTCAAACTATGATTAAAAGAGTCTAAGTTGATAAATCCATTGCTCAAGATCACTTTGAGTCTTAATCAACATAACAGAGCAGAAAAGGTTGGAATTTCTTTCGATCAAACTAAATAGTAATGGTAAAATAATGGATAAAAGATATATTAGAATCAAGCCCGGTCTAAGTTCAAAAAGATCATCATTAGATTTGAAAGCTCATAAATCATTAAATAATCTTCTACTACATTCTTTAAATGATTCATTTAAAAGAAAAATTGGGAATAAATTCCTTTTTAGAAAATAATAGTAAAATCTTGGTGTTGGATAGAATAGTACCAATAGGTGAGCATGAATGCACCCAAAAGCACTTAAGCATCTATAAACTAGAAATATACCCTCTCTAAAGATAGAATACTCACATGGAGACCAACTGGTATAGCAATCACTACATGGGGCCCTACAATATTTGCTTAACTTAAAAGATAATAACACTATAATTTGAGAAACTTCGGTCCAAGTCACTAAGTCAGTTAGTAAGTCTAATACTTAGGTATCATTAGCATCAAACTATGACAAACATGATTATAAATTGGGTGATAGGATTCTATATCCATAACAATTATTTCATACTAAGGTTCGGGTGCAAATTCTACCCCTAATTTCCTAAATAGGCTAAGTAATCATACACTAGACATAAATATGACTTATTATCCTTACCTAGGATAAAATCTATATCATACACCATCTCATGAAGAAAAGTAGACCGAAGTCTACGGTGATGCCAAAACTGTAACTCTTGAATCATCCATAAAGAATTCATCAAAGTTTCATGATCTTACAATACCTTTTCATTATCAAAATTGTACTACACATTAATAGGATTAAACTGAGACCAATACTACTATTAAAATATTCAGGGTCAAAGTTTGAGTAAAAAATGAGCCCATGAGGCCAACAAATGGAATCTAAAATTGAATCCATCCAAAGGTATGTTAAAGGACAAGGAATGTGTTCTCAAAAGTTGAATAAAAATGGAGCATAAATTAGGACCCCACTTATCCCCTAAAGACTATGGGTTTTAACACCTAAATTCTAAAACTTTCAATGAAAAAGGATGAAATTTGATGGTAAAAATAATGGAAAATGACCAAGGACTGTTAGGATAACTTAACTTAGCTTTATTGGATGATTCCCCATATATCCCATGCTTTAGGATCTCTAAAATACAAAAAAAATAATTGAGAAATAAATGGGAAATTTGAGTCACAAGGGTGGATTTAACACTACAAGTGTCGCTAAAGAGGTCATTTGGTTTTATAAGCGACTTATGTCTGCTAAAGCGGTCAGGCAAGTAAAGTCAAGGGTCACGAAAATAACATCATAGTTTCTAAAGGGATGTCTGCTTAAGCAGATAAAAAGTGCTTATGTGACCCTCAGCCAAACAACTAAGGCCGTTAAAGTGGCTCGAAGTTGCTAAAGTGAATACTGCTTAAGTAGTAATTTTTCCACTCAAGAGGCTACACCACAAACTGGAGGCATCAAATTCCTAAGTCATAATGTGCTAAGATTCCTAACTTAGGATCTATTCAAAATCTTGTGTGTGCAAAAAAACTATGCTATTATAAAAAATTTGACATTTTATTATCAAATGAACTTTAAAAACTTTCATCTGATATTACTTTGACTGAATGTGAGGCCCAAACCTATAGCTCCAGTTTCTATAGAATCCACTCAATAGGCGAAAATGAGTTTAAAAATTTTGAGACTGTAACTAATGGTCCCATAGCCTAAGGCCAATGTTCCAAAGCTAATGGAGTTATAATAATTCTTATCCTAGGTCATTTACTAGGATTTTTAGTTTGAGGTAAATTCTTTACCAACGATAGCTCAGAAATGGGGAAATGAGTTTAAAACCTGAATGAACTATTGATAACCAAACCGATAGTTTGGACAAGTTATAAATAAATTGTTTCCACTGTAGGGACACTCCAAATAATAGAAATAAATGAGAAATAAGGAAATCAACTGGAGATTTATTACAACACAACAACAGCAGGAACTACAACTCTAGGAAATCCCTTTTTGAAGCTAGAAATGCTAACATTCCTACTAACAATAATATGTTAGTTAAAATTAAAACATGGCTAGTTTACTGCAAACCTTACAACCATATGTCAGTACAAAAAAATTTTCAATGTTATTTTAATTTTTTTTTTATGTTTAGTGAAATTGAAAGAAATGACTGTTCATGAGCATTTTCATAAGTGAAAGGCACTGGAAGTTTAAACACCCCCCCATAGAGTTATGGCCTTAGTAAAAGGCATTAGAACAGTCATAAAACATGAGGTAAACATATAGTGGTTCCTAGGATTTATCCACTTTGTTTTTCCCTAGTACGTCACTAAGTTCTCAAGCTTGCACCATAAAGATTACAATGAATATTGATGTTTGAAATCATATAGTGAGTTCATTATTTATTACTAAGACAATTTGAAAAAAGGCTCTATTTGTATTAGAACATGAATATTTTGATGTTGTGTGATCATGAATTAACATTTTGTGAGTACTCCAATCTTAACTCTATAGTTGGATAACCGATTAACATAACCCTTAGCCAGTCAATATAGTGTTATAAAAATATTTTGTATCTTAAGATGCATATTATTATTTTTTAAGGTAAGTTCTCATTCATAATTTTTCATCTTTTCTTATATATATCATTAACTTTGGGAACATTCTTAACTTCCATTATAACCATTATTTTATATTTAATGGGATTATTATCCTCTTGTTTTAAAGATTTTGACTCATCATTATGACTATTCAATATATAGTCGTTAGAAGATTAATGGAGTCATTAAATTGATAGTTAAAATTGACATGACTCTATTTCTATAAAATAATCTTTTTCTATCGTATGTATTGTTTAGTTTTTAAAAGGTATGATTGGAAAATAAATAAGTATTTTTTTCAAAAGTAGCAAGAGAAAGGATATAATTTTAATAGGCACCTTTTCAGATTGGATGGTTATGATCTTTTCAATGGGATGTGACTTTTACAAAAAGTTTCACCTTTTTCGAAGAGTGTCAGCTTTATGACGATGTGCACCTTTCTGAATCATTGATTTTCTTCATAAATCAACAACTTGATGTCTATAAATACCTAAATTTTTCCTCAGGTATACGCATGAAATTTTGAAAAAAACACTCCTCTTTCTTCGAAAAAAAACTCTTGTGTTCTCTTGTTGAGTGTGTTTACAGTTTGATAGAAGTTTAGGTACAACTATTTGTCTAAGTAATTTATTTTATCGTAGAAGGATATATTCCATAACCTTAGGTACTTTAGGGGAATGATATCTAGACAAACTGTGAATTCACTGCAATTGAATCTTCATGTTTCATCTCTCTTTCTAAGAGTTTATTTTATTATTTTTCAAGAAAATAGTTTGAACTTTATATTAATAGTTCTTCAATTGCTTGAACTAGTGCTTGAAGTTCGTGAAACTTCATTTTTAAAGTTAATAAGTTTGTTGAACTTTTATTGTAGTTCTTAACATTTTTTTTGTTATTTTCCACAAAAAAAGTTTGAACTTCATTTTGTTGATGTACGTAAGTTGGGTTGAAATTATTGTTGAAAGTTCAAAGTTATAAATTAGAGTTTAAACATAATTTTATTGTTTATAAGATTATTTGAACATGTGTTCAATATTTTGGTTGAAAAATACTGATTTTACTAAACCAGAAAAAACCAACAATCTAAAGGAAACTGTAAAAATATTAATTTTTTTGTGCTTGTTTGGTGAAAGAAAGAAATTTTTTTATCACCATTTATAAATGAAGTACTTGTTTAATCTGTATTAAGTTTGATTTTCTATAGACTACAAACTTTTGATTTCTACTCCCATGATTAGAAGAATATAATAGCTTCACTACGAAATCAGTGAGGAGATTCAGTTTGAATAATATAAAAACTACACCGATTCAGTAAACTCTGTGTATTGGTTTCAGAGTTTAAAACCTTTTGAGTTTTCACTATATTTGTATTTTATTCTGATTCAAAGTCATATAAATATTGTCAGGTTTCAATGTTCATTTTTTTGATAATTTGAAGATATAAAAACTTCATCATTGACTAGAAAAAAGTTGGTTAAAGAATAATATCTTTATTGTTCTATTAAGAAATCCTAAAGTGTATGTCAAAGATTTACTGAAAAATGACAAATGAATCTAAACAAAAAATTAATTTCATTGTGAATGGTGATGTCCCAACGACAATCAATATTGCGTCATTAAGTCATTCAGGTATTGCTCTAGCAATGAAAGTGGTAGGAAAAAAAAAATATTTTAGTGTGAACTTTAAAAAATGGTAGAAAATGATGACATTTTGGCAGACCAAACTTGAAATGTAAATGTTTCCAATTATAGATCCTCCTATTCTAGGAAAACTAATGATTGAGTATTAATTGTCTGGTTTGAAAGATTTTGTGAGTCATTCCATGATACAAAAAAATATGTTGAATGGAAAATCGCCAATGATTGTTGGAAATTATCTTTAAGGATGATGCTCCAACTAATAAGAAGACAAATAAGTCTTCTATACAAGAGAAGAAGCAGAACAAGAAAACATTCAAGAGCTATAATTTCAGTAATATTGGCGACAAAACTCTAAATAGCCAAGTTCTTGATAAGAACATGAAAAGAGATCAGATAAATATGTTAGAAACAATGAGAAAATTGAAAATCTTGGTGTTACGATCACTCAGAGCAATCTAGTTGGATATCCAAATGAATTGTGGTGTTATTCATGATCCTCTAGACATGTTTGTGCGAGCAAAGCAATTTTTCCAACTTATGACACCTCTGGTCCTAAAGAAGTGATCTTCATGGTAAATAATCCTACAACCAAGGTTGAAAGAAATGGTAAATATTCCTAAAAATGACTTCTAGCAATTTTTTGTCTCTCAACAATGTTCTCCATGTTCCTACTATTAGGAAGAACTTAGTGTTGACAAAAAATCTTTTTAGAATTGGGATTAAGTGTGTATTTGTGTTGGAGAAAGTTATAATAAGAAAAAATGAACTATATATAGGAATGGTCTACCTCAATGAGGGTATTTTCAAACTTGATGTACTTCTTGTGTAAATGAAGAAAGTTTAGGCTTCTTCTTATTTGATAGATTCAAATAATTTGAGGCATAGTCGTTTAGGACATGTCAATTACAAAACCTTACAAAAATTTCTTAGTTTATAAGTGCTTCCTAACTTTTAGTGCAATAATTCAAAGTGTTAAACGTGTGTGGAATCGAACAATGCGAAGCACCCATATAATTCTGTTGAAAGGAATTTCAATCCCTTATACTTAATCCACATAGACATTTGTGATATGAAGTCAACATCATATCGTGGTAGGAAAAATATTTTATAACTTTTATTGATAGTTGTACTATATTTTGTTATGTTTATTTTCTAAATGGTAAGAATGAAGCAATAGACACATTTAGGCAATATAAAACAACAGTTAAAAATCAGTTGGATAAAAAGATTGAAATTATAAGAAGTGATATAGGTGGAGAATATGAATCTCCTATTGTGGAGATATGTGTAGCAACTTGAATTGTTCATCAAACTAATTCCCCGTATTCACCTCAATAAAATGAGATTGTTTCAAGGAAAAATTAAGCATTAATGAAAATGATGAATGTCTTACTTATAAGTTTGATTTTAGCGCAAAACTTGTGGGGGAGATATACTTATAGCTAAATGAATACTCAATAAAGTGCCTCATAGTAAGACACTTTCAATTCCACATGAAAATTGGAAATAAAGGAAACCCATATTGAAATATTTCAAAGTGTGGGGTTGCCTAGCGGAAGTCCATGTTCCTATGCTTGAAAGGGTGAAAATATGACCTATAATTGTGGATTGCATGTCAATTGGATATGCTAAAGGTAGTAAAGTATGTCGATTTTTTCTTTATTAATCAAAACATCCAAATATCAATTAAAACATACTAATTGAATCAGATAATGCTAAGTTCTTTGAACATATTTAACCATATAATACTATATATGAGCAGTCTAGTGAAAGGAATAGGAGACCTCGAGATGAACCAAACGAGAATAAACTTAGTGATGAGAATCCAAGTCATAATACATATAAAAGAACGGCAACTTCCTTTGGATCATATTTTGTGACATTTCTTCTTGAAAACGAACCTAAAAAATTTAAAGAAATGATGTCATCTCCAGATGCATCTTTTTGGAAAGAGAAAGATAGTAGTGGGATTGATTCAATCATAGGCAACCATACTTCGAAGTTGGTTGATCTTACTCTAGGAAATAAACCTTTAGGTTGTAAATAGATCTTCAAAAGGAAAATGAAAGCTTATGGAACTATTTGAAATACAAGGCTTGTACTGAAATGATTTAGACAAAAAGAACGTCTTATACTCGCATGTAATCAGGATAACGTTTATTCATATATTAGTTTTCTTAGAGATGGTATATGTTCTTGCAATCCATCAAATAGATGTAAAAACAACATTCCTAAATGGAGAATTGGAGGAAGAAATTTAAGTGGAGCAACGTAAGGATTTTGTAGTTCCTGGTAAATAAAAGAAAGTGTTCAAACTTATTAAGTCACTTTATGGATTAAAACAAGCACCCAAATAGTATCATGCAAAGTTTGACCAAACCTTCTTAACGACTTCAAGATAAATAAATGTGATAAATGTGTTTACATTAAATACGCTCCAAATCACAAAGTCATTATTTGTTTGTATTTGTATGATATGTGGATCAACAGTAGAAACAATTCTGGCATAAATGTTATAAAATGAATGCTTGAGAGAAAGTTTGATATGAAAGGCCTTGGAGTTGGCCAAAACCTTTGGCACTAGTATGTATACACTGTGATAGTAAAGTTGCAATAGGTTGTATCTCTGAAATCTATGATGAGTAATTTCTGGGTCATTGTTGGGACCTACGCCGTGTAAGTGGCATTATAAGTGGATAACTTCTACATTCTTAAGACTTTTTGCTTATTTTCAGCTCCACCACCTAGTTCCCTGCAAAATAGAAACAAAACCCCATCATATATACTAAAATAAACATAAGTACTTAAATATTTTTTGGTTTTACGCATCGAAAGTACCATGAAACTGTGACATCAACACCCTCAACATAGAAAGTTTGCATGTCCTCAAGTAATAAAAACATATCAAAACACAACATGATGCTTAACCAAGAGAAACCTAAGATACCTACAATAGTTAATATTAATTTCAACTCAAAAATATAACCTCCTCCTAATTTTATTCTTTTAATAATCAACTGTGTTAATCAATGCAGCTCGATAATATGACAAAAGGAAATCAAGTTATGGTATTACATTAGTAAAACATGATCAATCATATGTACAAGTTACACTACCCAAACATATAAGTACTTATCAACACAACCCATGTACCCTTACAATAAAAAAGTCCCACTCACTCGATAGAATAATCCATGTTAATGCAGTGATGATCACAAGAAATTCACATTTATAAAGAAGTTCAGACAATGTGAAATAAATATAATAGGCTTTCCCTCATTTTCTTTACCTTATCTTTTAGACATTCAGGTTTGGATCTCTATAGGACTTTACTCGGCTTGTAATGTAGCCTTTTGGGATTTATGGTAAATTTTGAAATTTTTATTGACTAAGCCTCCTTGGTAGTACAATTACGTTTGGGGTACAATTATCAACCAACTTTTCTTCTATTCCGTCCTTATTTCTTCGTTTTTCTTATATTGCTTAGTTTGGTTGGGTGAAATTTCTTTTATTCATTCTTTTTATTTTTTCTTTTCTTTCTCCATTTTTTGTTTTCTAACCACACCAATCCCTACTTTCTTTTCTTTAATTTACGCCCTTGTTCATACCCACATATAATCATGGACACCAATAATAACAACCCTCAACTTAGGTGATTTACCTGAGTTGAGGTACATAATGTATAAGGAGGACCAGGACCAAAATAGGTTTATTGTAATTAAACAGGAAAGGTGAAATGTGTGAAAAATATACCCTATGCAAGCTCAAAATAGGGAACAAAGAATACTTGTTAACATTTGGTAGGTCATTTAGGCTAAAATAGACTAGTTTAAAAATGGCTTATGATCCTTTCCTAACAGACTATAATGACCCTTTATGTAACTTTCCCATATTTTTGCTTACTTTTTCCATTAGAACTTTCCTATAGGTGCCAAAAGTTATTTATGACTTGCTGGGATTGCCTGTTCGGTTAATGGGTAGGTCATTTTTTTTAGCCAATTCCCTATTTTGATGTCTTTGCAAATTCAAATTATCTACTAGACAAAAACATCATTTTAACGACCATATATTAAAATTTTGACTGTTCCTACAACTTTAAAATGCCAATTTTAGGCAAGGTGGACACTTGGTTTGGCTTTCGAGGCACCCTAGCACATTTTGAGCTATTGGTCAGAACCTAAGAAAATAACAATTTAGGTGTGGGACCTAATTTTTTTCAAGACGACCTAAGATGGAAATTTCAATTGCACCCCTGAGTCCAAATCTCAAAATAATAGGGTATCATAGTCCATTTATGTGTACAAGATTCAGGATGAATCCTAAGTGGTTAGAGAAGACTTGGAAATTTCTATGTCTCAGCGGTTCTAGTGCACCATTGATCATGAGCCATTAATTGCGATAGCAATTTGGCAACCAGCCAGCAAGGGTGGCAAATATGACATACTCTAGTCACAAGAGTGACACTCTTGCCAACTTAGCCTGTATCATGATCACTAAAGCCATGTCACTATAGTGACTTCTTCCTCTGAATAGTAAAATTAGTAATTTAGTAAATTCTTCAAGCTTTCTTCAGCATTCAAGTAGGGTAGGTTTTCCCCTCTTTTTAGATTTAGCTATGTCATAGTACTTTTATTATATTATGTTAGATTTGGCTTGGGTTTTTGGTTTTGGTGTGTTGAATTGAAATACTTGGGTTAGTTGGAACAGTTAATCTATCCAAAAACAATAATTTAGACATAATTGATTTAATTGCTCATGATTTAGGTAAATTCTTATCTTAGGGTTGATCGAGGCTTGTTTAACCTCTAAAAGTGGATTTAGACACCTTAGTCTATTCCACTGTAGAATATGCCTTATATTGAATTTTTTTTAATTAGAAGTGAGACCTTTGATCCATCATAAGAAAAGATTCATGTAGTTCTTGTTAACCTCTATACGTTTGTTATATAATTTAAAAATGCTTATTGAGGTAATATTGAGGACATTTGGCACCTAACGATTATGACGGATTGTATTAGGAGATGACGAATATTGATTATTATATTGACCTTACTATTAACTATATAAATATACATATATACCATTTCGATTCTGGCTATTGATTATGATATTGATTATATTTCTATATACTAGTTTGATTCAAGCTATTTATTATGAAATTGATGACGTACATACCGATTTGATTCTAATTATTAATTATAATGTTGATGATATATATACCGATTTGAGTCCAGCTATGGATTATAATATTAATCACATGTATATCAATTCAAGTATAAATATGGAGTATGACATTTATGTAATATGACCGGTTCAAGTCTAAAAATGGGAATTGTTATAATATGGAATGATATCGATATATTTTAGTTGTACCCTTGCGGTTAACAAATGATGGTGGTTCAAGTTATACAATATTTATGTGTAACCTCCTGGCTTATGTAGGTTTGCATTGGGTTATTTACTTTCCACACTTATTGGCTTATGGGGGATAAATTTTAAGTTATAATTGCATGTGTTTTGTGATATAATTCTTGTTTGTTTAGTTATTTTTATACAACGATGCTAGGGTTATTTCAGGCTCGCATTCATACTATTACTTGGTTATGTTATATTGAATTTAATCATATTTAAATCATGATTTAAATTAGTTAGTCGATAATGCCTAATTAGTACCCATGGTTTTGGTATGCATACTATACTTCTGTTCTTTTTTAGTGAAGATCTGAGTAATAGTTGTCATTGCTAATTTTATGATCTTAATGTGGTTGATTTCAAAAATAAGGTGATCTCTCAAAGTTAGACTTTCCCTATTTCCTTCTATTTATATATGTCTAGTCTTTAGTTTCGAGACAGGGTTGGATTGACTATTAAAGAATTTGGTTGTATTTATAGAATCTCTTGTACTAGCTCTACCAGGTTCTGGGATGGTTATCTATATAGTTGTTTAGGTTTTTTCTATTTCTATTCCTTATTTATAAGTCATAATTTTTTATTTCTACCTTTCGGGGAAATTTTGTTATAACCCATCCCATCATTTCACATATTTCTCCTTATCTTCTCTTTTAGGGCATGTCCATGGATACCCAAGTCATTAATGACTTGATAGGACTGATAGCAGGGTGACTGAGCAATTTGTTTGATATTTAGAACTAATTTCCTATTTAGAAGTCTTCACTGGTTACAAATATCTATCGGGTGAATACTTTAGTAAGAATATCTCGGATGCAAATTTTGATTGTTCCAATAGATCTAAAATAGTTATTTTTAGGCTAGGTAAACCTTTTCTTTAGGTCCCAATACACCCAAGCTCATTTTGACCAATTGGGCAGAAGGTGTGATAATTGAAAAATAAGGGTGTGGGGCTCACAGTTTGTATAAATGACCATGTATGGAAAGTCCAACCTCACCTATGCATCTGGAATTTCGAATTTAGTCAGTTTACAAAGTTCATTTGCAAAAATTTTGAGTCTGAATGAGTTTTGAGGGTTAAAAAAGGTTTTGGCCTTTGTTGGTGGTGTTCATGTGCAATCGCACAAGGACCTATTATGATTGAAATAGTGATACCGCAGTCCCTAGGACCGTGATAGTGATACCTCTATACCTTGAGGGGCTATAAATAAGCCAAAATATCAAGATTTTAGCTATTTTTCACTCATTCTAGAGAGCCAAAGACCCTAAATATTTGTGGTAGCACAAAATTTAGGATTGAGGGTGACTTGGTATCTTACTAAGCATCTATTTTCGTTATTATCGTCCGATTTAAGGTAAGATTCTATCAAATTCTTTGTAAATTTCCTTAGTTTTGACCTAAAACCCTAAAACAGGTTAGAGCTTGACTTTATCCTAAATTTTTCTTGTTTTTTACCTATTTCTTGAGGGTTATGATGCTTTGTTCATGTATAAATGTTGGATTGACCTCAAAAATACAATTTATATAAGTGGGACCCACTTGGGGTTTTTGGTGTCGTTTTTGGACCCAAACCATAATAATACAATATGGGTATCAGTATACTCATATTGATGAGTAGATTACAATGATTTTCAATATCAAAATAGATAGAATAACTGTCTCCATTCGGGTAGATAGGAGTTAATCAGTAATTGGAAGGCGTTCATTTCAATATCTATAAAGAGTGATAATTGCTCAGTCTATTTGATCAAATTGATAGATACGAACACCTCCCCATTCTTTGTATTTTATCAATCAGATGGAAAAAAAGAATAACAATTCAAACCTTATTTTAATATGAGGGAATTTTTGAACTTTTAAGTGAAAACATACATTGTTGAATGATGTAAGGATCTGTGAGTTAGCTTTGAGGTAGGCTTTTGTCCACTCTTCTTTATAAGTTGATGTGTGTTATATATTCCTTATGGATATGAATATTAAGATTTATTATTCAGGGGGTTAGATGATGGTTTTGACCCATAAGTTGAAATGCTTAATATAATTTTTTGATCATGTTCCCTTCTCCCTTGATTGGAATAAATTATAACATTGACATTATATGATGCTTGGTTTAGGATGTAGATTATGTGTTGAAATCATGGTTGGTATGATTAACCTTAGCTGGCTAGTCTAGCGATCCTGAAATCATAATTTTGGTAGAATTTACGTAAATGCCCATGTTTCTAGATGAAGTTCCTATCTTAGGATTGGTTGTCGCTAACTTAACATGTTAAAGTTAAACTAGATACCTTAGCCTAGCTTCGTGTATAAGTTTCCTAAATATGGATATTGAGTATTAGAAGTGGGATTGTCTTTCCCACCTTAGGTAAAGACTTGTGTTAGCCTTTGCGGACTTATTTATGAATATTAGGCATAGTTGATCTAGTAAACCTTAGTGTAGGATAACTTTATGGTTTGACGAATAGTGATGGTATTTTCCAATGAATAATGACTAATGGCTTATGGCTATGATATTCCCTATTGAAATGATATTTGGCCTTTAAAGATGAAAAATTCTCTTAGATGCGATATTGGGACTTTAGAGATGCTAATTCCTCTTATATATGATATTGGGACTTTAGAGATTTTATTTCATTTTAGATATGATGTTGGGCCATTACAAATTTTGTTTTCTCTTAGATATGATTTGTGGCATTTAAAGATGTTATTTCTCTTAGATAAAATAACTGACATATAGAGATTGTATTCCTCATAGTCATGAAAGATGACCTATAGATACGAGATGCGTCTAAGATGTGATATGCCTCAGAGTTATGAGATATCCTTATTGATGCATTATGCCTCCTACAAGTGAGATATCCTTATGATTACAAATATGCTTCATAGCTTATAGTTATGTTATGTCTCATAAATGTGTTATGGTCTATATTTATAATATGATTTATATATACATGATTATTGCTATGAGATCCGAATACGCATGTGGGTTTAAGTCCGCGATTATGATGATATGATTATTCTAGAAACATTATTAGGGCAAAGGTTGTGTTATGATATTGGTTTGATACATGGGAATTTTTTATCCTTATAGGGATACAGTTGTAGTATATGAAATTGTGTATTTATTTAAATGCATATCTGTCCGATATAGGACAAAAAAACATGCAGTATGATGCTTATTGTTTCATTTATTTGGATACTGGCTATGGCATTCATAATTATTATATCTATAGATGATATGATTCTAGTTAAACTATGATCTTAGGACTATTCTTCCTGAATAAGAGATTAAATCCCACTTTTCATCTTAAAAGCACATTTCTTAAGAATAATATCTGCCTACCAAAATGGTTAATATATGTACCTAAACAGGCTAATGATGATATTTTAAGTAATTAATTGAGAGCAATTCCAGTACATCATTTGACACTAGTATTTACTTTGGTCAGGAGATATTTCAACCCTTCCTACACTTTTATAATGATAGTCTCAAAGTTTACTTCGGGCAGTGGACTTGTGGATTTACACTCTTTTAGCCATGACTTAAGATCATGCACCTATTATATGTATATAAATATGGTTTGGATATTATACATATATATACCCAACAAGAGCGGAGGATGTTGAGATAATAATAATGTACCCAGCAAGACCAAAGGATATTATGATGATGATATTGATACCCAACAAGGTTGGAGGATGTTGTGATAATGATATTGGAACCTTCCAAGGCAAGATGATGATTATATTTATATGCCTATCTGTACATCTACCGATTTGATTTTGGGTAGCCTTATGTATGGAATCTAAATATATACCCAGCAAGACTGGAGGTAAATTAGGATAATAATTGTTATGATAATGATGGATATGACAGTCATGGTTATGATGATGGTATTATTATATTATGGATCTATTGCATTTATACTTGAATAGACATCGCCTATCACTAGTATGCACCTATATCTATAAGCTCAAATGGGAGGGATGTATAGATTTGGGTAACGTCTAAGCTGTATATTATTGTATACAGAGGTGATGACTATGCCTTGTGATATTGGTTGTCTGGGATAGTCGATAACTTGCACTATTATTGATATTTTTAGTATCATTCTTATGATCATTGTTATGTTTAGCTTAAGATAGATTGGTCCTAAACCTTGTATATTGTTATATAACTATCATTCATCCTTATCGTATATTTCCCAAGGATGTATGGTATACTATTGAGATTTATTAGTATGGGTGGAATAGGATAGTGCATCCTTGATGCTTCCTTAGTCTTATTATGTTAGCATCTTGGATATGAATAGAATAGGTTATCAATATTATCTAATTAGCCTATTTACGTGCATGTTGAACATTGGGCATAGTTTCCATTTCGAGTATATGTTATGCATATTTGCTTCATCATTAAAGCTTAGTTTGTACTTGCCTACAGATTATCATTCTGTAATACCCCGTATTTCCCTAGGCTAGATTAACCCTCAGTACATGGGTTATCCAAAATAAAAATTTTGAAATACTCAGTAATTTTTAGATTTGAGCCTACCATTATGTAGGAAATTCAATTAGCTTTCCAATGGTATAAAATTTGCCTAAATCTGACAGTCGAGTAAGAAGTTATGACAATTTTAAGTTTTAGTCATTAAACATCATCATTTAGGCCAGTAGCGCATCGTAGAGTGTGTTAAAATAGCAGATGTCCATTTCCAATGTTGCTATGCGATATTGGCGCGTCGCGCCATAGACCCAGTTTTTAATTGTCAATTTATAGTGTACCAACGCGATTCCACCTCATCGCGATGCACTTTTAGTTCACAAAAAAAGGGGCAACATGATACCACCGCATTGTGCAACCATGCAATTTTTAAGTTGAAACTTTCCAATGACACGACGCGATAGCACCGCGTTGCACCAGTGGTCCAGATCAGGAAAATTTCACGCAAAATTAAAGTTGCACCTAGGGTTAAAACAGTCTTTTTCCATGATTTTATTCTGCCCAGATGTGGGATTTAAGCCCTAAAAATGTGTACAACACTTCATTATTCACTTTTCCCCAAAATGAAAAGATAATTCTCTATTAAGAAATCAAATCCTAGCTCTCAAGAATCAAGGCCAATTCTAAGAATTTCTCTAAGAAATCATCAAATTAAGGTATGTTAGATGTTCTTCCATGAATCCTTACCTTCCCTGGAGTCCAAGAATTCTTTTCCAAAATACAAGATTTATGATATATGTTTTCCATGTTTGAATTAGATTGAATTCATGTTCATGATGGTGTTTGAGTTTGAATCCATTATTTAGATTACAAGTTCCAAGAATTGATTCTAGTATGTGTTGAATTACATGATATTTATGATAAATCCTTTAATTTGTCAGTTGATTGTTGTAACCATGTTAACCCTAAGTGTTTATGATTTAATGAACCAACTATGTTTTTTATGTGTTTGATAAATTGTCTATGAGAATGAAATAACGTCATTATAGTATGCTAACATGCATTCTCCATTCATGTACAAGTTATTGCATTACAAGTGTTTGATGGAATGTCTCAATGAATAAATTATGACAAAGAGAACATTGTTATGTTATTCAAGATTATGCTTTTCTTTACTTTTCATGCTATCGAGTCCTAGGGGTTTTAATACCCAACAACTTAGCTGTTTATTTAGAGCCTGTGACAATTATAGAATAGTATTAATCATGTCATAATTAGTAGTACTCTCAGTTTGTTATAGAACTCAGTAGAATTTAGTCAGCTATAGAACATAGGAAAACTCACTAATCTTAGCGAATTTAGTCCAGTTCAAATTAGGAGTAGGATTCAGCACCAAGTGAACCCAAGGATAGAGGCTTACCTTCCAGAAGAAGGTGTGATCCTTAGAAGCAATCCTTGCATTTTAGAACTACATAGCCAGCATAGGTCGAGACATCAAACTTGCCAGTTGAGGGTTGATGAGGTGCTCTACCTGCCAGTAGAGAGTACCACCATTCTCATTTAGGGAACCTGCTAGTAGAGGGTTACTCTTCAGCTTGGCTTTACCCATGGCAAGGAACTGATACCCTTCCAATTAGGGTTACAGATTGGACCTCAGCCCAGTTATCTTATCTTATTTAGGACATGTCGGTTAGATGATTACCTTCTACAGTTTCAATTTTAGTCTCATTCTTTAGAATAGAACTCAATTTAGTTCTATAGAATCAGGACTATCTGATACAGTTACTCAGTTATTAGTAACTCGTAGTATCAATATATTTAGTTATCAGTTATCAGATTCAATTCCAGTATACTAAGTTACAGTATGCATATTATGTTCAGTAGTTACAGATCCTTCATATATTCTATCCAGCTCTTTTATCTCATTAAGTTAGTTGTTGTTCATGCATATGAACCCATGCATTTAGCCTTACCTCATTTATCACACCAGTACATTCCCACGTACTGACCGCATACCTGTTTCTTGTGCTATGATGTTTTATATCATAGGTTCAGATTCTTAGGTTCCTTACTGTGCTTAGCGAGATTTAGCCAGCAGTAGCAGATTTAGCTGTGAGTCCTGATCTATTGAAGATATGCTTTTATTTTAGTACTTCAGCTTAGCAGTAATTTAGTAGATGAAGTTAGTTGGGAGAGTGTCACATCAACTCCAATTTTAGACAGTTTTAGTTAAAGGCTTTTCAGACTAGATTTTCAGACAGTATTCATTTGTACAAATGTTATATTTTATTAGTATTTCAGATGTTTTGAACCTTATGGGACTTCAACCTATTATTCTGCAATTTATTTTAGTATTATTGTTCAGTTTTCATAGCAGATATCATTCATGTGTTATCTTGTGGTCCTTCATGGTCGTAAGCACCGTGTAGCATTTGGGGTGTATTCTCAGTGTGTTACAAACTTGGTATCAGAGCTTAAGGTTCAATAGAGTCCTAGGGAGTCTAAAAAGTTGCATCGCATTGAGTTTTGTGCATGGGTGTGTAGCGTGCCACATTTATAGATAGGAGGCTATAAGATATTTTAGGAAAAGTTTTCCCTCTTTTAGTATTCATGTCGTACGACTGACCATTAGCTCAAGTTAATATCTTAGTCTAATCCACTTCTTCCTTTCATTTATAGAACATTCCTCCCAAAAGGGCTAATGAAGGAAAAACCAAAAACCAGTCAGCCCCTCAGCCCATTCACGCAGATCCCCTGAACGAACATGTTTCTTACATACAATTCAAAGCTGCATTCACTACTCTAGTCAATTTAGTTGTAGCATAAAATGAATGACCAACTACTATTTTGGCCAACCCAGTGGCCAACACGGCTATAACTAAAATTTGGTACTTTACCCGAATGAATCCTCCTTTCATTATGGGATCTAAGTAAGAAGAGGATCCACAAGAGTTCCTCGATTTGGTTTTGGAAAGAAACATATATCACGGGAGTGACTTCCACTGTGAGTACTAAGTTAGCTGCGTATCTTCTACAAGATGTAGCCCATACGTGGTTTAAGTAGTAGAAGGTAGACAGGGGTATAGATGTAGAGCCTATAGAGTGGGACGAGTTTGCTACTTCCTTCCTAGATAGATTCTTTTCCTTAGAGCTGAGGGAAGCCAATGTGTTTGAGTTCATAAATCTCAAGCAAGGTAGTATAAGTGTAAAAGAGTATTCCCTTAAGTTTACTCAGTTAGCCAGGTATGCTCCCTATGTAGTAGTAGACAATAGGTCTAGAATAAGCAAGTTCATATCTGGGGTGTCAGATAGTGTAGTTAAGGAGTGCCGAATAGTGTAGTTAATTAAAGAGATGGACATATCTAGGGTTATGGTCCATGCTCAACAGATTGAGGAGCAAAAGTTTAAGAAGAAGGATACTGAGAATAAGAGGGCTAGAACAGGTAGGTTTAATTTCAGTCAGCCTAAGTCAGAAGGCAGTAACCAGTCCCAGTCTCATCTAAAGTTTTCAGTCTCAGCTTCATCCTCAGCTAGTGTACCGATGACCCAGGATAGCGTAAGCAAGGATCGTACTCATCTATTTTTGCAGAGAGTGTGGTAAAAATCATAAGGGTGTGTGCAGAGCTAGCAGTGATGTTTTTTTCTGGTGTGGAAATCCAAGCCACAGAGTTAAAGATTGTCCTCGATTAGGTTCTCAGGGTCAGTATAGTCATCCTTTAGCTCAGTCAGGTCACTTGAATCGATAAGGTGTCGCTTCCAATGACTCCAGTAGGCAATGCCTAAATAGGTTTTACACACTTCAGTCTAGACAAGAACAGGAAAGTTCTCAGAATGTTCTCACTGGTATGTTACTGCTCTCCTATTTACATATTTATGCCATAGTATCAGATCCCAAATATTCAGTCATGATATAGCTTGTAGGTTCCCTGTGCATCATTTCATACTTTTCCTTAGTATCTCAGTTGAATCAGCATTCTCGACGGACATAGCATCCCAAGGGCGAGATACACTATAATCCTTGAGTTATCATGATGTAAAACTTCTATTTTCTCTTCACGTAGTAAATCCAGTTGAAGTAATGGTCATCGTAGTTGACCCTCAAGTCCTAGTCTTATTTGTATGACCATCCCCCTATCATGACATATATCCAAGGAATCAGTTCATTTCATGGATCGTGATTCAGACTTAGTCATGCCCTCATGTTCCCGTTCATGCATATTTAGTCACATATTCATTAATCCGTTCTGACATGTACTCATGCATCAGACATGCATGTTTAGTGTGTTAGTTCATTCTATCAGATCAGTCATGTAATCATGCTTCAGCTGTGCATGTCTAGTACAGTACATAAACTAAGTCTGTCTAGACTCTCTCAGCTTAACTAGCCATATTCGAGGATGAATGTTCCCAAGAGGGAAATATTGTAATACCTCATATTTCCTTATCCTAGATTAACATTAGTACATGGTTATCCTAAATAATTTTTTTAAAATACTTAATAATTTTTAGATTTGAGCCTACTATTGTGTAGGAAATTCAATTAGCTTTCCAACAATATAAAATTTGTCTAAATCTAAGCACCGGGTAAGAAGTTATGGAGATTTAAAATTCTAGTCATTAAACATCATCATTCAAGCTAGTAGTGCATCAGGAGTGTTTCAAAATAGCAGTTGTCACTATCTAGTGTTTCTTTGTAATATTGGCACATCGCGCCATAGACCCCATTCATAATTGTCAATTTCCAGTGTACCAACGTGATTCCACTGCATCGCGGTGCACTTCTAGTTCACAAACAAAGTGGCGACGGGATACCACTGTGTCGCGCGCTATAGCTCTGCGTCATGCTAGGGGTCTGGATTAGGAAAATTTCAAGAAAAATTAAAGTTGCATCCAGGGTTATAACTGTCTTTTTCCATATTTATATTCTGCCCAAATATGGTATTTAAACCCTAAAATTGTTTAAAACCCTTCATAATTCACTTTTTCCCAAAATCAAAAGATAATTCTCTCTTAATAAAGCAAACCCTAGCTCTCAAGAATCAAGGTCAATCCTAAGAATTTCTCCAAGAACTTAACGAATTAAGGTATGTTCGATGTTCATCCATGGATTCTTACCTTCCATGGAGCCTAAGAATTCTTTTTTGAAATACCAGATTTATGATTTATGTTTTCTATGTTTTAATTAGATTGTATTCATGTTCATGATATTATTTGAGTTTTCTTCCATGATTTAGATTACAGGTTATAATAATTGATTTTAGTATGTGTTGAATTACATGAAATTCAAGATAAACCTTTCAATTTGCAAGTTGATTGTTGTAACCATGTTAACCCTAAGTGTTTATGATTTAATGAACCAAGTATGCTTTTTATGTGTATGATAAATTGTCTTTGAGAATGAAATACTGCCATTATAGCTTGCTAATATGTATTCCCCCTTCATGTACAAGTTAATGAATTACAAGTATTTGATGGAATGTCTCTATGAATGAACTATGACTAAGTGAACATTATTATGTTATTCAAGATTACGCTTTTCTTTACTTTTCATGCTATCAAGTCCTGGGGGTATTTAATACCCGATAAATTTGATATTTATTTTGAGCTACTGTCAATTACAGAATAGTATCAATCATGTCACAATCTGTAGTACTCTCTGTCCATTTCAGAACTTAGTAGATTTCGGTCAGCTGCAGAACTTAGGGAAACTTAGTAATCTTAGTTAATTCAGTGCAGTTCAATTCAGTATACTTAGTTCATTATCTTTCAGTTAGAAGTAGGATTCTGTATTGAGTGAACCAATGGATAGGGGTTCACCTCCCAGCAGAGGGGGTGATACTTAGAAGAAATTATTGCATTCAAGAACTGCATAGCCAACGTAGGTTGAGACATCAAACCTGGCAGTTGAGGGTTGATGAGGTGCTCTACCTGCCAGTAAAGGGTACCACCGTTCTTATGTAGGGTATCTTCTAGTAGAGGGTTACTCTTTAGCTTGTTTTTACCCATGGCACGATACTGAAACCCTTCCAATTGGGGTTACAGATTAGACTCCAGCTCAGTTATCTCATCTGATTTAGGGTATATCAGTTAGATAATTACCTTCCTCATTTTCCATTTTAGTCTCAGTCTTCAGAATAGAATTCACTTCAGTTCTATAGAATTAGGACGGTTAGATGCAGTCACTCAGTTATCAGTAACTTAAATTATTAGTATATTCATTTATCATTTATCAGATTCAATTCCAATATACTTAATTATAGTATGCATAGTATGTTCATTAGTTACAGATCCTCCTTGTATACTACCCACCTCTTGCATATTATTAATTTAGTTATTGTTTCTGCATATGAACCCATGCATTTAGTATACCAATACATTCCTATGTACTAATTCTATTCCCATTTTTTATGCTATGATATTCCATATTATAGATTTGGATGCTCAGGTTCCTAACCACGCTTAGCCAGATTTAGCCAATAATAGCAGATTTAGCAGTGATTCCTCCTATATCGAGGATATGCTTTTATTTCAGTTCTTCATCTTAGCAGTATTTTAATAGATGGAGTTAGTTGGGGAAGTATCCCATCAAGTCCACTTTCAAACAGTTTTAGTTAGAGTCTTTTCAGACTAGATTTTTAGAAAGTATTTAGTTATACAGATGTTATATCTTATTAATATTTCAGTTGTTTTGAACCTTATGGCACTTTACCCTATTATTTTGCAATTTCTTTTAATATTATTGTTCAGTGCTCACAACAGATATCATTTATGGGTTAGCTTGAGGTCCTTTGGTGTTATAAGCACTGTCTAGCATCTGTGATGTATTCTCAAGGTGTTACACATTTATTTGGTATCATATTATAGTTCGACAGTCTGCAGATCATAGTATTTGTTATTTCTATTGATATTTACATTGTGCAAAGTAGCTATGATTTAGAGACTAAGAATGAGCAACTAAACTATGGAGCATTACTTACCTCCTGCTAATGTACTAGATTTGTCTTTATGTTATCATTGAGATAAGTTGTGTTACTGTAATGTATTTCATATATTTCACTTTTGTACTATTATTATTTTATTAGATGCTTTTGTAATAATACCTCTAGGTTTTGGGACATTATTATATATTTTATTCTCTTATTTCATCTAGTCTAGTTTCATTTCTATATATATTTTTGTAGTCGATTACTAGGCATTTTGGATTACGAGGATTGACTTCCCAAATGGTAGGTTATTGTAGGCACCATCATTACTTGAGAAATTAGGTTGTGACATATTGGAATTAGAGCTAGGTTTTAGATCTGTACAGAGAAATCTATAACCTATCTTTGAGAGGTTACAGGGACATTTTATGAAATTCACTTTTTGACTCCTTATCATGTGTCTAAAATGCTATAAGCCTTGAAAATATTATTTGACTCTATTCTATCCATTAAGGACTATGCCACATTGTCGATAGATTTAGATTAGACATCGACATGTAATTCAAGAGTTTTAGTGCACGTTGGACAAGAGAGTTAAAGATAGATATCAAAGATCTTCAGCATCAGCCAAGAGGATATGGGAACAACTTAGGCTTCAATTAAGTTCATGATTAATTCATCCCTTTAAGGTTCATCATTAAGGATCCGTAGTCTATCGAAGATCCCTTAGAGTCATGGGTAATATTTTATCCATCAACCAATTCTCAGACCAGAGTTGGGTCTATTAGTGTTCATCAAGGTTCTTTTCTAGTTTCTGAGTATGTTATTGGGAATCATAAGTGGGATAGACCTATTACTATGCATACCTTTTGGGTAGGACATTGGTGCATAAATATGTAGAGGCCTAGCATTGTCACTCTATTTGGCATTGGAGCACTTGATAATAGTTGGGTCTTTTTCTCTTAGATTGTTAATTATACAAGGGCCATAGGGAGAGCATGTATTAAAACTTAAGAAGGTGGTGGTAAGAGGCTATGCCAATAATATAATGCTACTGGTATTTCATTCGAAAGCTTATTTTGATTGTGGCAAGATGAAACTTAGGTCCAAAGAGTGTCCCGAATATGAGTTATTGATAGGACTGAGTTAGCATGTATTTCCACAAGCCTGGCATTCATAAGATAGCCTATGTTTGTAGGAAATATAACCAATATAGTAGATATTTCTCTCCATGTTCGTTGGCCAGCCATTTAGGCATTACTTTATGTTTCTCTCCAAGATTCGAGCTTTGGGAGCATGTACTACTATAGAGAGATTGGTTATTGGTCTATAAAATATCCCAATATGGGATTCATAGTCATTCAGTCCATTTACGTTTGGTTTATGATATTGTGGCAACTTTAGTTATAGAAAGTGTGCTTGGAGCCTAAGTTGGCTATATAGTCAGTCACTTTGAGTCAGGACCCATTTTGATTTATTCTCCATATACCCATCAGGCATGTGATTGTGGATTTCACGATGATAAATGTGCTTTTATTTCCTGGTTCTGCCTTTTCATTTGTGTGTTGGGGTTTTCATACCCATTGATGATTATATACCATGATGAGTTCATATTTGTTATTAGGTGCCTTATTATTTTATTTTTGGTTATGTGACTACTTTGTGGTTTATTTTTTTAATAGTTGATGGAGTTGATCTATATTGATATTTTCTCTATATAGGTGTAGCATTGGGGTTTGTGTCTCATTTACCTTTGTACATTAGCCTTATTGTGGCCCTTGAGTGGTATAAGATATTAATCATTCATTTTTTTACTGCCTATTCATTATATTGATGTTGATATCGCTATCACCATTGCTATCACTGCTTGACGTTATTTATATTATTTGATAGTATTATTTGATATAACTGATCCTCATTGGGAAGCTATTTAGATTAGTGTTATCTAGTTAGAATTTCATCTTTATGATCTTATTCGGTAGCTTGAGTAGACATAGCTTGATTTGATGATTTCATTCCCATAGATTAGCAAGATTTATTGTTTTCCATCTTAGTTATCTGTGCTAGATTAATTCGGGAATATATTGTGGCATCAAAGGTAAGTTGACCTTCCATGGTTTTGTATAGTTTTAAGTTGGAACTTTAGCTATATTGCCCATTATCGAGTTTGAGATTCTTAGGCTTACCACCCAAGGTGAGAAAGTTTTTTTATTTACTATTAACTTTTATGTAGCCCATTTTAGAGCTTGAGCAATTTTGGATTCATTCTTCATTTGTAGCTATTGTATTGCCCAAGAGTGATTTTGACATTGAGGTTGGGATATTGTAGATTCATCTCTTATATTTTTGGTTCGTTCCCTCATGGTGTTTTCCCTCATTATTAGTATGTAGACTAGATGCTCCTTAATTACTGTGATATAGTTGTATCTTAAGTGTAGTTGAAAAGTTAAAGGCAGGTGGCCTTTCTTATGGGTAGCTGCTTGAGTTAGCAAACAAAAAACTCTTTATCTAGAGTTAGTTGGTTTATTTTTTTGGTAGTGGCTTTGACCTTAGTTTCGAGATAGGTATATTTCTTCTCGATGAAATAATTCTTTGATGGGTCGAGTGATGATTGTCCTAGGTGAGTTGATTTAAGAAATCCCTATTTAACAGTTTGTTCTTCTTAATGAGTCTTGGTGGAGTGATTCTCCTTGTTTATATATGCCTATGGGTATTATTGTTGAGCTAGAGCATTGGATTGATTAGTTGTTGACTAAATTTGTTTTTCTTCAAGGTTCTATAGTTGTTGCCATTGCTAGTGTGGTTTGCAAGCTTGGACAATTTTTGAGTATATTTAATAGTTCATAACCTTTAGCAGATATGGAGTGGGTTATTTGAATTTTCAGGTAGTGATTCATCCTTTGGCATGATTTTGATTTTTAGGCTATATTTTGTACCCCAACATAATATAGAGCTGGTTGTGGTGTTTTTAGTCAATAGTTTATCCGTGTGGCAACTTTGTTCTTCAGCTTAGTTTTGATTTTAGCTTGGTATGATTTAGCTTGGATATGTCAGATCTGGATATTAAACTTGATTTTAGTGGTATATATTGATATAGACTTATTGGCTTAGTTTTTGCTTCGTGCCTTGGAATGGCGATTTTGAAGCTATGACAAAATTAAAGTATGAATGCCTACCCATCTTTAAATTTTTTTGGGTAGTTGATATCAAACAATTCTGCCTTAGTGTTGAGATTTTAGCTTAGAGTAGTGAAGCAGAGTGCAACCTTCATTCAAGATTCACCCTAGTTAGAATTTCATTTACATGCTGGTTGAGCATACTCTGTGGTTGTCTATTAGGTTTTCTCAAATTTTGATGGATTATAGTTAATAAGCGTTCAGATGATGGCCCATGGACCCATTATTAGTTCTCTTAGTTTTGATCTTGAGTTTCCAATTTTCTTTCAACATTTTGGAGATTATACTTAGTCGGAGTAATATAATCTACTTAGATTCAACATGGTTCCAGTCTGGGTTAAAGTAATATCATGGAGTAAAATTTTAAGAGATAAGTAGTTATGTCTTGATATTCTATATTTTAGTTTGATTACAATCCAGACTGGTTGTATCATTGACATAGATTACATCCATTAATTATCTCCATTTTTGTGCCAGACAACACCTTATAAGCTTATTCTTATGTTATCCATATGGACTTTCTACGAATAAGTTTTAGTTCTTCGAGTTCTCTGCGATGAGATTTCCTGGGCAGGACACATGATTTCCTCTAGGTTTGGAGTGGATAGTTGGTGTAAAATGGAAAAGAATTGCCACATTTGGATTTGGAGTCAGTGGTATGACTTATGTTTTGGGCTGTGATTGGCTTGGATATTCCTTTATTGATTTTGGAGAGTATAGATATGGTATCAGTGTGTTATGTTTTTGATTTATGTGTATAAGTCTTTTAAAATATGCTAGGGGTTAGTTATTTGTTAAAGTGGAGTTTTAGCGATTTGGAAGCAAAGTGACGGTTCTAGTTAAAAAAGGTATACATTTGGCAAAATCCTTCTGAAGTGTTCTCTCTTAATGGAGGTTATCTGGGAAGTCATGCTTGGAGCATGCTAGCATAGTACCTCATCCATTTGAGCTTTCAAAATTCCTTCAATCTATTGACATTCGCGGACTAAAGTCCTTTTAGTAGTAGATATTGTAATGACCATGCCGGTTATTTTTCATACTTTTTCTTATCTTCACTGTTAAGGCTTCTCCATAGATGCCCCAAGTCATTTATGGTTTGCAAGGATTATTAGTTCAGTTATCGGGCAACTTGTTAGGTTTTTAGAACCAATTCTCAAAATAGAAGTCTTTACTTGTTTAAAATAGCCATTGGGCAAACACTTCAGTTAGAAGATATCAAATGCAAATTGTGACTGCGCCATTAGATATGGAAAATCAATTTTAGTCTATGTAGACCAATGGTTTAGGTCCAGTGCACCCAAGCTCATTTTGACCTATTGGTCAAAATGTGAGAAAATTAGAGGATATGGGTATAGGTCCTACAATTTGTCTAAACATCCTTGGATGGAGAATCTAACTTCACCAGCGCCTCTGGAATGTAAAATTTAGGGGGGTAACAGCGTTCATAAGCAAAAATTTGGTTTGAATTAGTTATCAGGCAGTTTGCTTGGTTTTTAGAAACTATTCTCAATATAGAAGCCTTCACTTGTTTAAAATAGCCATCGGGCAAATACTTTAGTAAGACAATCTCGAATGAAAATTTTGACTGTGCCATCATTTCTGTAAAATCAATTTTAGTCTATGTAGACCATTGGTTTGGGTCCCAATGCACCCGAGCTCCTTTTGACCAATTGGTCAGAAAGTGGGACAGTTAGAGGATATTAGTATGGGACCCACAATTGGTCTAATTGACCTTATATGGAAAATCTGGCTTCACCTGTGCATCTAGATGTCAAATTTAGTTGGATTACAGAGTTCATAAGCAAAAATTAGAGTTTGAATGAGTTTCGAGGGTCTAAAGCAAGTTTTTAAATTTGTTGGTGATGGTGAAATTAGATCGTACAAGGACTTATTGCATTGGGAATAGTGTGATGCTAGTCCCTAGGACTGTGATCGCAATACTTTTGTACCTAAATAGGATATAAATGGCCCCAATGTTCGGATTTTTTCAATTTCCCATTCATTCTTAATAGTCAAAGACTCTAAATAAGTATGATAACTCAACATCGAGTCTTGTCGGTTTCTTGGGTGCTTTCCAAACATCTATTACTATAATTATCATTTGAGTTAAGGTAAGATTCCATCAAATTCTTAGTGAATCTGCTTAGTTTTAACCCAAAACCCAATATGGCTTTGGCATTATTTTAGCCCAAAGTTTGCTTATTTTTCACCCATTTCTTGAGGTTCATGAGTTTCTGTTCATGTATGAACATTGGGTTAACCTTAGAAATGCGATATTTATAAATAGGACCCAATTGGGGTTTGTGGTCTCATTTTTTGACCCAAAGCACAATGGTGCAATATGGCTATCATTGTTCTTATATTGATCAGTAGATTATGAATTTGATAGTGGAAGGCATTTTAGGATTCTGAACTAATGATAAACATAGGTGAATGATGTAAGGATTTGTGGTTCAGCTATGAGGTAAACTTCTATCCACTCTTCTTCATATGATGATGCATGTTATATATTCTATGTTAATGTTCATGTAATGTTTGATAATAGGTATAATGACGCAGTATTGAATTTTGAAGTGGGTGGTTAGGCAAAGGTTTTGGCACGTAACTTGAAATACTTAATACCCTTTTGGATCCTATTACTTTCTACCTAGATTGTACTAAATAATAACTTGGATATGATATAATGCTAGGTTTGGGATCAGGTTTTTGTGTTGGAATAATCATTATTATTATTAATCTTAGTTGGGCTAGTCTAGTGATCTTTAAACCATAATTTTGGTAGAATTGACATAAATGCCTATATTTCTAGATGATGTTACTATCTTAGAAATGGATGTGGATTACTTAACATCTAGACGTTGAACTTGATACCTTATCCATGTTTTGGATATTAGTTGCTAAATATGGATATTGAGTATTTGATGTGGGATCATCTAGTGTAACACCCCGATTCGCTGAACCGGAATACTACACGGTGCTCATGACCCTGAGGGGCCACAAGCTAACCCATGACTGATATCTGTACCTGTATACTACAAATCATGATATAATAATATGAGAAAAATGTACTGTAAGGCCATAAGGTTCAACTAAATAAAATCATGTGGGTGAAAATACCTAAAACAACTCAATCTGAAAGCTAAGTCTGAACATAAATCGGAAAGTAAATCTAAACATAAATTTGAAAGCCTTTAAACTATCTAAATAAGGAGTTGAAGGAACATGTCTCCAACTAACTCCGTAAAACTGAATTGAAGAAATAAATAAATGTATCAATTCATACTGTCCTCGAATCAATGACGACTCACTGTGTCTCTGCGACTAGAATGCGACCGCTACTGTTGGGCTAGAGCTCGTGTCTCGTATCCCATGTTGTAACATGAAAAGAAAGCACCATAGCGCAAATGCGTCAGTACAATTAGAGTACTGAGTATACGAGGAAGGTAGTTTGAACATAAAGAGTTTCATGTATGAACAATACTGACTGAATAATATGAACGTGAGAGTGCAAACACACATATATAGAAACTGGGACCATGAATACGTGATAGCATGACCTATAAGCTAATTCATGGTTTACTGATAACTGTCATGACTGATACTAAAACTAATAACATGGACGGCTATATCTGATAGTCCTGTACATACTGAAATCTGAAGAACGCCCTGAGTTCTTTTATTGAGGCTGATACTGAAACTATGGGAAGTAGTGTTTAACCGACATACCCCATGTATGCCATTATGGCTAAGCTGGGGTCCAATCTTTCCCCCGAATGGAGGGGTGTTAATACTATGCCACGGGTAAGGACAGCCTGTGATGACCCTTATCTGGCGGGTACTCAATGAGAATGGTGGGAACCCTAAACTGATGGGTTAAGCAACCTCATCAACCCTAACCTGACGGGTTAAGATGTCTCAATCTACGCTGGCTACGTAGTTCTAGAACCCAAGAATGACTACTAAGAATCACACCCTGAACTGGCGGGTGAGTTCCCATCCTTGGGTTCACTCAGTGTTAATCTCTACTCCCATCTGGAGGGACTGGACATGAATAACTGACTGTGCATGACTTAATCTTACTGAATACCGTTGGCTGGTGGAATGTTACTGATATCTGACAACTGACTAAGATCATGAGGTTTTCTTGAGTCACATGACTGACTGAAGTCTATGGAATCATAGCTTGAGTTCGGATATCGTGAAACATGGCATGGATCTAGGCACACAACTATAGTTATTGGGTACAAGTACGCCCAGGACTCGATAGGAGGAAACTGATACACATGACATGACTTGATCACAAAATTTGAGTCCATAATTCAGAATATCATAAGTAAGGCTTTCATAATAAGAATGATTCTCAACAAACTATCACATGATCGGGAATGCGCACAACATGTATATACTTGCATGGCTTCAATAATATGGTCATTCCATATCGCAACAATATCATGAGCATCTCGTACAACATCTTCAATTCAAGACAATAGTACGGGGATCACGTTAAACATAAACTTAGAAGATGGAATAGTCATTTAGGACTTCTTATGTCATAAAAGCATGATTTCTATTCCCTTAGGTATTTTCACAAACACCTTACATGCACATCTTAGGCATAGGTGGATTTAACAAGATTAAAAATATTCAACCACCAATTTCACATATTTATACATTAAATACCACCATATCCTCACAATAAATATACAAAGATCCCATCTTAGGCATTATAAAACTCCAACCACATGAACATCAACCACCAACAACATAAACATTATGATACAAAATTAAGAAGATGGTTCTTGAGCTTCATGGACTAAAGGAGTCCATGAATCAACTCATGCATATCTTAGAAGGAAGATTCTTGATGATTGACGGAGGAATTTCCTTGAAATCAGATCTTCAAGCTTAGTTACACAACCCTAGTTGTTTTTTTCTTTTAGTGCTCTTGGATGATGATCTTTGAGATGATAATAGGGTTGTAATATGTTTAGAAGCTATATATTTCATAGGGTTAAGTTTAGGGACGTGTAAGGAGTGTTAAAAGACTTAATTACCCTTAAA
>JAPEIP010000008.1:133231792-133257313 GCA_026120095.1 Capsicum chinense | reverse complement strand
AAAACTTGATGGATTCAAAAACTCTTAGCTTGTATTACCTTAAGTGACTCATATGAACATGCTTAATGCATCATAAGCTATCCTATCACTAGGATATTCATTGTAAGTCATGTACTCAAGTATGAATCACAAGATAAGATATTTCATACGTAGGAATACTTATTCACTTCCTAGCGTAGAAATATGCAGGGTATTACATCTAGCTCACCTTTGGCCAATACTTGTGTTACCCTTTGTAGACTTATTTACAGATGATCAGCATAGTTGAGACTAGTAATCCTTAGTGTAAGGTTACTTGGTGGTTTGATGAATAGTGATGGTAATTTCTGCAGATAATGACCAATAGCTTCTGGCTATGATATTCCATTTAGAAATGATATTGGGTCTTTAGAGATGCTAATTCCTTTTAGATTAGATATTGGGCCTTTAGAGATGCTAATTTCTTTTAGATATCACATTGGGCCATTAGAGATGCTATTTCCTCTTAAAAATTATATTGGGCAATTGGAGATGCTATTTTTTCTTAGATGTGATATTGGGCCTTTAGAGATGTTATCCCTCTTTGATATGATAATTTTCCTATAGAGATAATATTGCTCATTGTCATAATACATGACCGATAGATACGAGATGTCATATAGATGTTTTATGTCTTGTAGTTATGACATATGCTTATTGATGCATTATGCCTCCTAGAAGTGATATTCCTGCTATATGTGGGATGATGATAGATATGTTTCCTTGCTTATAGTGATGTTCTTCCTCGTGAATATGCTTTGGCATATAGTTATATGATTATTTATATATAAATGGTTTTTGATATGAGAATTGGATAAGTATGTGGGCCTAAGGATGTGATTATTATGTTATGATTAGTTTAGTCAAATTATTAGACTAGAGGCCGTGTAATGATATTGGTTGGATAGCGGTGAAGTGTTTATCCTTGTAAGTGATACAATTGTAGATTATGAAAATATGTATTATTTACATGCTCATCTCTCAGATATGGGATGGAAGAAGATGCAGTAGATGCTTATGGTTTCATTGATTTTGATACTGTTGATGGCATGTATAGATTTGGTACATTTATGATCATTTTATATGTAAATGATGTAATTCTAGTTAAACTATGATCTTATGACTATTCCTCCAAAATAAGAGATTAAAACTCACTTTTTAGCTTAAAAATTAGATTTCCTTACTATAATAATTGCCTAACTGAATGGGTACTTTATGTTCCTAAAATACGCTAATAATGATGCTTTAATGAATTGACCAAGATTAATTTTGGTCCATGATACGACACTATTATTTACTCTGATTGTGAAATATTCTGACACTCTCAACTTTTTTATAGCGATTTACTCTTGAAGTTCACATAGAATAAGAGACTTATGGATTTACATTCTTTTAGACTTGGCTTGAGTTCTTGCACCTATTCTATGTACATTGATGGTTCGAATGATATAATTATATATACGCAGTAAGGCTAGAAGATGTTTAGATGATAATATTGATACCCTGCAAGGTCGAAGTATATTTTGATGATAATATTTGTACCGAGGAATTGAGATAATGATATTATACCCAGAAAGGCCAGAGGATGATTATAATAATTTTTCTCTGTGTACATCTCCCGATGCGAGTCTGGATAGCCCTATTTATTGAATCTATATATATATATATATCAAAAACAGTAGGAGGTTAATTATGATGATGATGGTTATGATGATGATAGATATGATAGGGATGGTTATAATGATAGTATTATGTAATTGAGGATTCTGTTGTATTCATACTTGCATGCACATTGCCTATCACCAATATGCATATATGTTTATCATCTCATATAGGAGTTCTATATAGATATAGGTGATTATTATGTTTTGTGTTGTTGTGTGCTATCTCAACCTTCCGAGCCAGGGGTGGAGGGAGTATGCATAAGCTTTGATAGGTATTTATTTTTTCTTAATATCCAGTTACTCATGTTGTTACTTAAATTGTTATTATCATTGTTATAGTTTACTTATGATACTCTGGTCATTAATTCGATATCGATATTTGAGGTATGATCTTGTCCTTTTTTATCTTACGATTTCATTATTATGCATGATTAATTCAAGATGAGACATATGGACTAGAACCCTGAGCATGTTTGTACTCAATTCAAGTTGGATTATTATGGGGTTTTAAAATGAATATACAATGATCTAGGTTGTTCCTCGATATTACCTTATATCTATATATATATATGTATATCTAGTTATGGTTTTACCATATATCCCTTTCTTTCTTTGTTCATATTGTATATTCATTCCTTATCCTTTTATATTTATACAAAATCTTTATTCTTCCTTTATTTATATATTGGCCAGGGATATAAGTTAAATTGTTGAGAGTTTTGAGCATGGCTATAATATGATAGTTCATCCTTGATACTTCATTAGTCTTATTATGTAGTATCTTGGACATGAATAAGGTAGGTTGACTTTATTATCTCATTGGATATTTACGTGGTTACTGAACATGAGGAGTAGTTTCCATTCATCTTATATCATATGTATATCTTCTTTATCTTTAAAGTTTAGTTCAATGTCGCCTACCGAGTACCATTTGTTTGGAACTCATACTACACTTCTATAGCCTACAGATCATAATCTGGGTTATCCTTGTTGATGTGTGAAACATGTAGAGCAACCAGGGTAAAGAGACTTAGAGTGAGATCCTGACATATAGGGTATTATTTACCTCTTTTGTGTATTCTAGATTTTTTCTATGTTGTCTTCAGAGATAAGTTGTATTTGTGTAACATTTTTCATCCATTTTGTATTTCTACTCCAATTATATTATAAGAAGCTTCTATATTGATACAACCAGGTATTGGAACTTTATTATATATTTAATTCCCTTATTTCATTTATTCCACATTTGCTTATATATATATATTTGGGTAGCTCGTTATTATTTATTCCAGATTACTGGGATTGGCTTGCCTACTGGTGGGCTATTGTAGGCATCACAATGACTTGCGAAATTGAATCTGACAATTTTCCACCAAGTTAGCCCATTGAAAATAGCTCCAGGCTATGGTTTGGCTTACCTAATGGCTAAATTTATTAGGTGCCATCATGGCTCGTAGATTGGGGTATGACAAATTAGTTTCAGAGCCTAGGCTTTATCAATATTGTAGGTACAAGAGCAGGTGTCTAGTAGATCATTTCAGATAGAAATTATGAGGTCTATTTGTTTTCTTTAGGAGACTATGGGACATTATAAGGAACTCTCCACTTCTTTCACTCATTGATTGCTAAGTGTTTGAGTTGGTTTCTAAAACATTTGTTTGGTTTTACTCTTTGGCAGATAGATAGGATGCATGCTGCCGCTACACAAGATGATGGTTTTGAGATCGAGCATAGGGATCCCGTAGTTATTTGTAAATAAATTAAAGGTCATGGACAACCTTGAGACATGTGCCTTGCTAGAGGAAAGGATAGGGGACCTCCACTAGACCATATTCCTGCTCTTGAGGCAGCAATTTTTCCTCCCCATCGATTATTGGGCGAAGGACTAACCCAGGCTCCCATTAGATTTGTTTATTCTTCAGAGCTCAGGGATGCATTGACCCATATTTTGGGAATTATTTATGGCGCATCATTTGATAGTGGACAATCTAAAAATTAGAGTAGTAATAAGGCAGGGCATAATGTGTAGCTACGACTCCAAAAGTTAAGGTCCCTACTATGTTGATAGTTTCTTAACTGCTAGTTGCTCGTCTACTAGTTGTAAAACCTACTATGTCTGTCTAGGAGTAGAGGATTTTCTATAGTTTCTTAAGATAGGCTTCGCCTATGTTTTCTGGTGTATTGGGCTAGGATGCATATGAGTTTTTGATTGTTTTTTAATATTGGCTCCATAATTTAGGCCTAGTTGAGACTCATGGTGTGAACTACCTGAATTTTAGTTAGACTTTAAAGCTCGACATTGGTGGAGAGGTCATCTTTATTCTAAGCTAGATAGATCATCCCCTTTAACATGGGCTTAGTTCTCTGAGACCTTCTTGGAGAAGTACATGCCTCACAACCTTAAGGATTATTTAGGGGATCATACCGAGATTGGAGAAGGGCTCCTTGACTATTCTGGTGTATGAGGCCCATTTTCATATTTTTTCTCGGTATGCCACTTCTATTTTGACTATTAAGTATGAGATAATGTTACTTTGTTTGGTGATTGAGACTTTCTCCTTGCGTGTCTACCCAAAGTTTTGTTATTATAGGTAGGTATTTTGTTAGTGTTTTTGATCATGCTCAAATGATAATGGAGATATATCGCAAGGACTAAAGGGGAAAAAATAAGAGGCCTTGATATAAGGGTAGTTTTCATGGGAGTCGCAGTGTGTCCCGATTAAAATATAGCAGTTCTTAGGGTAGGTACCCTCCACATCAGCCGTATCAGCCTCAAAGTCATCATAGTTGACCCTTCAAGCAGTACTCTAGTTTACTGATGGTGGTCTGTCATGTGTTAGTGACCACCCTGATCAGGGTAGTTGTATGTCTTTGAGGTGTTTGAATTCTAGTTATTCTAGTCGAGGTAGATATTCCAGGTCAGTTGAATTATCTGATTCTCATATAGCTCAGGAGAAATGTTATTGGTGTGGAGGTTTTTTTTATTACTCACATAATTGCCTTAGTCGTGGGAAGAAGTTAAAGTACCTCAGATTATTCCTCTCATTAGAGAAATTCATCCCTTAATTAGAGGGAATTCACATGGTTTTAGGGGTTATCCCCAACGTACTTGTAGAGTTTCCCTGTCATGTTAGGGAGGTGATCGACAAAGGAACCAACCAACTGGCAGGTGTGGTCAGCTTTATTCAAACTTGCTAGACTCGAGGCTTAGTATTTAGGTATTGTTTTCACGGGTACATTTTTTTGAATTGTTAGTTGGCCTTTGCTTTATTTGATTTGAGATCCATTTATTCTTATGTTTCTACTTATTTTCCAACTCGATTTTAGTTATCTTAGGATTTATTATCTGTTCCTTTACATCTATCTAATTCCATGGGTTATTCTTTAGTAGTGGATTAGGTTTTCAGATCATGCGCTGTGACAATTAGTGATATTGATACTCATATTGATCTTATTACATTAGATATGGTGGATTTTGATATGATTCTGGACATTGATTTGTTATCCCACTGTAATGCATTTATGGGAAGCTTTGCAAAGATTGTTAAATTTACCATGCTTGAAATACCAAACATTGTATGACAGGTAGGTATTAGTTGGGAGCCGATGGGAAATATTTCTTATATGTGTGCTAGAAGACATATTTTTAGAGGTTTCCAGTCATACCTCGCTCATATTTATGATGTTAGTAGGCCATGAATTTTTATTATTTTCCCTACTGACCTACCTGGCATACCTCATTCTCATTAGATTGATTGGTTATTGATCTTGAGCGTAGCACCCAACCTATTTCTACGACACCTTACCGTATGTCTCCTGTGGAGGTTAAGGATCTGAATTCTCAGGTATAGGATCCTCTTAATAAGGGTTTCATTAGACCGAGTCTATTTTCATGGTGGAACCTGTGTTATTTGTGAAGAAGAAATACAACTCCATTCTTATGTGTAAAATTAAATATAGCTTAATAAGGTGACACTGAAGAACCATTATTCTGTGCCTCAGATAATTGTCTTTTTTGACATGTTGCAAGGAGAAACCATGTTATCTATGATTTATTTAATGTTTGGATACCGTCAGAAAAGGATTAGGGTCGATGATATCCTAAAGACAACCTTTAGGACCCATTATGTTCATTATGAGTCCTTTGTGATGACCTTTGGATTTACGAATGCCTCAGCCATATTTATTGACTTGATGAACCGAGTGTTCATTATTTATTTGGATTCCTTCAATATTTTTTTCCTCGACAACAACCTTGTGTATTCAAGAAGTAGGGAGGAACATGTGTAATATTTAAGGATTACACTCTAGAATTTATGAGATCATTTGATTTTTCCCAAATTCTCTAATTGTGAGTTTCGGATGGAGTTAATGACATTCTTTGGGAATGTGGTGTCTAAGGATAGGATTATGGTAGACCCAAAGTAGATTGAGGCAATTCATGATTGAGCTAGGCCTACCTCTTGGACCAAGGTTAATAGCTTCATTGGTTTGGCCAATTATTATACATGATTCATTGAGGGTTTTGCCACTATTTTAGTACCTATGGCCAAATTGACTTGTAGGGAATGTCCTTTTTGATGGTCTGAGGAGTTTGATACGAGATTTGTTAAGATTAAAGAGTTTCTTACTTCCTCTGCTATTTTAGCTCTTCCTGTTGAGCGTGAGGAATTTACCATTTATTGTGATACTTTTACTATTGGTTTGAGTTGTGTATTAATACAGTAGGGTCGTGTTATTGCTAATTCTTCGAGGCAGTTTAACGTGTATGAGCGCAACTACCCTACTCATGATTTGGAGTTAGTGGCAGTTGTTTTCACGCTAAATATTTGGAGGCATTATCTTTATGGTATGCATTTGGGAGATTTTCAATGGTCATTGAAGTTTTCAGCTTCTTATGACCCAGAAAGAACTTAACGCTAGGCCATGTAGATATATGGAGTTTTTTAAAGATTATTATATCTCCATTTTGTATCATTCGGATGAGGTAAATGCAGAAGCAGATGCCTAGAGTCAAAAGGCAGTAAGTAATGGTAGCTTTGCTTGTATTTTCTTTATTTAGAGGCTGCCAGTGTGGGACATTTAGTCCTTAGCCAACTTAATGGTGCGATATAATATTTCAAATCCTCAGAGGATTTTTGCTAGTGTTGAGGCTAGGTATTCGCTATTTGAGCAGATTGGGGACCATTATATTGAGCATATGAGATTTTGCGTCCTCTATGATCAGGCGTTGAGTGCTCAGCCTATGAAGGATTCCATAGATTATGAGGGTTCCTTGAGATTTTGTAGCCGCATAAGTGTTTTAAGGATTGTTGATTTAATTCAGTTAGTTTTTCATGAGGATCAAAGTTTTAGGTGTTCTATTAATATGGGTACAACTAAGATTTATAGATATTTGAGACAACATTATTGGTGGAATCGTATAAAGAAATATGTGGTGGACTTTGTAGCTTGTTGTCTATGTGCTCTGTAGGTGAAGGCCAAGCATCAACAACCAGGTGGTTTGATTCAGCGATTTACCATTAGCAAGTGAAAGTGGGAGCATATTACTCTAGACTTTGTTAGTGGCTTACCTCGTACTTGTCGAGGTTCTAATTGTATTTGGGACATTTTGGATCGCTTGATGAAGTGGCTCATTTCATTCCAATTCAGGTGTCTTTTAGTGCCGAGAGCTTGGGCCACATATATATTAGTGAGATAGTTTGTTTTCTTGGTGTGACTATATCTATCATTTATGACTGGGGTTTCATGTTCACTCCCAACTTTTGAAAAGCTTTCTAAAGAAGAGTTGGATACTCAGGTGGATCTCAGTTTAGCCTTCAATCCTTAGATAGATGGCTAGTTGGAGTGGACTATTTTGGGTCTTGAGGATTTTCTCTGAGCATATGTTATGGATTTTTCAGCTTAGTGGGACTAGCATTAGCTTTGGCAGAGTTAAGATATAATAACACCATTATTTGAGTATTGAGATAGCACATTTTGAGGTTTTATAAAATAGGTGATGTCATTCCCTGATTTAATGGTTTGAGCCTTCCGAGATTAGACCTATGGTACTTACTCACTTTAGGATACACTAGATAACATCAGGGTGATTTAGGACAGATTGAGAGCGAAATAATATAGTAAGAAGGTTTATGAAGGTCATAGACTTTGTCCCTTGAGGTTTGGAGTTGTTGACGGGCATTCCTCCATATGACTCCCATGAAGTGTGTGATGAAATTCAAGAAGAAAGGAAAGTTCAATCACAAATATATTGAACCCCTTGAGATTCTTCGCATAGTTAGTGAGGTGGCTTATGTGTTAGTCTTAGCCCCAGATTTCTCTTTTTTCCATTCGATTTTCCATACTGCCAGATTGAAGAGATAGATTCCTGATCCATCTGATATGCTTAGATGGGATTCAGTACAGTTGGATGAGCAATAGAGCTTTGTCGAGAAGCCTGTGCTCCTTTTGGCCAGTGATGTTAGGCAGTTTGATGTGTGAGCATATGCTAACACATTTGAGGCTTTTAACTCAAAATAATTGCAAGGTCTTGAGCAGCTTTAGCTATTTTTGATTAGTTTATGTTTGATTTTGCTGTTTAAGCTGATATAATAGATCACCAACATTAAATGAAGTAAAGAAGTTGAAATTTGAAGAAATCTGAAGACAAGTGTGGCTGAAGACATTTGTGATAAGACGCCGGCCCTGTGATAAGCTATCAGATTGGTCGTCATCATTAGACAAAGAATTGGCCTAAAGTGGAAGTTGTGATGACAAGGGTCTGATAAGTTATCAAGTTTGTCATCAGCCTTAAACAGGGAATGAGTTCTAGCTGGTATAATCGATGACATTTTGTGATAGGCCGTCATAATGGTGATAAGTCATCAGGAATGCCGTCAGACTTAGGAAGGATATGAGAATTGGAACAAAAGTTTGACGACATTTTTGATAAGTCATCATAGTCCTGATAAGTTGTTAGAAGTTGCCATCAATGTAAGACAGGAATAGTGCTGATTTAAAGAAGACCTGACGACATTCTTGATAAGTCGTCCGGATGTCAGGATCCTGATAAGGCGTCACTAATAGTCGTCGTCTATTCCGAGAAATAGCTATAACCTTGATTTTGTTTCGTTATTTAGGGTAAACTATTCATAGCTTTGTTTTAGGGTTTTCTAGATATTGTAATTATAATTAGAATTATTATTATTATTCCACACAAGGTCGACACCTTGTGTTTTGGACAACATATCTTGATATTTTCTCTCTTTACTTCTGAACTTGAACAACACAACTATTTTTGAGAGATTATTATCAGTATTTTGGGATTTTTCCTTTGTGATCAAATCTGCGATTCACTAGTTATCATTCATCTCTGTAAGTTTATCTTTCAAATCATGAATTCAATTATGTGTTTTAATTGTTACATCATGAGTGGCTAAATTCCATTAACTAGAGTTATGGGATCTAGGGTTAGGTCTTGATGAGGTGCTAAGTATTCAATATTCAAAAGGTAGTAGGATTTCTTGATAATTCTGAAGTTTTAATTAATGTTTGTTGGTTGGAAACAGTAGACAAACCTACTTTGATTTGCTTGATAAAGAAATCAAACATAGTAGGAAGTGAATTATCAACAGGGACTCGAAAATATTTCGTTTAATAATTAGCCCTGTAACAAGGTTGGTTATCCTGAGGTAAAATATGGGCAGCAAATAGAAATTCATTTAGTCCGAGAGGATTAGGGAATTAAATGTTTAAGTAGGTCGAGATACATTTAAGCATAACATCAATAAAGATAGCTTGTTATCCTATCCACCGTGAGAATTTTGAATCACTTTTAGCATCTGTCATGTCCCGGAAGCTCTAGTGAACATAATTCTGGTTATTTCATAAACTCTTGATTTACAAACACCAAAAGTAAAGTGACAAACAAAAACTTGTTAAACCTAATCCCCCCATTTTAGGAAACGTTAAACTATCAGTGGATTAAATCACAAACAAGTTGAGTTCAAACCATATTCCCTGTGGGGTTCTACCCCAACCTAGTTGGGCTTTATATTGACAACGATCACTTACCCCCATTCAAGAGTTTAATTTGAGCGTTATCAGACATGGCGCAGTTGTCGGGGAATATGGTCGTAAGGTAAAGTTTGTATGTGCTAATTGACTGTTAGTTAAGTTTCCAAGATTTACGTTTATTTGCTGTTTTTGTTTATTTGAAGGATTTTATAGGGTATGCCAAGGACCAGAAGTTTTGAAGAAACATTATTACCACTAAATATGGAACCGTAGTGAATAGGAAGAATGGCAGAAGAACAAGAGGCTGACAGAATGACAGGCTTAGCTTGAGCTCAGGTGAACGTGTAAAAGGTCGGGCAACATGAATAATATCCAATCCTTGAGGATAAAAATTTAGGGGACGAGTAGTTATTGAACCCTGGTAACCCAAGGTGTGCAGAGCAGATAGCTGCACAAGTGCCACATAATATTATCTAGAGCCGTCTATTCCAAAGAAGACAAGAGTACCAGCCCATCCATTATAATCTGAATGATGATGATGATGGCTTGATGGGGAAAGTACAACAGGTGCAATTATTCCTTCACCGTTGGCACCTAGAGCCAAGTTCAACATTACGAGTACTATGATCCAACTCCTAAATCTGAAGCGGTTGTTTGGTGGCCTTCCTAGGGATGATCTGAACCTGCTTCTGGTGAATTTTTTCACCATATATAAATCTTTTTATAACCCAGGAGTGGGCCAGAACGCTATCCAGTTAAGGTTGTTCCCATTGTCACTATTTGGGGAGGCAACATTATGGCTGAATGAGCTTATGCCTAATTCTATCACCCACTGGAGACAATTGAAAGAAGCATTCCTAGAATAATTTTTTTGACCCTCCAGGAGGACACAGTTGAGGGATGAAATCAATAATTTTAGACAGCTTCCTACTAGAACTTTGCATAAGACACAGGAGAGATTAAAGAAGAAACTAACACAGTGTCTGAACCACAATATGACGGACCAACACTTGATGGAGACTTTATACAGCGCCCTCAACTATGTAACCAAGCCAATTGTAAATAATGCTGCTGGTGGTTTATTTGTTGATTTGTCCTTTCAAGATGCCTCAGATATGATAAATAGGATGACCAAATAGAGTCGTGCTTGGTATACTGGGATCAATACATAGCCCATATAAAGACTCAGATGGACCTGTTGACCAAGTACTTACTCTCAGGGAAGACTGAGAAAGTGAAAGCAGTAACATCTCAAGACCAAGTGGATGTGGAACCTGAAGAAGAGGTGAATTATGTTAATAATTAGGAGGGTTTCTGATGCAATAACCAAGGGAATCAAGGCCGGAACATTTATGATAATCCTGGTTACAAAGACGGGGAGCAAGGAAACTGGTGAAGAATTAATGACAGGAGTGGCATATTTCTTCCTCCTGGAAATCGGGAAGCTGTTGCAACTGGATCTAGAAAGATATCCATGGTGGACATGATGGAGAAATTGTTGAAGGGATTTGAGGCCACCAACTCTGGTGTAACCACTATGAAGACCGATCTGACATCCATCAGTCAGTTGGTGCACTCACACTCAACTGCTATCTAATAGTTAGAGCAGTAGATGAGCCAACTTTCAGCTGTATTTAACCAAAGAAAGAGCAGAACATTACCAAGTGATATGGTTTAGAATCTGCGGAGTGATGGTACATATATGGCGATTACCACTAGGAGTGGTAAGATATTACCTGCACCTTCTGTGGGCAAACCTGCAAATGGTGAGGTAGTTGTTGATGAATCCAAAGAAAGTAATCTAGTGGATTCTGAGAAGATGGATAGTTCTGTTAATTCTTCGAAGAAGAAAAAAGAGAAGGAAGATGAAGTGGTGTAGAAAAATATCCCAATACCACCACCACCCTTTCGTCAATGATTAAAGAAGAAGGCTAATGATGCAAAATATAATAAATTCATGGCAATGGTCAAGCAATTGACAATAAATGTGCCTTTGGTTAAGGCACTTGAGTAAATGCCAGGATACGTGAAATTGATGAAGGACCATATGACTAAGAAAAGAGCTGTGAGTTACGAATTGGAGGAAAATCTCCACCATTATAGCGCTATTTCTACAAGAACCTTGGTGCATAAGAAGCTAGACCTAGGTGCTTTCACTATTCCCTATACTATTGGGACTATGGAATTTGCCAAGGCATTATATGATCTGGGAGAAAGTGTTAATTTCATTCCACTGACTATTTATAGAATGTTGGGTCTAGGAAATCCCACACCCACCAACATACGACTCATGATGGCGAATAGGTCAGTAAAGTGACCTGTTGGTATTTTGTATGATGTGTAAGTAAAGGTTTCCAACTTTATATTCCTTGCAAGCTTTGTCATTCCGAGTTACGAGGTGGACTTTGAGGTACCCATAATTATGGGTCAACCTTTCCTCACAACCAGAAATATGTTGATTGATTTGAGAAAGAATGAGCTCTTATTTAGAATGAATGATGAAGTGGTCCGATTTGATGTGGGTAAGTCAATGAAGCAATATGAAGAAATATGTATTCTAAGCAGTTGATGTGTATTATGAGGAATAACAGGAAGTGTCCATAGCAGAGCGACTTGTTATTGAACCTTTGGCCACAATTATAATAAATTATGATAGTGAAGACATCAAGGAGTATGAAGAGACCGTTTGTTCTTTGACAGGAATGGGTTCATATCCTTATGCTCCTAAAAATCTATACGTTGACCATGCTAATCGACCAACACCACCAGCCAAGCCATCTATTGAAGAGCCTCCAATATTGGAATTAAAAAAACTACCTAGACACTTACGGTATGTGTTTCTGGGCAATGGGACCACACTACCTATTATTATTGCAGCTTATTTGGATGAGTAACAGGTAAACACACTTATTTCAGTACTTTAGAGGCACAAGATAGCTATAGGATGGACCATTGCAGATATTATTAGCATTACCTCGGGCATCTATACGCATAAAATTCAACTTGATAAATATTGTATTCCAACCATAGAGAATCAATGCTATCTTAAAAAACCAAAGCAAGAGGTGGTTAGAAATGATGTTATTAAGTGGTTAAATACAGGAGTGGTTTACCCTATTTCTGACAGCAAGTGGGTGAGCCCAGTCTAATTCAAGCCCAAAAAAGAGGGCATGACGGTGGTTGCAAATGAAAGGAATGAGTTGATTCCATTCAAGCCTGTAACTAGGTGGAGAGTTTCCATGGACTACAAGAAATGAAATCTTGGACTGTGAAAGAGCACTTCCCAATGCCCTTTTTGAACTAAATACTTGATCGATTGGCTGGAAGGAGTGGTATTTCTTCTTGGATGGTTATTCTAGATACAACAACATCCGCATTACTCCTGAAGGTCATGAGAAGATGACATTCACATGCCCATATGGCCTCTTTTCATTTAAGAGGATGCCATTTGGTCTATGCAATGCGCCTGCCACTTTTCAATGGTATATGATGTATATCTATTCAGACATGGTGGAGGACACCATAGAGGTATTCATGGATAATTACTCTGTGGTGGGTGATTCATTCGAGATGTGTTTCAAAAATTTGAATATAGCCTTGTAGAGATGTGTTGAATTTAATTTGGTGCTTAACTGGGAAAATTGCCATTCCATGGTAAAGTAGGGCATCAATCTCGGCCACCAAATTTCCAAAAAAGGGATAGAAGTTGATTGAGCAAAAGTGGAAGTTATTGAGAAACTACCACCTCCCATTTCAGTGAAGGAAGTGCGTAGTTTTCTTGGATATGCTAAATTTTATTGGATATTTATAAAAGATTCTTGAAGGTTGCAAATCCACTTTACAAACTTATGGAGAAAGAAGTAAAGTTTTCCTTCAATGATGAGTGCTTGAAAGAATTTGAATGCCTTAAAAAAGCTAATTGTGGCCCCTATTGTTTTGTACCTAACTGGTCAAAACCATTTGAGATCATGTGTGATGCCAGTGGTATTGCCCTTGGAGCTATATTGGGACAAATGAAGGACAAACTGTTTCTTCCAATATATTACACTAGCAAAGAACTGAATGGAGCACAAAAGAATTACACCATCACTGAATAGTAATTTCTAGCCATAATGTATACTTTTGAGAAGTTCAGATCATATCTGCTTGGGACCAAAGTAGTGGTTCACACTAACTATACTGCCTTGAAGTGTCTGATGGCTAAGAAGGATACAAAACCAAGGCTGATTATATGGGTATTACTGCTGCAAGAATTTGACTTTGAGGTCAAAGATAGAAAAAGTTGTGTAAACTAGGTTGCAGATCATCTGTTTAAAATGGAAGGTGAATAGGAAATTAGTGATCAAACAAAGATAAATGATGTATTCCCTGATAAGGAGATCCTGGCAACTGCTGTGGAAAAATTGCCTTGGTATACGGATTATGCAAATTATGTTGTGAGTGAGGTCATCCCAGAAAACCTATCTATCCATCATAGGAAGAAATTTTTGAATGATGTGACTCATTATTTTTGGGATGAACCGTACCTTTTTCGGAGATTTGCAGACAATATTGTAAGGAGATGCATACTGGAATTAGATGTATTATGCATATTTGAAGCATGTCATGCTTCCCCAGTTGGGGGTCACCATGCAGGTGATCAAATGGCTAGGAAGGAGTTGTAGAGTGGCTACTATTAGCCAATATTGTTCAAGGATGCCCACGAGTTTGGGCTGAAATATGACCAATGCTAGAGGCAGGGGTCAATCTCCAAAAGACACGAGATGCCCTTGACTAAGATGCTTGAAGTGGAATAGTTTGATGTTTGAGGCATTGATTTCATGGGTCCTTTCGTAAGCTCATATGGGATGAAGTATATTTTAGTTTCTGTTGACTACATCTCGAAGTGGGTAGAAGCTGTATCATTGTCTGATAATAAAGGGAAGAAGGTTGTTGCTTTTCTCAAAAAAAACATCTTCTCTCGCTTTAGAGTACCATATACTATTATAAGCAATGGAGGATCTCATTTTTGCAATAAGCTATTGTGAGCAGCTTTAGCAAAATATGGGGTAAAGCAGCACCGAGTGGCTACTCTATACCACCCATAAACTAGTGGGCTAGTGGAGGTGTCAAATCGAGAGATTAAAGCCATCCTAGCCAAAATGGTGAACGCTAGCCGGAAAGATTGGTCTTAAAATCTCGATGATGCCCTAAGGGCATATTGGACTGCATTTAAGACACCCATTGGCATGTCACCATTTTAGCTGGTATGTGGAAAAGCTAGCCACCTACAATAGAGCTGGAGAACAAAGCCTTATGGGTACTCAAAAGACTAAATTTGAATTGGAAGAAGGCAACAGAGCTACGACTGGTACTGAATGAGATTGATGAATTCTGTTTTAGGGTATATGAAGCAGCAAATCTGTATAAAGAAAATATGAAAAAATACAACGATTGGAGGATAGAGAAATTACACTTCCAAAAGGGTGACATGGTATTTTTGTTCAATTCCAGACTCAAATTGTTCTTAGGTAAGCTGAAATCTAAGTGGTCGGGTACTTTTAAAGTTAGCCAATTCTTCCCATCTAGACTAGCGAAACTTGAAAATGATGATGGCAGTACCTTCAAGGTAAATTGACAATGTTTCAAGCTTTACATTGGTCCGAAAGAATAAATGAAAAGTATCACCATTATCTGTCTCGATAAATTCTAAAGTAATCGAGATACCTGAGTCATGCCACGATGTTAAATCTGGCGCTGCATGTGAGGAAACACATCAACCCTAGGATTGATCCATTCAAGGTATACTCTAACCCTTAGTTTAGCTTTATTTTCAATTTTAAGTTGAGGGTGTAGGGTAGGATATTGCTACAACAATTTTTGGTCGATAATTAGGAGTAATATAGGTACTTGATGTAGTTAGCTTGTTTTGTAACTTTTAAGCACCTCTCCATTGATCTGAGTTTATAACTGTGTGAATTGAATTGATCTGTGATTGCGGTGCATCTTTTTGTGGCATTAGTCTGGTAACTTCATGATTTTTGTTGAACAAATTGCATGAATCGAATAAATAGTGTTATGCAATATACTTGTTTTCCATGTGTATGTGAGGTCTTACTCAGCTTCTGCTGTGTGCCGAATCTAGAACTTGCCCTATTAGTCCTGCCTATGTTGTAGGATAGTGGTTAGGAAAAGATCATAGGCCATTTTTTATTGTAACCCACTTTCGGCCTAAATGAACTTCCCAATGTGAATAATATCCTTTGATCCCTGATTTGAGCCTATATGCCCGTTTCTCTCTTTGAAACCTCTCACCTTTCTGTTTACCTCACAATGAACCTGTGTTGGCCCCGGTCCTTCTTAGAAACTGTGGACCTTAACTTAGGCAAACAACCTAAGTTGAGGGTAACTATCATAGGGGTGTGTGATGCAAAATAAGCATAAAGAGAGTTAGAATAAGAAAAAAAATAAAAAGTTGGGTGCAGTTAAAAAGGAATACGAAAAGAGAAAGATATGTTAAAGATGATAAAAACATAATATGATCATTGAAAAGACCTCATCCATCTTGAGCATGTGAGATCAATAAAAGAAGAGAAAGAAAAGAAGGTTAAGAAGTGAAGCCCTAAGAGTTTAGTGTAGCATCAAGGAGAAATAGTCACCAAAATATCCATGAATATCATACCAGCCAGTATCCTATATTACCAGCCTAAGAAAAGCCCTAAAGTGATCCTAACTAACCTACCTAAAGATTTGGGTACTGACTATAAGGGCAAGCTTATGGCAGTTTACATACAGTGTTTGGAAATTAATTCTAAGAGTGAGACATGTGATTATCCCTATGTTTATGTATGTGAATTCTGATATGAGTGAAAAAGGGATTTCTTTGTTGTGAGGGCACATTAGGTATGTCGCTAAGTCACTAACTTGTTCAGATAGTGTGATCTTGGTATGGCATGATTATTGTTGCTAAATTTTTTCCATATCTTTATGCTTGTGAGTTGCAAGGTTGTTCTTCAAAACATCAAAAGTGTGTTTTAAATTGACTGACCTTGGAGATTATGAAATTATTCTGAACTAATATGAGTAATTAGGTTCCAAATTGTACTTTGTATTCACATAGCTATGTTTTAGTTTCTTGAGGAAAAACAATTATTTTAAGTTGAGGGTGTTGATGTGTGAGCATATACTAACACATTTGAGGCTTTTAACTCTAAATAATTGCAAGGTCTTGAGCAAATTTTGTTATTTTTGATGAGTTGATGTTTGATTTTGCAGTTTAAGCTGATATGATAAAGAACCAATATGAAGACAAGTGTGGCTGATGATATTTGTGATAAGTCGTCAACCCTAAGTTAAGCTATCAGATTGGTCGTCATCAGTAGACAAAGAATTGGCCAAAAGTAGAAGTTGTGACGATATTTTATGATAAGCCAGCAAGAGTCTGATAAGTTATCAAGTTTGTCTTTAGCCTGAAACAGGGATTAAGTTCAGCTGGTAGAATCGATGACATTTTCTAATAGGCCGTCATAATGGTGATAAGTCATCAGGAATGCCATTAGACTTAGGCAGGGCATGAGAATTGGAGCAAACGTGTGACGGCATTTATGATATGTCGTCACAGTACTGATAATCCGTCAGAACTTGCGGTCAACCAAAGACAAGACTAGTGCAGATTTGAAAAAGACCTAATGAAATTCTTGATAAGTGTTAGGATCTTGATAAGCTGTTACAACTAGTCATCGTCTATTCCGAGAAAAAGTTATAGACTTGATTTTGTTTCCTTATTTAGGGTAAACTATTTAAAGCTTTGTTTTAGGGTTTTCTAGATATTACAGTTATAATTAGAATTATCATTATTATTCCACACAAGGTCGATACCTTGAGTTTTGGATAGTATATCTTGATATTTTCTCTTTTACATCTTGACTTGAACAACACAACTATTTTTGAGATATTATTATTAGTATTTTGGGATTTTTCCTTTGTGATCTAATTTGCGATTCACTAGTTATTATTCATCTCATTAAGTTTATCTTTCAAATAATGAATTCAATTATGTGATTTGTTCATTATATTATGAGTGGCTAAACTCCATTAACCTAAGTTATAGGAACTAGGGTTAGGTCTTGATGAGGTGCTAAGTATTCAAGATTCTAAAGGTGGTAGGATTTCTTGGTAATTCTGAAGTTTTAATTAATGTCTGTTGGTTGCAAACAGTAGACACACCTGCTTTGATTTTCTTGAGAAAGAAGTCAAATATAGTAGGAAGTGAATTATTAAAAGGGACTCAGAAATATTTTGTTTAATAATCAGCACTGTAACAAGGTTGATTAAATTGAGGTAAAATCTGGGCAGTAAATAGAAATTCCCTGAATTCGGGAGGATTAGGGAATTAAACGCTTAAGTAGGTTGAGAGACATTTAAGCATAACATCAACAAAGATATCTTGTTATCCTATCCACCGTGAGAATCTTGAATATCTCTTAGCATCTGTCATGTACCGGAAGCCCTAGTGAACATTATTCTTGTTATTTTATAAACTCTTGATTTACAAACACCGAAAGTAAAGTGATAAACAACAGCTTGTTAAACCTAAACCCCCCATTTCAAATAATATTAAACTATCAGTGGATTAAATTGGAAACAACTAAAGTTCACACCATATTCCCTATGGGATTCGACCCCAACCTAGTTTGGTTTTATATTGACAACGATCTCTTACACCCATTCAAGAGTGTAATTTAGGAGTTATCACAGTTGCGCACTAGGGATATTCCTGTAGTTATGGCTTAGTGGATGCACCACCTATTATAGGAGGCTACTTTGGAGATCGAGAGCACAATGAGGAACTAGTATCCTCACCTGTTCGAGAGTTCAGCTATATTTTAATCCTTAACATTTACGGATGAACGTTCTTTTAGTAGTGGATATTATAATGACCCTTCAGGTAATTTTTTTGTATTTCCTCTTATTTCTGTTGTTACATCTTTCCTATAGCTTCACCAAGTCATTTATGAATTACTAGAACTAAGAGTTTGATTATCGGGCAGTTTGTTTGGTCTTTGAGCTAATTCCCTATTTTGAAATCTTTTCTGGTTCAAACTGGCTATCAAACAAAAATATCAATTAAACAACCTTGTATTCTAATTTTAACTATTCCAACCACTCCAAAATACCAATTTTGGGCTAGGTCGACTCTTGGTTTGCATCCCGAGGCACTCGGGTTCATTTCGAGCTATTGGTTGAAACTTAAAAAAATAACAAGTTGGGTGTGGCACCCATTACTAATTAATATGACCCCCAATGGAAATTTTGACCACGCCATTGAGTTTGAAATATTGAATTTGATAGTTCAGGTGCACTATCAAAGTCTCAAGGGGTTGGCGAAGACTTTGGAATTTCCAACTCTCTGCCGCTGCTGGTGCTCTAGCAATCGTGAGGCATTCATTGAAATAGTGATCTGGCAGCCAGCCAGCATTTATCGTGAACGCACCATTCTTTACTGGTAAAACTAAGACTCTTTCTAGCTTGTCCAGTATCGCAATCGCGATGTTAATGTCACAATTGAGACTTCTTTCCCCGAGGCCAGGGATCACGATTGTGATCGTTGAGTCGCAATTATTATAACCGTATACCTAGAATAGGTATACATAGCCCATTTTAAACCCATTTCTCCCCATTCATTGTCAATTCTTAAGAGATTTAAACCCTAAGAAGTGGATTTATTTGGGAATAGCTCTTGAGGGTGATTTGGTAGTTGGTTAACAACTACCTACACAATTTTCCTTAGAATTTGTGGTAAGATTCCTTTGATTCTAGGGTTGATTTCCCCTTTTCTCAATCTAAAATACATAAACCTTTGTGTCTTGAATATAGAAAAAATATATCTTAGAATTCACCCATTTTGAGGGTAATTACTCCTTTGTCGTTAGGGAACACTAGGTTTGTTTATGAAACGTGATTTCAGTAAATAGGAACCACTAGTATTTTTGAGTATTTTTTGACCCAAAGTATAATCTAGAGATATCGTTATAATTATTCTCGTTGTGATGAGTAGATTGTGACTTTGATAGCGTGGCATCTTGCCAAAGCTTCTCAAAGGGAAACTTAGTGATTTAGCAGATTTTTTAGCTTTCCTGGACGTCCAAGATGGATTGGTTTTCCCCTCCTTATAGATTGAGCTATGTCATAGTATGTTTGTTATATTATTAAAGATTTGGGATGGGTTTTTTGTGTTCATATGATGAATTGCAATACTTGGGTTAGCTGGACCTCTAAGCTATTGGAAAGCTACAATTTAGGCATAATTTATGTAGTTGCTCATGTGGTAGGCAAATTATTATTTTAGGGTTGAGTGGCTCATTTGACCTCTAAAAGTGTATTTATAAACATTTGTCTAGTCCAAGGTAGAATATTCCTTGTAATGAAATTTCAGGGATTAGAAGTGGGCCCTTCGACCATCATAAGCTAAGATTCATGTAGTTTTTGCAAACCTTTATACGTTTGTTATAAAACTTGAAAAATGCTTGTTGAGGTAATATTGGGAGATTTGGCACCTACAGGTTTTGATGTGTTGATATTGGGAGATGATGCTTATTGATTATGCGATTGACCTTACTATTGTCTACATATATATAAACAGATTCGAGTTCGGGTATTGATTATGATTTTGATTATATATATACTAGTTTGAGTCTGGCTATTATTATTTATGATATTAATGATGTATATATCGGTTTGAGTCCTATTATTGATTATTATATTGATGATATATACCGTTTCGAGTATATCTATGGATTACGATATTTATGATATTAATACCAGTTCAAGTCAGAATATGGAGTATGATATTGAGGGTATGGATACCGTTTCAAGTCTAGAAGTAGGAATTGTTGTAATGTGGCATGAAATAGAAATATTCAAGTTGTACTTTAACGGTGGATACATGATGGTGGTTCGGGCTATACTATCATTGAGTGTACCGTCGAAGCTTATAGGGTCATGCGTTGGGTTATTTACTTTTCGCATTTATTGGATTATGGGTGCCAATTTTGTAGTTATAATGCACGTGTTTTAGGATATCATTCCAGTTTGTTAAATTTCTTGTAAACAACGATGTTTGGGTTATTTTAGGTCTGCTTTTTTCCCTTGACTTAGTCATGTCATCTTGTATTTTATCATATTTATATCCTGGATTAGCTCAGTCGGCCGATGATGCCTAATGAGTACCCTTAGTTTTGGTACTCATACTACACTTTAACAACAACAACAAACCCAATATATTCCCACATAATGGGGTCTGGGGAGGGTAAGATGTATGCAGTCCATACCACTACCTCAGTTGAAATACACAGGTTGTTTGCAATAGACCCCTAGCTCAAGACAACGAATAATAAACAAATCCGTAATAAAGCATGGAACAAGATGACGTAACATAAATACAACACCCATAAGGAATAGTAAACAATGAATAGTAAACAAATTCATAATAAACCATGAAAAAAGAAGGCATACCAAAAATAATACACCCACTAAGTAATACATTGCACTAACAACCGAAACTGGAACTAGCCTTCTATCCTAATTCGCATCCTCCAGATTTTCCTATCTAGGGTCATGTCCTTAGTAAGCTGCAACTGATCTCTGTCCCACCTAATAACCTCTCCAGTATTTCTTTGGCCTACCCTTACCTCGCTTGGAACTATCCAATGCTAGCCTCTCACACCTACGAATAGGGATATCCGTGCCCCTCCTGATCACGTGTTTGAACCATCTCAATATGATATCCCACATCTTGTCATCCACCGAACACACTCCAACCTTCTTCCGAATAGTCTAATTCTGAACTCTATCACCCCTAGTAAACCCACACATCCAACGTAACATCCATATTTCCACCACCTTCAATTTTTTAATGTGAGAATTCTTGACTGGCCAAAACTCCGCTCCTTACAACATGGCTGGACGGACTGCCACCCTGTAGAATTTGCCTTTAAGATTGGACGACACCTTCGTATCACACAACACCCCTAAGGAGAGCTTTCACTCCATCTATCCTACCCCTAATACGATGGGAGTCATTCTCATCAATATCACCATTCCCTGAATTATGAACCCAAAATACTTGAACTATCCCTCTTACATACAACCTGGGAATCCAACCTTACTATAACCTAGTTCTACTGCCTCAAGTCATTAAACTTTCATTACAAATATTTTTTCTTACTGATACTAAGCCTTAACTATTTAGACTCAAGGGTCTATCTCTACACCTTTAATTTATCATTCACACCCCCTTGTGTCTCATCAATCAAAAATACATAATCTATAAAATGCATACACCAAAGCACCTCTCCTTGGATACACTGTGTCAACACATCCATCACCAAAGCAAACAAAATGGGGCTAAGAGTAGATCCCTCATACAACCATGTCAAGACAGAGAAATGCTCTGAATCTCCTCCCATAGTCCTCGCATGGGTCTTAGCTCAATCATACATGTCCTTGATTGCTTTGATATATGCCACCAGGACCGCACTCACCTCCAAGCATCTCCAAAGAAACTCCCTAGGGACTTTGTTGTATGCCTTCCCCAAGTCGATAAACACCATGTAAAGATCTTCCTTCTTTTCCCTATACAGTTTCATCAGCCTTCGTACAAGGTGAATTGCCTCCGTCGTTTAGTGTCCGGGAATAAATCCAAACTGGTTATAAGAAATAGACACTATCTTCCTCAACCTCAACTCGACCACTCTCTCCCAAATCTTCGTAGTGTGAATCAATAACTTAATACACCTATAGTTGTTGTAACTCTGAATGTCACTTTTGTTCTTATATAGAGGAATTATAGTACTCCATCTCAAAGACTCAGGCATTTTTGCTGTCTTGAAAATGCCGTTAAACAATTCAGTCAACCACCTTAAACTAGCCTCGCTACTAAACTTCAAAAAATACACTTGAATCTCATTAGGAACCGACGCCCTACCCCTTCACATCCTACGAACAACCTCTCTGACCTCTTCCTTCTTAAAACTTCTACAATATCTAAAATCACAACACTCCTCTGAGTGCTCTAGTTCCCCTAACACAATAACTATATTCCCTTCATCATTTAAGATCCTATGAAAATGCGATTGCTATTTTTTCTTAATGTGATCATCCTCCACCAACACTAGATATCCTCCTCCTTAATGCATTTCACCTGATCGAGGCCATACTACTTTCTCTCCCTAGACTTAGCAAGCCTAAACAACTTTTTCCCCTCCTCTCTCCTCTAACCTCACATATAAGCTCTGAAATACTGCCTTCTTAGTTTCCATAAATGCTAACTTATCATCCTTTCTAGCTAACTTGTACTCCTGCCTATTTACCTATTTCTCCTCTTCATCCTTACTCTCAAACAACTTAGAATATTCCTCCTTATTAGTCTCCACTTTTTTCTTAACTTTTTCATTCCACCACCAATCCCCCCGATGATGACCGGCCTGGCCCGTCGAAACCCCCAGTACCTCACTAGCAGTCTACTTGACTCACCAAGCCACCCTATCCAACATACCATCCACGTCTCCCCTACACTACCACACCCACATTCCCACTACCTTCTCCCCTATCAATAGTATATTCATCGACATCAAGCCACCCCACTTATTTCTAGGTCAACCTTCCTCATCCCTTCTCTTCTTATCCTTCTTTATACCAAAGTCCATCACAAAGAGCCTCTACTGGGTTGAAAGATTCTCACTCTGAATAACCTTTCAACCTATACAAAACCCATTATACCTTTTCCTAAGCAGCAAAAAGTCAATTTGGGTGTTGACAATAGCACTTTGGAAGCTGATCAGGTGATCATCGTTCTTCAAAGAGCTCGAATTCACCTCCACCAACCAAAAGGACCTAGAAAAATGCAACAAAGCACCTCCCTCTTCATTTCTCTCCCCAAAACAAAAACCAACAAGCACATCACTACAGCCTTCCTGTAATGCCCCGATGTGCCTATTGAAATCTCTTGCTATAATAATCTTCTCAGAACTAGGCATGCCTAACACTACCTCATCCAAAGCCTCCCAAAATTACATCTTCTCCTTGCTATCCAAGCCCACCTGCGGTGCATAAGCACTACACACAGTCAGTGTAAACCCCTAATGACCAACTTAATAGTCATCAACTTATCACTGATCCACTTAACCTCCACCGACTTCCCTCTAAGTTCTTCATCTACTAAGATTCCTGCTCTATTCCTACGCCTATTGCTTCCAGAGTACCAAAGCTTATACTATCCACATCCCAAGTCTTAGACCCTACCTACTTAGTCTCCTGGACACGCATATTATTAATCCTACTTTTTCTAAGAATCTTTACAAGCTCTATGGACTTACCCGGGAGATTCCCTATATTCCAAGACCCAACCATTAGCCTATCAACTCTAACATCATGTCTTTCTCTACTGCCCCTAACTTTATACCCAAAACCTTTTTTAATGCCAGACCTCTCCCCTACTCTCACACCCATCCTTCCCTCTTTTCCTACCCTCAAAATAGCCCCTACCCAACACCCTCGAATATGACCCTATCCTACCATCAATGCATATACCCACTACTTCAAGAATATATAAACAAATATTTTAACAAAGAGACCGCAGGAAATATAAGGCACATGGAAAGCATCAATACTAGAAAGAAAGTCAATCCCACATATTAAAAATATGTCAAGATATAGAATAATAAGGAAAAAGTAGATAGCAATGGTTAGAAATTATCGGGTTATCAAACTGATGGACAAATTGCTCACCAAAAAATATTTGCCAGAGATTCATCGAAGTGTTGTCCGGTAATCTGGACTCGTCGGAGTCAGTCAGGTAATCTAGGTATGCTAGTATTTGATCTGGTCGAGCCGATGGAAAGCTTATCCCATCCCACCGGCAATAGCAGTGGAAATTATAGAAAGAGAGAAGAGAGAAACGAGGGAAAAAATAGTAAACCAATGGCGAAAAGGGAGGAAAGGCACACACTTACCTGTCATGGACGTTCCTGAGCTAGCACTAATGCTGGAGTAGTAATGGTCATGTCAACAGTGACAATATAGATTTTACAAGTGACGGAGATAGAGTGCCTTGGAGAAACCCCTCGTTAATTCCTCCCCAAACACGATAGTTTATTTGAAATTATACTTATACTACACATATGTACCTTTTTTGGGTTGATCTTAATATGGGTTGCCATTGTTGATTTGATGATTGGCTATGGTTGATTTTGGAGATAGGGTGAGCTCTCAAAGTCATAGTTTTCCTATATCCTTCTATTTATCTATGTATTTTAAGTTTTGAGACAAAATTGTATTGATAGTTTAAAAACTTTGGTTGTCTTTATTGTAGCTCTTGTGTCTTTATTGTAGCTCTTGTACTAACTCTACCAGGTCGTGGGATGGTTATATAAATGGTTTATTATATCTTTTCTATTTCTGTTGTCTTGTTTATTTACAAGTTACAATTGTTTATTTTGCCCCCTTTGAAGGGCATTTCACCAAATTATCCCATTACAAAAAGCTTTGGGCTACAGTTCGGCTTACCTACTGGCGGTATTTTGTATATGCCATCATGATTCGTAGATTAGGTCATGACACCAACTATCCTACAACTTAGGCAAGACTAACCGAGCAAGTTCTTGATTCAACAAACTATTGGAACTAAGTATCTCACATATATGGTACATGTTTGCATCACATACTACTACCTATCCGGTTTATGAAAATTCTAGCTATCATTATTATGTCTCTAATCCTAATGTGATAGCAAGATCCACAGTGATCACATATATAAAAACATCAAACAATTCAAAACAATTTTTTTTGGGGGGGGGGGGGTTAT
>JAPEIP010000008.1:133122773-133227340 GCA_026120095.1 Capsicum chinense | reverse complement strand
CCACTCAATAACCAACTCACTAGATAATTCATAGAAAAACTTATGGGTCCAACAACCTAGAGTAGCATAGCATGAGTTCAACCAATCAATCCCTAATATGACATCAAAATCCACCATATCAAAGTCAAATAGATCCACCAAAGTTTCTTTACCATCCACAGATACTGCACACCGCATATACACTCTTTAAGTAATCATATAGTCACTTATTTTGGTAGAAAACAAAAAAATGTCTGAAATTACATCAACACCAAAACCAAAATGCACATCCACAAATAGGGTCACATAAGTAAGAGAGGACCCTAGATCAAGTAAATAGTACGCATCTTGAGAAAAGAGTTTCAACATACGTCTTATAATATTAGGTGATGCTTCAGACTCTAATCTAATAATGAGAGCATACGGAAGGTTCCGACCTATTCCAGAACTATCTCGTGCACTCTTGGGTGCCAGAATAAATGATGAAGCAGTTGGAACCTTATTTTCCATAAAACCAACCTTACTAATAGATAGTTTTTAAGAATATGCCTTGGCTAAACATAGTTGAACCACCTGTCTTTCCCCTCATCATAGAACCCCCTAAGAAATCTACCACAAAAATTGAAGGAAGGTTATGATGGAGCAGACTGGGTCCCACTTGATCGAGATAGGGCACAGTGTGACCTAAAGTTTTTTCTACCATGGAAACGCCTATCTCCCAAAAGGTTTGGTAGAGAGAACAAGCCATCAAGTAAGACCCATAATTGCCCCACTTCTTCTTGGGCAATTTTCTACCATCCCTGCCACTCTGCTGTTTGCCTCCACCCTGCTTAGAGAACCTAAATTTATTGCAGTGTATCTTACCTATCTTAGGTTGCTGCTTCTTCTTTTCTCTACCTGCTGCATGTACATAACCAACCTTGAGATATCTATGTCCTTGATCAACATGGCAACCTTACTTTCAAATATTAATTCTCTGGAAAACTCGAAAGAAGACTACCTTATTTTAGCCCTCATGTTAGAAACAATCTCCAGAGCATAAAGAGAAAACTAGTGAAACTTCAAAGCATACTCCTTGACTTACATCTAGCCTTACTTCAGATTAACAAACTCTTCCGCCTTAACGTCCCCCAACTCTTGAGGAATGTAGTGGTACTTTAATGCAATAGAAAAATCTTCCCTCAATGATGCCTCAATATCATCATCCCTTGCCCGATCCCATTCTTTATACCACTAGTACCCCATAACCTTCAGCTAGTAGGCGGCAAAATCCACAACCTCCATATATTTTTACATACATAACATGAAAGATATTTTCCATCTCATCTAAAAAACCTTGATTACTCAACCTTAACACTAATAAAGGTTAAAGGTTTCAACCACATGAATTGGCTAACCTTTATGGCCTCTGAAGATTGAGTAATAAGAACACCATGCTCAAACTGAGAAGCTACGAACTGTGCCAACATATCAATGGACTAAAGAAACTTATCATTCATTATTTTAACTTAATAAGCTCGAGAAGGGCTAGAAGGAACTAATAGAACTCCAGAATAGTTAGGAAATTGACCCCTAGACTAGGTATAGAACCCTTAAGTAGAAGGGGTCCTATCAGCATTGTCCTCAGTTAGGAAAGAGAATTTTTTATGAGCTTAAAATCATCGAGCAGGAATGATCTAAAAATAGAAAAAATAGGAATTAGAAGAGAATTCAGGACTTAGACTCTATAGCTTAAGAATAAAACACAAAGAAGAGAAACACTCCTAAATGCCTTGTACCCTCTCCCTTAAGAGTGTGGCATGCTACATACACCTAAAAGAGACTTTACTACTCATGGCTCTATTGTCTTCTAAGATACCATGAACCTAGAACTCTAATACAAATTTGACACGACCCAAACTAGGGCCTAGTTGTGTTGGTGCCTCAAGTTCAACCAAGATGAGAGACCACTCCCAATATCAAACCATAACTTCCTAACATCCTATGTCAGATGAACTCTAATCGTATAACAAGATAGAATAATAAATAATCAAACATAATAATAAAATCCATTATCATAACCATCCAAACATCCAACCAAACATCCAAAGAATGTTAGCCCAATACCAAAACTAATGCCAAGGCTGACACCAACACCGACACCGCCCATGCCTATAGTAGTCACACAAAGCCTATAATAGAAAACAAAGAAAAACCGGTTAGAATATTCCCCCAATCATAGAGAGAACAAAAGACCAAGAAATAGAAAAAAGAATGAAAAGATATCCATAATAAGAAATGGAATTTTCAGATGTTTGGAAGCTTACCACTATAGTCTGACACAAATGTTGTCCCAAAATCTAAGTCACAAAGCAGGTGGAGTATTATGGTCGGTTCCTGCATTTCTTGAGGATACAACACCATAAGATATGTTAGTGGGTGAATGCTAGCATATACTCATGAATAAGTATAAAGTTATGCCATTATTCAAAATCAATGTAAATAACCAAATAAAATCACATTCATACATATATAGAGAGACTATGCCTGGAAAGAAAACTGAGTTTAGAATGCATTTAAATCTTTAACCTAGGTTGTGTAGCTTAACTATCCTAAAACTATCCACAGGCTATATGGGTCTACTGTTACCTCCTAAACAAGCCCCAGTATGTGTAGCCACACAAACTAGAGATATCAAAGGGGCCAGGGATTCCTGTGTACCCTTTCCCTTCCATGATATAAATATTAAGTATGAAATTTTAGGATTCCTATATACCCGACATGTATATGATCACCATGACCAACCTATATGTAAGTAATATGAGTTTATAGTATCCATCAATTGGACTCCCACTATCACAATTTACTATCATAAACTAGCATGATTGCCTAATTAAAACCATTAGCACATAACCTAACTACAAATTCTTGAATTTAACTACCAAGGCATCATGAAGTAGTATCATCACACCATCTATAACTTTCCAGTAATTTCATTAGCCAGTACTTAGGGGATTCTTATGTACCCCATACGATTTCCAATCAATCAAAACCATGGCCACCAAGTAACCATTTAGTGCTTCATTACGATATTATGCAATATAACATTTTCAACAAAAGTAAAACTATGTCACAAAAACGTTCTCATTGGCATTTTAAACAACATGTTTAGGGCATATAGTTTCAAAAACAAAAACTAAGAACCAATCAACCATTGCTATGCTACCACAAGTTAAAACCAATGTTAATATAAGGGAAACCATGAATAGAAAATAGGAAAACATCATCAAACCATTAGTAATAAAAACTATAACGACCTAATTTTTTTGGAATTGGAATATCATCGGTGCTCATGATCCCGAAGGACCACAAGCCAACCCTCTACTAATATCTATACCTGACACTACATAATTAGATAATAAATGTAGAAACTCGCCATAAGGTTCAAAACATCTAAAAATACTCAAAATTGAAAACTAAATACTGATAGACTTATCTAAAGAGCCTCTAAAATATCTGAACTATGGAGTTGATGGGACATGTCCCTAACTAACTTCGCCTGCTGAAATTAAACAAAATTAGATGCAATAATAATAAAAGGATCATCATCGAATAAAGAGGATTCACTACCATGTCTACTGCTGCTGACTGGGACTGAGCTGCTAAGGGTACTCTAGATCTTGTGCCTCTTAACGTATGGTGTCAAATAAAACACCATAGTGCAAATACATCAGTATAGGAATGTACTGAGTATGAAGATGAGGTAAGGCTAGATGCAAGGGCTTATGCATAAGCAATTACTTAACTGAATAATCATGAGATTACTGAATGAGAACATATGTATGAATGCATGAACCGAGTCTAAATTCATCGTGACTTGAAATACTAAAACATGAATACTACTTTACTACTATCAGAACTCACTAATAATGCCTGAGATTCTGAACACTGAATTATGTGATATTGATGACTGAGTACTAGGGTTGTCATCAGTCTTATCTAGTGAGTGATATCTAAAACTAATGACACAAAAATTGATTAACTGAATCTACTACATATCAATAACTGAATTTTGAGCTTGCTACTCTTGACTGCATAGAAGATCCAACCTCTCTAACGGATTAATTTGGAATCTACTATCAATAATAAGAAATCATCATATCTGAATCTAACAACAAGAATTCACAACTAAATCTGAGACTATGATCAAGCCTATCTAACAGGTGACCTCTAGATCTGATAACAAGAATACTCAACTGAATCTGAGACTGAGATCAATCCTACTTGATGGGTAATCTCTAGATCTGATAACAAGAATACTCAACTGAATCTGAGACTAAGATCAAGCTTATCTTATAGGTGATCTCTGGATTTGATAACAAGAATCCTCAACTGAATCTAAGTCTGAGATCAAGCCAATCTGATGAGTGATCTCTAGATATAATAACAAGAATACACAACTGAATCTGAGACTGAGATCAAGACTATCTGATGGTGATCTATAGATCCGATAACAGCAATACTTAACTAAATATTAGATTGAGATCAAGCCTATCTGATGGGTGATCTCTAGATCTGATAACAAGAATACTTAACTAAAACTATGAGTGAGATCAAGCCTATCTAATGGTCGATCTCTAGATCTAATAATGAGATTAGTTAACTGAATATGAGATTGAGATCAAGCCTATCTGATGGCCGATCTCTAGATCTAATAATGAGATTACTCAACTGAATATATAAGACTGAGATCAAGCATATCTAATAGTTGATCTCCTGATCTGATTATGAGATTACTCAACTAAATATGAGACTGAGATCAAGCCTATCTAACGGTTGATCTCTAGATCTGATACAAAATAATTTTATATGGGACCAAGACTATCTGACAGGTGATCCATAAATCAATGGAACTATCTGAGTTCCTCACTGAGATAGATGATTGCATCTGACAATCCTGATTTCTGAAGATTTATACTAAAATTGGAACTGTGGGAAGTAGTTACTTAACCGATATGCCCCGTATCTCAAATGGTGGGGTCCAATCTATAACCCCAGCTGGAAGGGTGTCAATATCATGCCACGAGTAAAGACCTCTTGGTTAAGCCTATCTGATGGGTGACCCACATAGGAAGTCAAGCCTAAGGTAATATAATAGTCAAGCCTATCTGATGGGTGACTAGCCTTTCCAGATGGGCGACTCCTACATCTTGTGCTGGCTACATAGTTTTGGAGTTTAGGGATTGCTCCTAAAAAGTCTACCTCTCTGATGGGGAGCCTTTATCCCTGCCCTTGCTCGGTGTTTGCTCCTAGTCACAATTGAAAGACTCCCAACTAATTCTTAATTAAACACAAACTAAGTTGAATCTAATTATGATCATGTTTCTCAAATAATCTGACTGAGTTAGGATGAATTCACTTGGTTTCGTATCTGAAAAAATATTAATGGATCTTTATATCTAATTGAACGACACTGAGCTTTAAATAGAGTACTCGATTACTATGGAAGTCAGAACTGAACACTTGAATACTACTAGATCTGAGATGGGTACAGAACTAAGGCTAGATTACTAGCGATACTGAGACTATGAAGATTACTAAGATTACTGAGATTTCTTGTTTTGTATCTATCTGAGAATATAGAGTTCAATAACTCGCTGATTTCTGAGAATCATGGCTTAACTGGAATTATCATGAAAACTGACATGGGCTCTAGACAATAGCTAAATTATAAGGTATAAATACCCCCTGGACTCGATAACATAAAAGTAAAATGTAACCATTCTTGAATAATAAAGACCATGGACAATCATTCACCATCACAATCACTAAGGCATCATTTCAAGCATTTAGGAATCCTAAACATGTAATAACATAGGGGGACATGCTATTAGATCATACTCCATTCAACAAGGCCTTGCATCAACCACTTTGCACATATTTAAGTCTTGACATGTATCGGAGAACACATAATTGGGGAACTTTATGCTATCATGTTACAATTCATTTATCAAATACTTAGCATGTATTAAAGTCTCAGCATGTACCAAAGAGCAAGTAAATGGGGAATTTTATGCTATCATGCCACAGTTCATTCACTAAGGCTTTTCAACAAATACTTGGCATGCATGGACTTACACACAAATGGCAATTTCTAATCAACATTCTATAATGGCTCTAATTCATTCACATAAGCATTTTATCAAGCATATGGGGAGCATGCTTTGCTTATTCAACAATTTCTACACTTAAATGACATGAAAACATCACTTAACAAGCAACTTAAAGAGGGTTTATCATGAACATCACATGAATACCACATACTAGGGTCAAAGCTTGAAAACCTTTTAAACAAATATGAATCACAACTCAATAATAGCTTGCACATCAATTTCAACTCAAATGAATCATGAAAGCTCATAAACATAAAGGCTTTGAAATTTTGAAAAGGGATCTTGAGCTTTTTAGATGAAAGGTACCCAAGAATCAATATCTGCATACCTTAGAGAAACTTTTTCTTGAAAGCTCTTGGAGAGATTATTGATTTCTCTTGAAGAAGAAGGAAGGATTTTGATTTTGTAGAAACCCTAACTCTTGATGTTAAAGAGAATTGAGTGAAAACAATGATATTTTGGATGAAATAAGGTCAAATCCCGTGTTAAGGAGTATATATAGAAGAATACTGATTTTACATGTTGGCGCGAGGCACCATAATTGCACCAGCCCATTGGAAATTGGACAATCGAGAAACTGTTTGACGACATGATGCAGTGGAAATCGCGTTGTCACCTTGGTTACGAACTGGAAAGGCACCGCGATGTGGTGGAATTATGTTGGTACACTGGAAATTGGTAATTCTAAAATTAAACCTTGGCGGAACATGCCAAAATCGTAGAGGCTCACTGGATTTTGACAATTGCCATTTTGGCAGGCTTCGCGACGTGCTAATGTGCCAGGTGGCACACCGTCTTACTAAAATGGCTCTAACTCTTTGCCTGAGTGTTGAATTTAGGCAAATTTGGTATCAACAGAAAGTTTATTAAATTCTGTACATGAAAAAATATCGATATTAGGGAAATTATACATAGTTTAAAATATTTCTCACATGGGAAGACACTTCTCAATATTTGAAGGCCAAATTTATACTTTACTTGACACTCTTTAAGGCTAAGACTACGAGAGAAATTTGCGGGGTCTTATAGAAATTCCTAACATATATTTCAATCTGAACACAAACCTACAATGCTACCATAAAAATCATTATATAAAATAAGATTTTAGTTGATCTAACAATGAAGGAGGAGCAACATGCCTTCGATAACAAGGATGACAAAGAGAAATAACCCTTGAAAGCCTTGATTTACCACATTAAAGAAACCCTATCTATTTCTTGAACTATGAGATTTATAGAGATTTTAGACTATTTGATTTGAGAATAGTTAGTTAATGAAGTCCCAAGAGTGTTTTATGTCATGGAGTCAAAAGAAGTTTAGAGGGGAAATGTACAAAATACCCCAAAATTGTAAAATTTTTTGTAGGTGGGTATGGTTTGGGCCCCTCACTTGTACCCACATCATACAATTGGTACCTTCCACTAATACCTTAATAAAAAAGTTGTACATTATATTTTTTCCAACAGACAACTCCTTTGCGTAACTCGTACCCTACCAATACAACTAGTACCCTTCAAGTCATATACAAAGAAGAAACATCTAGGTTATATGCTAGACAATATATGGTTCAAACCCAACTTCTTCTATCATGAACATATGACTCGTATGTAGTCTTATCATAGCTTGGATAAAAAATATCTTACAACACTCTATTTAAAACACAATTTAAGCTTCTATGTCATTAGAATAACATACGACTAGTATTCTTGAGTCGTATGGTTCTCAAAGAGTTTAAAAACTCAGGAAATTTCTAAGGGTCAAAACTCAGGGTATTTCATTCCAAGTGATTCCTCATGTTTTACACCTACAAAAAAAGCATAAACACTAAAATAGGGGATTTGCTCCCACCCTATGCTTGATTTAACTTCGTAGCATGATGTGGCTATGTTAATTAATAAAAATTAAAAAAAAACCCATAAGTTGCCTCCCATAAAGGTACTGATTTAGCATCACAGAATGATATGGGTACTTTGATTATTTCGTCTTCATCATGGTAGACAAAACGTGGCCTCCAAGTGTATTAACATAATTTATTACTGAGACCACCCTCACGTTAGTCGGTTGCTTCATGGTTCTATGAAAACTGAATATGACCTCCTCAACATTCAGCCTGAACTTAAGCTCTCCTCTTTCCATATATACCAACGCTCTAACCATGGCCAAAAATGGTCTCCAAGGAGGATGGGCACTGTTAAGTCAATTTCACAATCAAAGACAACAAATTCATCTAGAAAGATGAAGTTTTCTACATTTACGAAAACATCAAATAATATGCCCACATACTTTTTGACTATACGATCTACATCGTTGGTTCAGGAGGTCTCCAGCCTAGTTATATAAACATTGCCAGCATTATCAAAGTAATGTTGTCACCCAAGTAACTTAGTGCTTTGGGAAAGTCTAGATATCCCTATGGCGCAAGGAATTATAAGAGCTCAAAGATCACTTTTCATTTCTGTCAGATATTGTGATGTAATCACATTATAATGATGCAACCCACTGACATCCTCATATCTGACTACTCTATTCTTTCTTAACAAATACTTCATAACTTTTTCATGCCAATTCATCTACTAAAGAGCCTCAATAAAAGCCATACTCAAAATCAACTTTTTCAGTATAACAATATAATTTTTATACTTATCTTCTTCTTTTTCTTTAACCTTTACTAAAATAGAGTAGGATGTCATGGAGTGGTTTTGACTATAGACTCAACCTCTCTCCCCTTTCCATTATCTTTCTCAGCATACTTATCAACACTTATAGACTTTTATTATGACTCACAACTAGCCATCAACTTTTCAAATTCTAATTCAAGTGCCTCATCAAGATCAACCACATCGTTCGTTGGCTCATTAACATAGACAAAGAGTGATCAAAAGTAGCCTTACTACATTGAGTGGCTGCTAGACATTGATTGTTATTCTTTTGATTTTGCACATATTTGTTGGGAAAAGTGCTCAATTATTATTGATTCGATATGGCTAACATTTAGGCTAATTGCTACTCAAGTTACTTGATCTTTGTAAAATACAATTCTACCTTTTGGTTAAGCCCTAAAATATCCTTAAAGTAATCTTCTTTACTCTCCTGACCCTTAACCATCTTTGGAAACCTAGACTCCATTCTAGAATCAACATCTTTGTCCCTTGGTAAAATGTAAACCCCACTCTTCTCCTTGTAGTTATCCTTATACCTATAGTGACCATCTCTCTCCATGCTCTAATCCCTATATATATCCCTATAGTAGTTATAAACTTGGTTCCTTTGCCTTGAGTTCCAATTGTCTTGAGTAGAAGATTGCCCTTTGGCTAAAAAATTTGCCAACTCCCTATCTAGATATTTTGACTCTTCATCCACATTAAAATCATATGACCTTTTGGGCCCAGAACATTTACCTTCTTATAATTCATAGTTACAAACTTCTTTGTTAGATACCAAATATTAGTCATTAGTTGTGTACCATATTGAGTCACTCAATTATCTATAACTCCATGCTTGCCAGAAGCACTAATGGGATAAGTATCGATACCTCTATCTACCTTCCAAGTATGCCACTATAAAAAGGGGGTTTTATTAACTTGTTTTGACCTAAGATAATAAGCTCAAGAGGTTTACCTTACATACAGTTTGTAAGAGTGATTTGATCTAAGTTTTTTGATTCTACAGCATAATGCAGGTTCATAAATGCTCCCCAAGTAATAGTGTTCACTATAGCTTTGGAACTGGCATTTTGAGAATAATATAAGATCTCCTATAGATTTTGCCCAAAATTCTATGACTAGGCACCACCATAAATGTATTATTTAGAAGAAACAATGCCTCATACATAAGTTTAGAATGTAAATTGCTGAAATTATAGATCTCATCCTTCAATTGTAATATTCTAGAAAGAAGGAAGAAATGGTCTGATAACTTCTTTCAAAAATAATTCTAAGTAGTAATGGACCCATGAGGCTATTCTACTAACTATAATGTCGCTTCACTATTTAGAGAGAGTGGGAACAACTTAAGTATTAAAGCATCCTGATCCACCTTAAGTAAATTATATAAAGTGGAAATTCCATGAAAATTTATAAGGTGCTTGTTTGCATCATTAGTGGGCAAGCCAACAAACACACCTTTATGGTTCAACAATTGGATCATAGCACTAGCAATGTTGAACTTTACCCACTATGGAAATAATGAAAAAATTATGGCTCTTGTCTTAATAGGCTCTACATATATCATATCATTATCTGGATCATCATATGCATACAAATATTGAAAATAGGGGATACTATAGATCTATTTCCTATACTACTATTGAGCTCTAATAGATGATCAACTTCCTATCTCTGCCTCTTCTCAAGAGCCGTATGCTTGGCACCCTCATTATCCCTCCTTGTATTTTCATTAGCTAATAACCATATAGTGGTGTGCATGACTGCTTTTAGAAAAGCATATAGGGGTGGGGGAGGCAAGTCTTATGGAACATATTGCAGCTTATAATGATGAGCTTTAAAGACATATTCTGACATCCTCCAATTCTGGTATAGGATTTTAGTTAGCTCTTGATCAAATGGGATCATGGGATTTCCTTGAATCGAACTACTGGGCATACACCGGTGTACTCCCTAAGAAAAATAGAAAGGTAAACAATAACAACCTAAATAACTCAAATAAAAAATTCCAATATTGTCTTCCCTGGTAATGGTACCAAAATTTAATATTGCGTAGACTATACCCTCCAAAAAAATATAGTAACCCAAATAGGTTAGGGTCAACACCATAGGGGATAGGTCAAATCTATATTACAACGTTGTTGAAGTAGTTAGAAGTGCAAGAAACATAATGGTGGATTTTCTAGTAAACAATAAAAAATTATAAGTCTTTATTGGATTTAGTTATAACCAAACTGTGAAGAATACTTAGACCGTGTTCCACCTAGCTTCCTAACACCATAGATTTATCATGCTCCGTTGAACTATTCTAACATATTTTATACAAAATTATATAAGTTATGTATTAGTAACAATCTTGTGAATGCCTTTGGTGAATTTCAATCTTGACATTTCTCATCTTAGATTGCTACCTTACTAACACTTATCCTAGATCCTACAAGTGTCAAGTTAATTAGATGACGGTTGATAGCCTCAAATTATTATCATGATCTTCGTTTCCTAATCTTTAATTTTAATATAAAGTAAGTAGTGAATACAGGATGGTTCTCAATATTTTCCACTACTTAGAAAACTGTTAAACTAAGTGATGATCATAATACATGCATGAATATCAAATGGTTTACGTCCTCTACTTTATTATTCTATTATGGTTCCCTAAACCCTAGCTAAGGGATTTAAACATTGGTATTAAACACCCTAGGTTTTAAAACTTAGAAAATTTCTCAATTTTTGGCTTTTGGAGATCATACGACATGGGGTACTTCTTGTATGATGTTGTATGATTTGGTTGGTCATGGTCGTACGATAACCATTATGGGCTGGAGATTTTATTTCCAAGGTATGGTTGGGTCATACTAGTAGGATCTTTAGGTACTAATAGTATTTTTTCAATTGTATGTTGCCCTATGTTTAACCTGGAGGATTCTATTAACCATAAAGTATAGTTTTAGGGTATTGGTCATACAGTTGGGTATACTTTGTCCATAGTGGTCATATGTTGGACAGTGTTAGGGTCCATGGGAAAGCATAGGGTACAAGATAAGGGTACTACTCGTACCCTAGAGTATAATTTTTTAGACAGTGGTTGTACCTTCCTTCAAGAATTTTATGTAGTTTAAGTTGGGGGTAATCTGGACATTTCCCCTATTAACTTCTTATGGCCCCATGACTTAAAACACTCTTGGGATATTATTTACCCTATTAATCAGAAATACTATGAAATTCTCTCAAATTCTATCAAGGTTCTTAGGTCAAAAAAGGTTAGGGTTCCATTAGTAGTATTAATTTGGGTCTTAAAATGATGATTTCTCTCTGTCATCTTCATTGTATAAAGCATGTTACTCCTTCCTCATCATTAGTTCAACTATAGGTATGATTTAATATATGGTTTTAATGGCATCATTGTGGTATGGTTTAGGGTTTTTCATATATATTTTTGTAGTCTTAGTTGTAATGGTTGGTTATGGTTTTCCCATGTCCTTTAATAATGGTTTGTATGTTTTAATAGTCGTTAGAACATTTAATTACATGGGAATTGTCAATTCATACTTGGTTAAGGTTTTGGAAACTACATGCCCCTAATGTGTTTGTTAAAATGCCTATGAGAATGTTTTTTTTTACATAGTTGGACTTATAATGAAACTACTGCTTCATTTAACTTGGTAATGGAACTTAAATTGATTGGATAGTTGAAATGGTTAAATGGTACAAATTTAGTGGTCATGGTTATGGTTAAACTGAATAGCCTTGAGGGGTACAAGGGAATCCCCCAAGCAAACATAATAAAAAACTATTTGTAGGGTATATGTGAATCCCCTAAGTGAACTTAATAATAATGGAATCTTTGGGTATATGGGAATCCCCAAAATGTTTTGCTAATGGCATTTCTTGTAAGATCAAGTTGGTATGACGATACCATTACTTATATCCTTGGTTAATAATAAATGGAATTAGTTATTTGGTTTTGTTCTAATGGATTTAATTTGGCAATAATGGCAGTTTGTGATAGCTAACCATGAATGTGTGAGTCCATTAGATGAACACTGAAAACTCATGTTTGCCAACACTAGAGTTGGTAATAGCAAAAACATACATATGAGGTACATGGGATTCCCCTAAGTTACACTTGTATATATGTATCATGGAGTTTGAAGGGTACACGTGAATCACCAACTCCTATGGTATCTTTAGTTTGTGTGACTACACGTATTAGGGTTCATTTAGGGGGTACAACTTGACACGTATCAAGACCACTCAGGGTCCCTTTATCGACATTGATATAAATATATCTATTTATGCATGTATGGTTCTTAATGCATAGGTTCATTCACATAATTTTAATGGTTGGCATTATTTTATCATTATATTGAGTGCATGATAGCGTGCACCATCTAACCAATCTCTAGGCACTGTATCCCTACACGATACAGGAATTAGTCATTCTGCTTCTCTTGTGCAGTGATCAAATTTGGGATCAATTTGTGTTGGATTGAAGTAGTGAGTTTTCATATTCAGAAAGGCTCCATTTCATGTCATGGATGTCTTTACATACTTTGGTTATTTTAGAGACTATGGCTTTTACTATGGTTAAGGGCATATCTCAATGGACTATTGTTTTATTTTTCTTTAGAGGATTTATGGGACTATTATGGGTTGGTATAGGCGGTGTCGATTTTAGCCTTGTATTTGTCATTTGTATTAGCGTTGATATCCGTGGACTATATTTGATTTATGATTGTTCCTTTTTGTTTTGGATTATATAAATAAACATGTTGGATTGTCGACTTAGTTTGATTGGTTATTGGATGGATTGACTTGGTTGGGTTGTTCTAGGAAGTAGACTTATCCCAAGTCATTATGTTTTCAAATACACTATCTTGTTATAGGTTCAAAATTCATACGACTCATGGTATGTTCTTGAAGGTTGGGTTGGGTATCGAGGGTGGTCCCTTGTCCTGGTTGGACTTGGCATGCCCATGATGATAAGGCCCCTATTTGTTTCATGTCAGGTTGGTATCGAAGGTTTTGGTTCAAGGTCAATTAGGGAGTACATAATGTTGTGTCGATTAGACTCTTTTTTAAGGGTGTGTAGCACGCCACACTGATAACGGAGTGGCTATGAGTAATTTAAGAATGTTTCTCCTCTTTGTGTTCTATTTTAAAACATGGAGTCTAAGTCTTAAAATCAATTCTAATTCTGTTTATTTGGCTTTTCATATCATGCCTCGATGATCTGACACGCATAGGAATTCCTCTGTCCTAACTAGGGACGATATTGGTGGGAAAGACTCTTCCTATGGTATCCACACTCATTCATGGGGCGTAGACTCTGTCTTTTCAAAAATTCCACCAGTCCCCTCTTGTCCTCCTCAAGCTCCTCAGGCTAACATGATAAATATTGAGTTTCATTGGTCAATTTATATGATTTCTTAGGTGGTAGATCCTAAGGCTGAGCATGGTGCATCAACAACTCTATCTTTGAAGGCCACATGGGTTGACTAGTTCATGAGGCTGATTCCTCCAACTTTCACTTGTGTTAGGGTTGAGGAAGATCCTTAAGGTTTTCTGGATAAAATAAAAAAGAAATTTAGGATAATGCTAGAAATAAATATGGAAGGGGTGGATTTTACTGCCTACCAGCTGAAGGATGGGGTGTACATATGTTATGAGGAATGGTATAGAGCAAGAGGTGAAACACGTTGGATTTTGACCCTTAGACCATTTCCTAAGTTTAGTTTCCTGAAAAGGTATAGTTTGAGCATAATTTTATCATATGATAAGATATAATTAGTACCTCCTCTCTCATATAATGGTTAGCATGGTTGGCTTACATTCTATCCAAGAAACTGTTAGGCATCATACTTAATGTATGTTAGGGTATGAGGTGTATGTTTCCATGTCGTATGGGGCCTTAATCATGAACTAGTAGATTCTATTATTGGTACGATCTTTAGGGTACTTCTCATGTGATAGGATTTGAGTTACCCTTTTCTGGTCAAATGTTGGTCAGTTTAGGATACTAAGGAGAGGCCTAGGGTATGCTATAAGGGAACCACTCATACCTTAGGGTACAATTTAGGAGGGTGATCGTACCTTCCTACAAGGAGTTTTCAGCTTTTAAGTTAAGGGCATTACAGACATTTCCTGCCCCAAAACTCTTAAGTCCCTACAAGTTAAATCATATTGAGCCTCTCATAACTCACTTGTCAAGTATTTAAAACTCCAAAAACACTCTATAACTTTCTTTTGAAGATTGGAGGCTAGGGTTTCAAAGAGGTATTCATCCTAAGGCTAAAAGGATAAAGTTCCTTTTGTGGATCATCTGGTATAAGGCATATAACTCTTACCTTACTTTTAATTCATAAATATCATGTGTTTAAAGGTGTGATTATGATTCTTAAATGATGGTTTGAAGACAAAAATTAAGGGTTTTGTTGCATATGGTTGAGTATTGTTTACTCTTGATTTAACTTGTATTTATACATGTTCTGGGTGAGGTTTTGCACATGTGGGTGCTTGATGATTGTGGTTTAATAAATGGGTTATGATTAACCATAATAATGATGGTTTTTTCGCTATTTTTGTCTTGATAATAGCATGCCCTCAAGGTGTTTATGGAAATATCTAAGAGAAATAACTAGTCATATGTTAATAGTGTTTTGAACCTAGGCAATGGCTTAATGAGTATTAATGGTTGGTAAATGGTTTTATAAAGTCCTTATTGGCCATGTAATGATACAATTGGTAACCTTAATGGTTTTATTGATTAAAATAGGTTTGATTCCCTAAACATAAAATTGAATTGTGTTTTAATCTAAGGCTTGGTATGAGAATTCTAATGATAGGGGAATGGTTTAGAAACGGTTTTGATAATAATAAATTGATTTGGATTGCAATTTTAACTAAAGAATTGGACTAGTAAAGTAAATGGTTGACAAGTGGCTTTATAAAGACCTTGTGGTCACATATGGTGTTTAATTGTGACCTAGGTAGTTTAAATTGGCTAAATATGTTAGAGTATCTAATTGTTGAATTGAATAGATGTCATTGCATACACTAAGGGTTAGAGTCCCAAGGTATATTAAGAAGGGTCAAAATAGCTTAAGGTCAGAGTCCACTTAATATGATTTGGAGGTCCGAAGGGTCAAAATGGTCTGAGATTAGAGTCCACTGCTTAATATGGCCAGGATATTGAAAGTTTCTAAACTAAATGAGAAGGAACTTAGAGTTCCTAGTTTTATGCTTCATAATTGGGTGCTTCAAAATCCATGTTAAGCCTCATTCCCTTTCTCGACACTATATATATACATGTGATTGTATATGATGTCTTAACTTGTTTGAATGATGGAACTATTTTATACTTATCCTTGAGTTAAAAACTAGTACGCCAATAACTAAACGTCTCTGAACGTTGTATCCTCACGTGATACAGGGGCCAAAGATTCTTCTTCTCTTTTTATGTTGTGACCAGGTATGTTCAGGCAGATCATACATTGACATAGAAGTGGTGAGCTTTCAAACTTCAAAAAGCATTCATTTGATGGTCTTTATACCTTATGCCATAGAATTATTTTAGACTTGGATTTGGCTTCTTTTAGGGGCATGTCCCAACATATTATTGACGTCAACATAATAGAGACTTTGTGGATGACTATGGACTTGGGCATTTTGTTTTAGTATGTTCACATTAATGGATTTTTTAGACACTTCATAAGTTCTGATTATTAGTCCTCTTTCCGCTATCTTATTATATGTTTGCAGTGTATCTGACACTTGTGGATTGATGAGATGGTTAGGTTAGGATTAATGGGGTGATCTCTGGTCCTTGTTTGGCTTGTGATACCAATTACAACAAGGCCCCAGTTTAGGTCGTGTCAAGTAGTTATAAGAGCCTAGGTTCATGCTCAGTAGGGTGTCCATAAAGGACTGTCCAGTAGAGTCTTTAGCATGAGTGTGTAACGTGCCTCACTTATAAGAAAGAGGCTATAAGGAATTTAGGAATGTTTCACTTTTTTGTTGTCTTATTTTGAGCTATATTTCCTCAGGTCTTTAATTTTTCTCATTTCCATTTTCCAGTTCTTAAGATCATGCCTCCTCAATGATCTGAAGCTCATAAAAAATCATCTGTCTTATCTAGGGCTGATGTTGAAGGGACGTACTCTACTTATGAAGTCCAAACCCAGTCAAGGATTTTGGTTCTTTATGATCCTAGAGTTCCACCATTCCCCTCTAGTACTCCTATATTGCCTCAAGATAACAAAACAAATGACGAATTTTGTCAGTCGATTCATATGATTGCTCAATTGGTGTCTTCTCAGGCTAATGTGGTGTATCAGTTACTCTATATTATAATGCCATAAGAGTTGAATAGTTTATGAGGTAGAGTCCTCCGACCATTACCAGTGTTAAGGAGGAAAAACATCCTCATGGTTTTCTGGATAAGATCAAAAAGATTTTCATAGCTATGCAAGCCACAAATATGGAAGGGGTGGAGTTTGCAGCCAATCAGCCGAAGGATATGCTGTAACAATATTACAAAAAATGGGATCAGGAAGGGGTAATGGTGATGAGTCATTTTTGTAGGAGGATTTCTCTAACTTATTTTTGGACCCTTTTTTTCTCAAGAGTTAAGGGAAGAAAATGATGAGGAGTTTCTTAATCTGAGGCAAGGAATTATGTCAGTCAAGGAGTATACCTTGAAGTTTATTACTAATCTTGGTATTTTTTGAAGATGGTTTCTAACATGAGGTCTAGAATGCGTAAGTTTTCTTTGGGACTATCTCCTAGTTTATCCCTTAGAGTAAGGCTGCTTTATTGATCAAGGATATAGATATCTCTATGTTGGTGGTATATACATAACAAATAAAGAAAGAGAAAAAAAATAGGCTGATATTGGTGAGAGGTAGATTAATAGGTCTCAGTTTCCTGAGCAAAGTGGAGGTTCGAAATTTAGTGGTATATAGGTCATGAGTAAGAGTTGTGGGAGTCCTAACTCCTATTATACGACTATTTCTTCCTACCGGAAGCCATCATGATTTAGATGTTTTTAGAGTGGTGATTCATCTAGGACATAAAGTCCTTAATATCAGGCTAGTAGGGCCCAATCGGTACCAACTTACCCTCCTTATAGATTTTGTAGTAAGCATCATCATGGTTAGTGTGAGAAGGGGAGGTACAAATGTTATAGATATGATTAAATTAGGCATATCCAATGAGATTGCCCCTCTATAGTGGCTTCATAGGCCAACAGGGTCCCTATTGCTACTTTGTCTACTCTTGCACTAAAGGGTGCTACTTCTATTTTTTCTTCAATTTATTATGCCGGCATTGGTAAGAATTGTTTGAATGCACTTTCTAATTGCCAAGAGTCTGAGGCATCTTTAGATGTCGTTACTGGTATGTTAAAACTTTTCTGCCATTATGTGTATTGTATACTTTATCTGGGGTTTTCTTTCTCTTATGTGGCCCTATTTGAGGTTGTGCATCATTGTTTGGGTCTTTAGTGTCTATTGGTTTCATTTTTTGTTTGTACCCATAAGGAAACTCTGTGGTTGTTAAAAGAGTCTATAAGAGGTGTGTGGTAGCTATTGGTAGTAAAGAGACTCTAGTAGACGTGATAGAATTGGACTTGGTTTATTTGATGCTATTTTGGGGATTGATTAATTGCACTTATCTATGTTTCCTTATATTTCAAGACCTGTAAGTTCATGTTTAAACACCTTAATAAGCCAATTATTTAGTGGGTGGGGTTTCCCTAGCTCTCCAAGGGAGGTTTTTATCATATCTTAGAGCTCGAAGGTTAATATCCAAAGGGTGTCTCTATAATTTGGTCTTGATTAAAGATTCTAACTCGGAGGGTCTTTCTTCAGAATTTGTCCCTGTGGTAAATAAGTTTCATGAGAACTTCTTGGAATATCTCCCTGTGGTCCCTCTCGATAGGGAGATTTAGTTTAGGATTGATCTTATTCCAGACACTCTTCCAATTTTATTTCCCACTTATAGAATGGCTCCGACTGAGTTGAGAGATCTTAAGAAGCAATTGAAAGATCTTTTAGATAAAGGTTTCATCCACACTAGTGTGGCCCCATAGGATGCTCCGATCTTGTTTGTGAAAAAGAAGGATGAAACCATTTGGATATATTGATTATCGATAACAGAATAAGGAAATGGTAAAGAGTAAGTATACCCTTCCTAGAATCGATGATCTCTTCGATTAACTTCAAGGAGAAATTTTTTTTCTAAGATTGATCTTCAATCAGGGTATCATTAGCTAAAGGTTATGGAGGTGGACATCCCTAAGATGGCTTTTCATACCCGGTATGGGCATTTTGAGTTCTTGGTTGTGCCATTTGGTTGACCAATGCCCCAATGACATTCATGTATTTGATGAATAGGGTCTTCTGTTAATTTCTAGATTTGCTCGTCATTGTCTTCATCGATGATATCTTTGTGTACTCTATGAGCAAGGTGGACCACACCTATCTCCTATACATCATGTTGGAAACCTTTAAAGATCAGCAGTTTTATGCAAAATTCTCAAAATGTGAATTCTAGATTAATTAAGTAACTTTTTTGGGTAATGTTGTATCTAGTATAGGGATTCTGGTTGATCTTTGAAAAGTTGTTGCTATTAAGAGGTGGCCTAGACTCATGACTCTGAAAAACCTTTGGTTTGGGACATTAGAATATTTCCTAGATTTCTAGTTTCTAGTAAATATATGGCTAGAGGGTACAGGTCCTATATTTGGGTACAGTTGGTAAGGCTTGGTTTTTTGGTAACCAGTATTGGTTGGTGGGTTGGATTGGGTTCTTGAATGGGTATGACTTTTATGGTATGAGTCATATTGTTGGATATGAGTTGTATGTTTTATATTTTCCTTTACATAATTTGAGACTCGACAAATTAAGTTGGATGTGAGTACGAGTGGCTCACTATGAGCCATAAGATAGGGTACGAGTCATACTATTGACTCATATATTAGATAGTGTTTAATTTTTTTTGGTTCTATTCTACTAGGGATATGGTATAGAGGTACTAATCATATGATTTGGGTATGATATAGTTTAGGTAAGTCCTATACAGGATATTGTTATGTTTAAGGGAAGGTCTAGGGTAAGAGTGGTGGTACCACTCGTATTGGAGGGTACGAGTGGTATGGGTAGTCATATCACCGGACAGGAATATCAAGCAATTTAAATTAGGGGTTTTCTTGAAAATTCCCCACTTAACCACTTGAGGCCCAATGACTTATAATTCTATTGGGATATCATTTACCCTATTATTCTAATTTTAAGCACTTAGAAACCCTCTTTATTTCTCACTAAGGTTCTTGGTTAAAGTAAGTCTAGGGTTTTATCTAGAGGGGAAATTCGGGGCTTGTTTGGGCGATTTCTCTCCATAATCTTCATAAAATAAGGCATGTATTCCTCCCTTATTTTTAGTTCTAACTAAAGACATGGTTTATACAAAGTTTCCATGGCATGACCATTTTATGGATTTAGGATGTTTAAATATATATTGCGATTTTTGTATTAAATTCTTGGTTATGAGTTTTCCATGTCTTAATTGTGTTTTTACAAGCTTTAATGGTGGTTTGTATAATTGGTTCCAAGGGAAAGGTAAATTGGTAATTAGAATTGGTTTTGGAAACACTATGTCCCTAACATGTTTGATAAAATGCCTATGATTATGCTTTCTCTATATTATTGAACTTTTAATGGAACTATTTCCTTGTATGGTTTGGTAATGGAACCTTAATTTGTATAAATAGTTTAAATAGTTTGCAATTTTTAAATAGTAAGTTATGATGGTGATGGTTATAGGTAATTAAACATCCTTGTAGGGTACAAGGGAATCCCCCAAGAATGTATGTTAAAGAAAAAATTTTGGGGCACATGGGATTCCCGCAAGAAAACTTAATAATGGATCAATTTTGTGGTACATGAGATTCCCTTGAGCTAACTTGATAATGTGATCTATGGGTTCATGGGATTCCCTATTTTACATTAAAAGGTTGGCTAAGCACATTGCTTTCTAGCTACAATCAATATGAAGATACCACAACTTAAAGACTTGGTTAGTAATAATGAAATAATGGTTTGGTTGGACGATAATGGTTTTTATAGGGCAATAATGGCGGGGTGAGATAACTAATCGTGAAGGTGTGAGTTCGATGGACAGAAACTAAAAACTCATGTTTGCCGATTTGAGGGACGGTCCTAGTGACCATATATGATACTATGAGATACATACAAATCCTCTAAGTACACTATACATATTTATCACGGAGAGTGAAGGGTACTTGGGAATCCTCTATTCTTATGGTATCTCTAGTTTGTACGGGTACACACATCGAGGCTCATTCAGGGAGTTACACTTGCGCTATATAGCCTATGGGTAATTCAAGGATGATTAAGCTACACATATCAGGGTTAACAGTTTTAAAGGCATGCAAAACTCGGTCCTATTTATCGGCATGGTTATATATATATATTGTTTTTATGCATATGGTTGGTTTACTTGGTTTTACTGGATGGTTTTACTTGATCCTTATTTTGAGTTCATTCTATCGTTCGCCCTCTAACTTATGTTTTGGCAGTTGTATCGCCATGCAATATGGTAACCGACTATTCTGTTCCTCCTTCTTAGCAATAAGATTTGACATCATCTATTTGATTTAAGTTGTAAGCTTCCATATTCTAGAAGTCTCCATTTCATGTCATAGATATTTTTACATACTTGGTTTATTTTATGGATATTGGCTTAGTCTATGGTTGGGGCGTTGTCTCAATTAGATATTGTTTTTCTTTTGGTTATGAACTTCTATGACTACTATGGGTTTGAACAGGTAGGATCGTTATTGGTGTTAGCCTTAGAATTGGCATTGGTATTAGGGTTGATACTATTAAACTTGATTTATGATTGTTCCATCCTCGTATATTATATTATGGGCATGAACTTGGTAATTCTTTTTTATATTGGCTTATGGTTTTGGTTTGTTAATTTGGTTATTGGTTTTGATTCAAACGGTTGGACTCATTTGGGTCGGTCAGAGTCATACAACTATCCTAGATGGGTCTGAGAAAATACACTATCTTTTTATATGTTTAAAATTTATCTGACTTAGGGTACATGTTTGGAGTATTAAATTGGGTATCGGTGGTAGTCTCTGGTCCAGTTTAGACTTGGATGCCTATTACGATAAAGACCCAGGTTGGGTCATGTCAAGTTGGTATCAGAGTTTTAGGTTCAGGGTAAATTAGGATTCCACAAGTTGTGTTGAGTAGAGTCTCTTTTAAGTGTGTGTCGCGCCACACTCATAAAAGAGAGGCTATAAGGCATTTAGTAATGTTTCACTTTCTTGGTATTCTATTTTTAAGCTGGGTGTCACAGTCCTGGAATTATTTATAATTCTTGTTTTTTTACTTTTCAGATCATGCCTCGATGATCTGAGATTCAAGGTAACTCTACAATCTCAACTAAGATAATGTATAAGGGACACGTACTATTCAAGGGATCTATACTCAGTCTAGGGGTCTCATCCCTAATATTTTTAGAGTTTCATTGGTTTCTATTAGTCTTTCTTAGGATGAGGTGATGAATGCAGAATTTGTCGATCGATTCATATTATTGCTCAGTTAGTTATTTCATAGACTGTGTGGGATGCCTCTGGTATTTCATCTGCTGAGGCCACAATGGTTGGCCAGTTTATGAAGAAGAATCCTCCTACTTTTACTGTTGTGAAGGTAGAGGAGGATTCTCATGATTTCTTGGATAAAATAGAGAAAAATTTTAGGGTAATCCAGGCCATAAATGTGGAAGTGGTAAATTTTACTGCTTACCAGCTTAATGATATGGTATACCAATGGTACACGAAGTGGTATAGGGTGAGAGATGATTTTGGGGAGTCAAATTTATTGGAGAATTTATCTTATACTTTTTTTGATAGCTTCTTTCCTCTAGAGATGAGGGAAGCAAAGGCAAAGAAATTTTTCAATTTGAGTCAAAGAAAGATATCTGTCAAGGAATATGCCTTGAAGTGCCATTAGCTACCAAGGTATGCTTCGGAATTGGTGTTTGATATAAGGGCAAGGATGAGAAAGTTCACTTCTGGACTATCTCCAGATTTGATACTTGAAAGTAAGTCTGCATTGCTAATCAATGATATGGAAATTTCTAGGTCGGTGGTTCATATACAATAGGAGGAAAAGGAAAGGAAAAACAAAGATGAATTTGGGGAAGACAGGGTAAGAAGTTTAGGTCTTCAAAATAAGGTGTTGGAATAAAATAAGGTGGTCGGGATAGCTACAAGTGGCCAAAGAAATAGTGGGGGAGTTCTGGTTAATTCTCTACAGCTAGTGTTCTTACACTAAACAAATGATTGATACGCGTCAGTAAGGTGGTGATAATTTTTGGGAGTAGGGTTCAAAATCTAATGCAAGTGGGGTTTATTCAGCCTTATCCTGCCCTCCTTGTCGGTCCTGTGGTATGTTACATAGGGGTTTCTATGAAGAGGGGAGGAATAGGGGTTTTAAATATGGATAGCCAAGCAATATGCTTAGAAACTATTCGATTGGTAAGGGTTATCCGGGAGCTAGTAAGGCTCCGATTGCTTTGTATTCTTCTCGTGCCCCAGAGGGTGCTGCTTCTGCATCTATTCCTCCTTCCACTATTGGCATAGGTCAGGATAAGTAATATGCTCTTTCTATGAAGCAGGAATCTGAGGCATCACCAAATGTCGTTACTTGTACATTATAACTCTTTTCTTATGACATATATTCTTTACTGGATACAGTGTCCATTCTCTCTTATGTGACATTATTTGTGGCTATGTATTTTGGTTTTTATCCCAAGGTTATTTCAATTCTCTTTTCTATTTCTACCCTGGTAGTTGACTCTATGGTTGCTAAAAGAGTCTATAGAGTTGTGTGGTATTTCTTGTTAGTAGATAGACTTTGGTTGATTCGTCTGATCTTGATATGGTGGATTTTGATATTATTTTAGGGATGAACTTATTACACTCTTGTTATGCATCCTTAAATTTTCAAACCTGTAGGGATGTCTTTAAGTTCCTTAGTGAACTGAGTATGGAGTGGAAGGGTGGTTCCCTATCTCCTAGGTGGAGATTAATTTATTATCTTAGTGCTCAAACATTAATCTCTAAAGATTTTCTCTATCATCTAGTCTAAGTTAATGATTCTAACACGTAAGGTCCTTCTTTACATTCAGTTCTGGTGGTAAATGAGTTTCCTCAGGTGTTTCCAGATAATCTTCCTAGTGTTCCTCCAAATAGGGAGATTTAGTTTTGTATATATTTGATTTTGGTCACTCATCCAATAACTGTTCATCCTTATAGAATGGCTTCGGCTGAGTTTAGAGAACTCAGGGAGCAACTTTAGGATCTCTTAAAAAAGGGTTTCATCCATCCTAGATTGTCCCCGTGATGTTCACCAATATTATTCACTCACAAAAAGGACAGTTCCCTTAAGATGTGTATTGACTATCGATATTTGAATAAGGTAATGGTTAAGAACAAGTAACCTCTTCCAAGGATAGTTGACTTGTTTGATCAGTAGAAAGGTGCCAAAGTCTTTTCGAAGATACTCCTTTAGTTTGAGTATCATAAGATTAAGATTGAGAAAGCGGATATCCCTAAGAAGTATTTTCATACTCGGTATGGAGACTTTGAATTCCTGGTTCTGTCATTTTGTTTTACTATTGATTTGGCGGTATTTATGGATTTGGTGAACTGGGTTTTTAGGAAGCTTCTATTTTTTTGTCACCATGTTCATTAATGACATCTTGATGTATTCTAAGAGTGAGGTCGATCATGCTAATCACCTCCGTATAGTGTTGCAAACCTTGAAGAAGAAGAAATTGTATGCCAAATTCTCCAAGTATGAATTTTGGCTAGATGATTTAACTTTTCTTAGTCAAATTATTATATTTAGGGGATCATGGTGAATCAACAAAAGGTGGTTGTGGCTAAATGGTGGCCTAGACCCACGACTCCAACCGACACTCGGAGCTTATAGGGTTTGGCTTGGTATTATAGGCAGTTCGTGGAAAGTTTCTCAATGATCGCTTCCCCATTGACTAAGTTGACTCGGGGAAGGTAAAGTTTTCTTTGTCAGATGTTTATTAGGAGAGTTTTGAGAAGATGAAGGATAAGCTAACTTTGGCTCTACTTTGGACATTGCCAAAGGTAATAAGGAGTTTGTGGTTTATTATGATATATCCCAGGTGGGACTTGGTTTTCTTTTAATGTAGCATGGTAAGGTGATTGTCTGTGGTCCCAAGTTGTTGAAGGTATATGAGAAGAATTATCCTACTCATGATTTGAAGCTTTTAGCGGTGGCCTTTGCATTGAAAATTTAGCATCATTGTTTATATGGAGTGCACGTGGACATCTTTTCTTATCATAACAGTCTAGAGTATGTGTTCACTTAGAAGTTGCTAAATCTCATGCAGAAAAGATGGTTTGAGCTTCTAAATGATTATGATATGTCTTTACTACTACCCAGGTAAATGTAATATGGTTGCAGATGCTCATAGAGGGTTTTCCATGGGGATTTTAGCTTATATGGGTAAGGAGAAGAGGGAATTGGTGAAGGATATTCACTACCTGGATAATCTTAGAGTTTGTATCTTGGACTGCAATGATAGTGGCATGATAGTACAGGAAGTGGTATGATCGTCTCTTGGTGTAGAGATTAAGGAAAAACAAATCCTAGATCGAATCTTGATAAAAATCAAGAATGATGTTAGTGGGCAAAAGATAATGGTATTTAAGACCAGTGGTGATGGTACTTTGAGGTACCAAGGGCAACTTTGTGTTCATGACATCGATGGTTTTTGAAAAAGGGATTTAGCTGAGGCGCATAAATCACGCTATGTTTTTCATCCCAATTAAACAAAAATGTATCATGATCTCAAAGAGATGTATAGGTGGAGTACTATAAAGAGGGATGTGGATAATTTTGTGGCCGAAAGTTTAGTGTGTCAAATAGTGAAAGTTGAGCATATTAGGCCTTGTGAGTTATCAAGAAATTGAGTAGCGAGAATAGAAATATAAGGTAATCAATATGGATTTCATTACAGGTTTTCCTCGGTCTTAGAAGCAATTTGATTTGGTTTGGGTCATCGTGGATAGGATGACAAAGACTGCTCGCTACTTTCTGGTTAGGACTAACTTTTTGGCTCAAGATTATAGGCGTGGTTGTATTTTCAAGGGATTTAGAAGCTATATTCAGTACTTGTTTCGAGTATCTCTGATTGTTGTATGCAGTTTTCATCTCACTTCTGGTGGTCTTTTTAGAAAGGGTTGGGGATTAAGGTTATTTTGAATACTTTTTTTCATCCACAAATGGATGGGCAACAGAGAGGACTATTCAGACATTAGAGGACATACTTCATGCGTGTGTTATTAATTATGGTGGAAATTGGATTGAGCATCTACCTTTTGTAGAGTTTTCATAAAACAGTAGCAAGCATTCTAGCATTGGGATGGCCCTTTTTGAGGCGTTGTATGGTAAGTGGTATAGATCTCCTATTGGTTGATTTGAGCTTTGTAAGGTAGATATGTTTGGCTCAAATTTGGTTTATCTAGGTATGGAGATGGTAAAGGCAATTTGGGAAATGCTTAAGGCTTCCCAAAGTCTCCAAAAGTCCTATAAAGATGTACGATGCAATGACTTGGAGTTGAAAGTTGGGGATAAGGTGTTCCTAAAGGTATCACCCATGATAGGAGTAATGCAGTTTCGTAAAATGGGAAAGCTCAGTCCTCGGTATCTTCATCCTTATACGATTTTATGGAGGACTGGTAATGTGGCTTATGAATTGGAGTTTCTTTCTAGTTTGAGCTTCATTCATCCTGGTATTTCATGTCTCTATATTGAGCAATTTTCTTTGTGATCCTTCTTCGCTAGTTTCTTTGGAAGGATGAGGTATCTCGGATTCTCTGTCTTATGAAGAGGTCCCGATTGAGATATTAGATAGGTAGGTTCATCAGTTACGGACGAAGGACGTGACCTCGGTTAAGGTTCTATGGCTTAACCAAAAGGTTAAAGAGGCTACATGGGAAGCTGAAAAGCCTCGAATCTGTACCTCAGATGCTACACGGTGCTTACGACCCCAAAGAACCTCAAGCTCACCTATGACTATATCTTCTGTGAGCACTGAAACATGATACTGTAATAAATGCAGAATAATAGGCTGAAATGACATAAGGTTCAAAACATCTGAAATACTGATAAAGTATATCATATGTAATAATATTTGTAAAAATGAATACTGACTGAAATCTAGTCTGAAAAGCCTCTAACTGAAACTGCCTGAAAGTGGAGTTTATAGGAAAATCCCCCAACAAACTTCATCTACTGAAATACTTAGTCTACTGAAATAATGAAATAAAAAAATATCCTCAAATGATGAGGGCTCACTTCTTATCTACTTTTTTGGCTGAATCTGAGTCTATCTATGTGCGGTCAGGGACGTGAGCATCCGAACCTATGATATGAGACGTCATAGCGCAAAGAAAGAGTGTGCATCAACACGTGGAATATACTGGTATGCTAGTTGAGTTAAGGCTGAATACAAGGGTTCATATACATGAACAATAACTGACTATATGATATAGAGTAACTGAACATAAGAGTACATAGATAACTGATACTGCTGTAAATACTAAGTATTCAGTAATGTGCATATAAGTAAATATTATGACTAACCATGTCTAAAGATATATCCTGAATTCTAAAACTAAGAAACTTATATCTTAAGTTACTAATAATTGAGTTACTAATGTTGATTTACTATATTTGAGAATCCTGATTTTGTAGAACTGAACTAAGTTCTATTCTTAAGACTGAGATTGAGACTATGGGAGGTAATATTCTAACAAACATGCCCCAAATAAGATAACTGAGTTGGGGTCCAATCTATGACCCCAATTTGAAGGGTGTCAGTACCATGCCATGGGTAAAGATACTGGAGAGTTACCCTCATCTAGTAGGTACTCTAATGAGAATGGTGGAAGCCTCATCTGATAGGTTAAAACACCTCATCAAGCTTCAACTTGTAGGTTTGATGTCTAAATCTATGCTGGTTACGTAGTTTTGGAAAGGAAGGATTGCTTCTAGAGATTACACCCTCTACTGGTAAGTGAGCCCCCATCCTTGGGTTAACTCGATTTTGAATCCTACTCCCAACTGAAAGACACTGAACGAGTATACTAAACTGGAATGGACTGATATTGAGCATATTGAGTTTTCCTGAGTTTGGTAATTGATTGAGTTCTACCGATTTCTATAACAGACTGAGAGTACCACTGATCGTGACTTGACTGAGATTTTGTAACTGACACAAGCTCTAGGCGCACAGCTAAATTGTTGGGTATTAAATAAGTCCAAGACACGATAGCATAAAAAACTAAACATAATATGCTCTTGAAAATCATAACAATGTATGCTTGTCCAAATTTCACTCATAGAGGCATTTAATCTAACGCTTCAAAAGCATCTACTAATACACGAATAGGGAATACATGCTATCATGCTATAATGGCACTATTTCATTCGCATAGTTATTTTATCTAACACATGGGGAGTATGCTTAGGTTATACAATAATAAAAACATATAGTTGTCTTGGCGACATCAATCCACTTGCATATTGAAGGTTTTATTATGAAGATCATGTAATTCAACACATTCAATGATTGATTTCATAAAAAGCATCTAATTTAATCATGGACTAAAACCCAACAATAACATGAACATGAATTCAATTCAATTCAAGCATTGGAGTTCATAATTCAACAATCTTTTATTTTGAAAATAGATTTGTGAACTCTATAGGTGAAAGGAACCCATAGATGAACACCTAACATACCTTAATTTGTTTGTTTCTTAAAGTTCTTGGTGAATCCTTTGAGGTTGCTCTTGGTTTCTTGAAGCTATGCTTTGTAGTTTTGTGAGAGAATACTTTTAATTTAGGGATAAACTGTGTGAGTAATGACTTAAGACATTTTTAGGGATTAAATCCCGTATCTGGGCGTGTTAAAAACATGGAGAAATACTATATTAACAATGGATGAAACATTTAATTTCCATTGAAATTTTCCAAAATAGGCACTTGGTACAACGCGGCGCTGTCGTGCTGTGTCTCTAAAAATTGCCAACTGAGAAAATGCACGGTGGCGCGATGTGGTAGTATCGCATTGCCACTTTGGTTGGGACCTGAAAGTTCACCGCGATGTGAAATCACGTGGGTACACTGAAAATTGACAAATATGAAAATAAGTTGTGGCACGATACACCAGCATGGCGGTTCCTCACTTGAAACTGACAATGCCATTTGGACATACTCCGCGATGTGCTACTGGCCTGAATAACGGTGTTTAATGAATAAAACTTTAAATAGCAATAACTTCTCACCCGATTATCATATTTAGGCAAATTTTATATCGTTGGAAAACTAATTCAAATTCCTATGCAATGGTTGGCTCTAAACTGAAAAATACTGGGCGTTTCAAATTTTTTATATTAGATAACTCATGAACTCAGAGTTTAGTTAAGATTGAGAAATACAGGGGATTACAATAACTCCCCCTTGGGAATATTCATCCTCTAATGAGACTGATTAAGCTTAGACACTGATAGACTAAGTTTAAACACTGGACATGCATATTTGATGCATGACTACATGACTGAACTACTGACAAACTGAGCTCTTACTCTAAACATGTATATCTGATGCATTGAATTTATGAATGAAGCTATTGACATGCTAGGTTTTCATACTGAATATGCATAGCTGATGTATGAGTACATCACTAAACTGATTCATGAATGCATGATTAAATATGCAATGATAATGGATACCAAATTATAATTATATTTGTAAGTGAGTAAAGCTAAGAAAAATTGTTACCTTAAGCTGGATCTAAGGTTGTGGAGGAGAGATTAGGATACTTGGTCTACATATTTTCTTCTACTTCCAATTAACTCCCGCAATGGATTGATTCTGCGAAAGAACTTTGACTAAGGGAACTTCTTGTTCCTCAGTCTGCGAATTTGACGATCAAGGATCTGGACTGGAACCCCTTTGAATGAAAGATCATTATGAATATTTATGTCCTCTAAGGGATCTATGACTACTGGGTCTCCAATGCATTTCTTTAGCAAGGAGAAGTAGAATACTAGATGCACTGAGGCTAGATCGGAATGCAACTTAAGCTTATAATTTACCTTTCCAAAATAGTTGAGAATTCTGTAAGGACTGACATATTAGGGACAAAGCTTTCTTTTCTTGCTGAACCTGTTTACTGCTTTCATTGGAGATATTTTCAGGAATAGAAAATCATAGATCTAAAACATGAGATCCTTTCTCCTCACATCTGTATATGATATATGTAGGCTCTGAGCAGCCCTAACTCTTTCTCTGATTAACAAAACCTTCTCTAAGGCATCAAACACTAGGTTAGGCCCTACTACTGTAGCCTCACCTACCTCAAACCAACCGACTGGAGATCTGTATCTCCTACCATAGAGAGCCTCCAACGGAGCCATTTGAATATTAAAATAATAGTTGTTATTGTATTCCAACTTGATTAAAATAAAGTGGTCATCATAACTACCCTTAAAATTGACAACGCATGCTCTTAGCATATCTTCTATAGTCTGAATGGTCCTTTTTATTGGACCATCTGTCTGAGGGTGGAAGGATATACTGAGATAAACGTTGTTACCAAGAACCTTTTTGAATAATTTCTAGAAATGAGAGGTAAAATTGGTACCTTTATCTGAGATAATGGATACTAGAACTCCGTGTAACAAGACAAACTCTCTAATATGAAGTTTGGCATAGTCATTGATTGAATCGGAGCTATGGACTGGCATGAAATGAGGTGATTTGGTCATCCTATCCATGATAACCCAAATAGAATCATGTTGGTGATGTGTATGAGAAAAACCTGCCAGAAAATCCATGTTCACTTCCTCCTACTTCCAAATGGGAATACTGAACTCCTGCATAGACCCACTAGGCTTCTGGTGCTCAATCTTAAATTGTTGACATGTAGAGCACTCAGCTGCAAACTCTATAATATCTCTCTTCATCCAACTTCACCAGTAGATCTCCTACAAATTGCGGTACATCTTCATGGCCCCCGGATGAATAGATAAATGCGCACCATGCGCTTTTGCAAGAATTCGCTACCTCAAGTCATCTACACCTGACACTTATAGCCGAACTTGGCAACGCAATACACCATCTCCCACTTTTGAGAAAAGCTCTACTTTTTTATCTCTAACTAACTATTTTAGCTTAATAAGACAGGGATCTCTATCCTGCTTTTCCTTTACATCAGAAACAACAGAGGATTCAGAACTGTTCTAAACCCATATACTAACTTCTATTGAATCGACTAAGTGGGCACCAAGTTGGGCTAAATGATGAACTTCCTGAACTAACTTATTCTAAGTATCCTCAACACAACCAACACTACCCATAGATAGTCTAAAAAGAGCATCAACTACTACATTGGCCTTGCCTGAGTGATACATAAAACTCATTTAATAATCTTTCAATAACTTTAACCATCTTCTCTAATGAAAATTCAAATCTTTATGAGTCTTTTGACCTGTGAACACATCTATATGTACCCCATATAAATAGTGCCTCCAAATGTTTAAGAAAAACACTACAGCTGCTAACTGAAGATCATGAGCCATCTTATTCTTCTCATGGGGCTTAAGGTATCTAGAGGCTTAGGCTATGACCTTACCTTTTTGCATGAGGACACAACCCAAACCTACTCTGGATGCGTTATATTACACAACAAACCCATCTGAACCATCTAGTAGAGTCAAATCTGGGCTGAGGTGATTCGTGTCTACAGCTTCTAAAAGCACTTCTCACAGGAATCTAACCACTGAAACTGGACTTTCTTCTGAGTCAATTTGTACATGGGGGATGCAATAGAGAAAAACCCTTCAACAAAATGATGGTTATAGACAGCTAAACCCAAGAAACTCCTGATATCTAATAGAGACGTAGGTCTAGGATAGTTTCTCATCGCTTTGGTCTTTTAAGGATCAACTCTAATGCCATCACCAAAAATAATATGACCAAGGAATGCTATTGACCCTAGACAAAATTTGTATGTACTAATTTTCGCAAATAACGGATGTATTCTAAGAGTCTTAAGTACAATTCTGAGGTAATCTTCGTGATCATTCTTGCTATGGAATAGACAAGAATCTCATTGATGAAGACTATAACAAACATGTCTGAGTACTATTTAAACACGCAATTCATTAAGTCTGTGAAAGCTGCTGGGGCATTAGTAAGACCAAAGGACATAACTAGAAACTCTAACTTACCATATCCGGTTCTGAAAGCTTTTTTCGCAATGTCACATTCTCTGACTTTGAGTTGAGGAAGTCCTGATCTAAGGTCTATCTTAGAAAAGTAACTAGCACCCTGAAGTTGGTAAAAAAAGTCATCGATTATGGGAAGTAGATATTTGTTCTAGATTTTGACTTTGTTCAACTAATGATATTCTATACATATTTAAGAGAATCATATTTCTTTCACACGAATAAAAATGGTGTGCCCCATGGGGAAACATTGGGCCTGATGAATCCCTTATCTTGGAGATTCTTTAACTATTCCTTTGACTCTCTGAGTTCTACTAGAGCTATTAAGTATGGTGGAATAGATATGGGCTGAGTATCTAGTAGAAGGTCTATTCAAAAGTCAATTTCCCTAACGAGAGGAACTCCAGGAAGATCTTTGGGAAACACATCTTAAAATTTATTTACTACTAGAACTGACTCAAGAGTTGGAGTTATTGAGTTAGAGTATTTGACTCGCACAAGATGGTAGACACATCCCTTGGATATCCTTTTTCTCGCCCTATGTTATGAAAGGAACTGACCCTTACGCGTATGGTACTACCCATCTATTAAAGAACTGGTTCATTTGGAAACTAAAAATGAACAATTCTATTTCTACTATCAACCGAGGCATAACATGAGTGGAGCCAATCTATGCGGAGAATGACATTAAAATTTTCCATTTCTAGCTTTACAAGGTCTATTGTAGTGACTTTCTAAGATATCATAATCGAATAGTTCTTATATACCCATCGGGCTATGATAGATTTACCCATTAGGGTAGAAACTGATAAAGGTTTTGTAAGAATTTTTTGACTGACTCTGAATCGAACTGTTATACAAAGAGTTACAAAAGATAAAGAAGCATAGGATCTAACAAGGTATAAATATGTAAATGGAAGATCTTTAACATACCAGTGAATATAAGAGGAAAACTTTCCTAATCTTGTCTGGACTAAAGTGCATAAAGCCTATTTGGGCGTTGCCCACTGGTTGCATTAGAAGCAGCACCCTGCTGATCTGGGCAACCAAACTGAGCTGAAAAATGATTATACTAACCCTGAGAACCTAGTTGAGGACAATCTCTAACTTTATGGCATGGCTTTCCAAACCAGAAACAAACATCATTTCTAGCTCTATAGACCCTCTTTTGGTTTCTTTCACATGTTTGACAAAGATGATTTGTTCGAGCACTGTTGACACTACCCTAAGATTTAGAGCCTGGCGCCCTATCTTTGTTACTATTTCTGAATTTAATAACTAGAGCAATGACTGGGACGGACCTAGAACTAAAAATTTTGGATGAAACTGAGAATAGTTACCATATCTAACCTTGGCTGGCTGAAATTAAAACTACCCATTCTAGCCCTCTTATTCCCTCTCTCTTTTTCCTTAATATTCTACTTCTCTATCTTTTGAGCATGGACCATAATCCTAGATAAGTCCATCTTATTAATTAGCATTATGGTCCTACACTTCTTCACCATATTATTAGAGACACCAGACATAAACTTGCTCATCTTGGATCTATTATCAGCTACTACATAAGGAGCATACCTAGCTAATTAATAGGCGGCTAACTCAGCACTCTAACTTAAAGTCACTCCCATAATATTTGTGATTTTCTAAACCTGATCAAATAACTACTATAGATCCTCTTCTGACATAGATCATTAGAATAGGGGAGGATTTATTCAGGTAAAGTCCCGAATCCTAGCTGCAGCAGTATTCACCATTGGATTAGCTGGAACAACATCTGGCCAGTTGTTCTGAGATTCTACGGAGTTAGCTAGAGTAGTAAATATAGCTCTTTCTACATGGGATACATGCTCGTCTAGGGGTTCTGCCTAAATGGGCTGAGGTGCTAACTAATATCTAGTTCTTCTTTTGTTAGTCATTTTTGGATGCATGTTCTATAAATGAAAAAGAGAAAATAAATTAGACTAATAGTTTAGCTTAATCTCATGCTCACTCGTATGACATGAATACTAAAAGAAGGGAAACTATTTCCTAAAACATCTCATAGCCTCCTATCCATAAGTTTGGCATGCTACACACTCATGCATAAGACTCTACTATAAATGGCTTTCTAACTTCCTAGGATACTGTTGAACCATAGGTTCTGATACCAAGTTTGTAACACCCCTAGTATGTACCCCAGATACTAGACGATGATTATGACCCTTAAGGACCATAAGCTAACCCATGACTGATGTCTATTGTGAGCACTAAAACATGATATTATAATAAATATACAATAATAGGTTAAAATTCCATAAGGTTCAAAATATCTAAATTGCTGATAAAGGATATCATCTGTGATAATATCTGTTAAACTGAATGCTGACTAAAATCTAGTCACTCTAACTGAAACTATTTAGAAGTGGAGTTGATGGGACAATCCCCCAGCTAAGTCCATTTACTAAAATACTAAGTCTACTGAAATAATGAAATAAAAGAATAGCCTTGAACGATAAAGACTCACTTCTAATCTACTTCTGCTGGCTGAATCTAAGTCTATCTATGCATGTTTGGGGACCTTAACATCCGAACCTATGATATGAGACATCATATCTCAAATAAAGGGTATGCGTTAGTACGTGGAATGTACTGGTATGCTATATGAGGTAAGGCGGAATACAGGGGTTCATATACATGAACAATAACTGATTGTATGATTTAGTGTAACTGAACATGAGAGTACATGGATAACTGATACAGTTGTAAATACTAAGAATGAACTAATGTGCATATAAATAAATATTGTGACTAAGCTTGTCTAAAGATAAGTCCTAAATTCTGAAACTGAGTAACTTATAACTAAAGTTACTGATAATTAACTTACTGATACTGATTGACTGTATCTGACAATCCTGATTCTGTAAAACTGAACTGAGTTCTATTCTGAAGACTGACACTAAGGTTATGGGAGGTAATCATCTAACCGACATGCTCCACTTAAGATAACTGAAATGGAGTCCAACCTATGACCCCAGTTGTAAGGGTGTCAGTACCATGCTATGAGTAAAGACACTGGAGGGTTATCCATATCTTGTAGGTAAGGTAATGAGAATGGTGGAATCCTCATCTAACAGATTTAAACACCTCATCAACCCTCAACTATCAGGTTTAATGTCTCAACTTAAACTGGCTATGTAGTTCTAGATTACAAGGATTGCTTCTAGAGATCACACCCTCTACTGGCAGGTGAGCCCCCATCTTTGGGTTTACTAGGTGGTAAATCGTACTTCCAACTTAAAGACAGTGAATTGAGTATACTGAACTAGACTGGACTGATACTGAGCTTATTTAATTTTCTTAAGTTTGGTAGTTAACTAAGTTCTACTGATTTCTATAACAGACTGAGAGTACCACTGATCGTGACATTACTGAGATTTTGTAAGTGACACCAGCTCTAGGCACACATCTAAATTGTTGGGTATTAAATACCTCTAGGACTCATTAGCATGAAAAATAAAGCATAATATACTCTTGAAAATCATAAAAATGTATACTTGTCCATAGTTCACTGATAGAGGCATTTAATCTTACACTTCAAAAGCATCTACTAATACATGAATAGGGAATATATCCTATCATGTTATAATGGGACTATTTCATTCACATAGGCATTTTATCAAACACATGGGGAGAATGCATAGGTTATACAATAATCAAAACATATAGTCATCATGGCTACATCAATCCACTTGCAAATTGTAGGGTTTATCATGAAGATCATGTATTTAAACACATACAATGATTAATTTCATAAAATCATGTAATTAAATCATGCACTAAAACCCAATAATAACATGAATATGAATTCAATTAAATTTAAGCATGGAAGTTCATAATTTAATAATCTTGTATTTTTAAAATGGATTTGTGGACTCTATAGGTTAAAGGATCCTATACATGAACACCTAACATACCTTAATTTGTTAGTTTCCTAAAGTTCTTGGCGAATTCTTTAAGATTACTCTTGGTTTCTTGAGGGAGAGTGCTTTTAATTTGAGATGAATTGAGTGAGTTATCACTTAAAATGTTTTTGGGGATTAAATCCCCTATCTGGGCATGTCAAAATTATGGAGAAAAACTGTTTTAACCCATGATGAAACATTAAATTTCTGTTGAAATTTTTTGAAATAGGCACCTGGTGCGACTCGATGCTATCGCGCTGTGTCTTTTAAAATTGCCGACTAGAAAAATGCATGGTGGACCGATGCGGTGGTATCTCTTTTCGACTTTCGTTGGGACCTGGAAGTTCACCGCGATGAGTTGGAATCACATTGGTACACTGGAAATTGACAAATGTAAAAATAAGTTGTGGCGCGATGCACCAGCATGGCGGTACCTCACTTGAAACTGAAAATTGTCATTTTTACATACTCCGCGATACGCTGCTTGCCTGAATAATGGTGTTTAACAATTGAAGCTTGAAATAGCCATAACTTCTCACTCGGTTATTAGATTTAGGAAAATTTAATATTGTTCGAAAGCTAATTAAATTTCGTACGAAATGGCAGGTTGCAAGCTGAAAAATACTGAGTGTTACCAAATTTTATATTGGATAACTCATGAACTGAGAGTTAAGTTAAGCTTGATAAATACGGGGTATTATAGAAGCAAAAGTGGGCATGAAGTCCAAATATTATCTTTTGTTTTTTGCTTCAAATATTCATTAGTTAAGGGTTAGAATATAACCTTGCATCTTTATTTTCTAACTTGGTCAAAGGTTGGATTGATAATTGATAATACAAATGAATTATGTTTGTATTTGAGCTACCTTGTTTGTCATTAGAGAATGATGATCCTAGTGAGGGAGACTAAAATGCCCTGAGTTTTAAATCTTAGAAATTTTCTTGCATATCTAATTTCTGGTCAAGATATGACTAGGGGTTACAGGTTGTAAGCAAAGGTATAGTTGTAAGGCTTTATCATACACTAACTTGAATTAGTTGGTGGGTTGGATAGGGTTTTGAAATGTATAAAACTTGGAGGGTATGGGTCATATGGTTGGAAATGGGTCATATAATTTGGGTTTTTCCTTGACTAAATCTAAGACTCAGTAACATAAGTTGGATTTGAGTTTGAGTGGCTCACTATGAGCCTTAATATAGGGTATGAGTCATACCATTGACTCGTATCATAGACAATGTTAAAAGTTTCTTTTGTTCTAATCGGCAAGGGATATGATTTTTATGTACGAATCATATCGTTAGGGTACGACTTGGTTTATGTAAGTCATATGTTTGCCAGTATTCGGTTCAAGGAGGAGGTCTAGGGTATGAGTGGTGGGTACCTCTCATATTGGAAGGTAGGACTTGTTTGGGTAGTCATACCACCTAGCAAGAATTTTAAGTAGTTTAAGTTGGGGGTAATCTGGATAATTTCCTATATAACTACTCAAGTTCTAATGAATTATAACTCTATTGGGACATCATTTACCCTATTGTTTTAATTATAAACAATTAAACTCTTTCTAATTATCTTTAAGGCTTCTTGGGTAAAAGAATCCTAAGGTTTCATCAAGAGGATAAATTTGGGGCTTGTTTGGGTGATTTCTCTCCATCATCTTCATAAACTCAGGCATGTACTCCTCTCTTATTGTTAGTTCCAACTAATGGCATGCTTTATACAATGTTTTGATGGCATGATTATTTTATGGTTTGGGATTTTTAAATATGTGTTGGGGTTTTGGTATTAAATTCTTGGTTATGGTTTTCCTATGACTTAATTGTATTTTTACATGCTTTAATGGTAGTTTGGGTAATTGGTTTCACGAGAATGGTAAATTGGTAATTATTATTTGTTTGGAAACACTATGCCCCCAACTTGTTTGATAAAATGCCTATTATAATGCTTTACTATTTTATTGGACTTTTAATGGAACTATTGAATGGTATGGTTTTGTAATGGAACCCTAATTGGTAAAAAATAGTTTAAATGGATTTGAAAGGTTAAATGTTAAGGTATAGTGGTCATGATAGTAGGAAATTAAACATCCTCGTGGGGTACAAAGCTATCACCCAAGTATATATGTTAAAGAACAACTTAGGGGGTACATGGGATTCCCCCAAGCCAACTTAGTAATGGAAAACTTATGGAGTACACGGGATTCCCCCAAGTTAACTTGAAAATGTAATCTATGGGTACATGGGAATCCCCTTTTACATAAAAAAGATGGCTAAGGACATTTCATGCAAGATATAGTTGGTATGATGATACCCATACTTAAAGCCTTGGTTAATAATAATAGAATAATGATTTGAATGAATGGTGTTGGTTATAATTTGGAAGTAATGGTGAGGTGTGATAGCTCGTTGTGAAGGTATGAGTCTAATAGACAGACACTGGAAACTCATATTTACTGGCATAAGGGTTGGTCATCATTACCATATATGATACTATAAGGTACATGGGAATCCTCTAAGTATAATGTAAAAATTAGTGGCGGAGCCATAGCCGACGAAGGGTGTTCAGATGAACACCCTTTGTCAATTTTTTTTTTGAGTATATAGTTCAAATATAGATATTTATGGTTATATACATGTTGTTTCACACCCTAGACAAGCTTGAGAAGCATAGTCCAGTGATCAAGTATGTGCATTTCTGCAACGATAACCCGGGTTCAAACCTTGGCAGGTGTAGCAGTGCTTTATTTTCTTTTTTTTTAAACAGTTCTTTGCCCAAGGGAAAATTAGAACACCCTTAACCAAAAGTCTGGCTCCGCCATTGGTACATATATATCATGTAGCACAGAGGAAACATTGAAATCTGTACTCTTACGGTATCTCTGGTCTGGGTTAAATATTCTAACTCGAATGGTCCTTATTTACCTTCTGTTCTAGTGGTGAATGAATTTCCTGGGGTATTTCCTGATAACCTTCTTGGTTATCCTCCTAATAGGGAGATTGAGTTTGGGATAGATCTTTTTCTAGACACTTGTCCAATTTCTATTCCCCCTTATATAATGGCTCCAACTAAGTTGAATGATCTTAAAGATAAACTTAAGGATCTTTTAGATAAGAGTTTCATTCACCCTAGTTTTTCCCCATGGGGCACACTGGTGTTATTCATTCATAAGAAGGATGGTTCCCTTTAGATGTGTATTGATTATTGACAGTTAATAAAGTAATAGTTACAAACAAGTATCCTCTTCTAAGAATAGATGACCTCTTTGATCAGGTGCAGGGTGCATATTTCTTTTCCATGATTGATCTTCAGTATGGGTATCATAAGCTTAACATTAGGGAGGTGGATATCCCAAATGTAGTTTTTTGTTCTTGGTACAGGCATATTGAGTTCAGGATGATGTTATTTGGTTTGCCCAATGCCCCTGCAGCGTTCATGGATTTGATGAATAAGGTCATCCATCAATTTTTAGATTTTTTTTATATTGTTTTCATTGATGAAATTTTTGTGTACTCTAAGTGTGAGGTGGATCATTCCAAACACCTTTGTTTGGTGTTGTTGACTTTGAAGGAGTAGCAATTGTATGCCAAATTCTCTAAATATGAATTCTTGTTAAACGATGTCACTTTTTTGGGTCATATTATTTCTATTGAGGGGATCATTTTGGATCCACAAAAAGTTACAGTGGTCAAGAAGTGTCCTAGACCTATGACTCCAACTGACATTCAAAGCTTCTTCAATTTGAACGGGCATTATAGGAGGTTTATTGAAAGATTTTTTATTATAGCCACCTCATTGACTAATTTAACTCACTAGAAGGTAAAATTATCTTGGATGGATACGTGTGAGGGTTGCTTCGAGAAGCTAAAGGATAGGCTAACTTTGTCTTCAATTTTGACTTTACAGAAAGGCACTGAGGGGTTTATGGTTTAGTAAAATACATCTCCGGTGGGACTTTTATGGGTTTCGATGCAGAATAGTAAGGTGTTAGCCTATGCTTTTAGGTAGTTGAAGGTACATACGAGAAAGTATCTGACTCATGATTTGGAGCATTTAACCATGGTGTTTGCATTGAAAATCTAATGGAACTATTTGAATTAGGTGCACGTTGATATTTTCTCAGATCATAAAAGTTTGTACTATGTGTTTACTCAGAAATAACTTAATCTCAGACAAAGGATATGGCTCGAGATTCTCATGGATTATTATATGAGTTTTCACTACCATCTAGGTAAATCTAGTATAGTTGTTGATGCTTTTATCAGGTTATCCATGGGGAGTTTTTCTCACTTGGATAGGTAAAAATGGGAGTTGGTAAAGGATATTCGTTGCTTGACTAATCTTGAAGTTCGTTTCTTGGATTTCCAGAATGGTGGTGTGTTGTTATGGGAAGTGGTGCGGTCATCTCTTAGTGTACAGATCAAGGAGAAATAAATATTTGATCCTATTTTTATGAAAATAAAGAGGGATGTTGGTAATCAAAAGGTGATGGTGTTCGAGATTAGTGGTAATCTTATCTAGCAGTACCAAGAGAGGTTATGTGTTCTTAACATTGATGGTTTAAGAGAAAGGATATTGACAGAGGCATATTAATTGGGCTATATGGTTCATCCTGATTTGACTAAAATATACCATGAACTAAAGAAGACGCATTGGTGGAATGGTATTAAAAAGGATGTGACTGATTTTAGGGCCAAATGTAGAGTGTGTTAATAGGTAAAAGTTAAGCATATGAGGCCTGGAGGATTCTATCAAGAAATTAAATTGACAATATGGAAATAGGAAGTGATCAACATTGATTTATTAATTGGTATTCCTCGATCTTGAGGTTAGGGTGACAAAGTCAGATCATATTTTGGTAGTCATGACTAACTTTTTGTTGTTGGATTATGCGAGGTTGTACCTTTATGACATATGAAGTTGCATGGGGTTCTTATTTTTATTTTCTCAGATCATGGTATGCAGTTTTCATCTTACTTCATGTGGTCGTTTTGGAAAGTGTTGGGTACTAGGGTTAGTCTAAGTACTGCTTTCCACTAGCTGACGGATGGGCAAGATAAGAGGACTATTCAGATGTTGGAGAATATGCTTTGCATATGTATGATTGACTATGATGGTAATTGGGTTGAGCATCTACCTCTTGTAGAGTTGACTTACAATAATAGCTATCACTCAAGTATTTGTATGGCTCTATTTGAGGAATTGTATGGTAGGAGGTTTAGATCTCTTATTTGGTTGTTTAACCTTAGTGAGGCAAATATATTTGGCCCAAATTAGATTTACTAGGCAATAGAGAAGGTGAAGGTGTTTTGGGATAGGTTTAAGGGTGCCCAAAGTCCCCAAAAGTCCTATACAGATATATGTAGAAGAGATTTAGAATTTGAGGTTTGGGATAGGGTGTTCGTAAAGGTGACTCCCATGAAGAGAGTAATGTTGTTTGGGAAAAAGGGGAATGTTAGTCCCTGATCGTTAGTCCTTATGTAATTTTTATAAGGGTTAGTAAGATTGAGTATGAATTGGAGTTGCATTACAGTTTGAGTTCCATTCATACAGTGTTCCACATCTCTATGTTGAGGAAATATGTAGACGATACTTTATCTGTTGGTTCTTTTGAAGGTTTGGGTCTCTCGCATTCTTTATATTATGAGGAGGTCCCATTTGAGATCTTGGATTGGTAGGTTTGTCAATTGCAAACCAAGGATGTAGCTTCAGTTAAGGTTCGATGGAGGAACCATAAGGTGGAAGAGGCTACTTGGGAAGCAAAAGAAGACATAAACTCAAAATATCTGTTCCTTTTTTTTTAGGAAGTCATATGGAAGGTAAGTTTTCTTCATCATACTTTTTTTTAAAACATTGTTAAAAGAAGGATCGATTCCTTGCATCTTTATTTTCTAACTTAGTTAAATGTCTAAATGGATGTGTTGGGGTTTAAATCATGCTTATACTGCATTGTCCATCTTTTGCTAATGAATGATCCAAATGGGGGTGAATTGAAACACCCTTGGTTTTGACCCTTAGAAAATTTCTCAATTTTTGGTTTCTAGACATAATACGACTTGGGGTACTTCTAGTATGATGTGGTATCATTAGGTTGTTCTAGTTCATATGGTAACCAATACGGGTTTGTTCATTTCTATCAAAGGTATGGTTCAGTCATACTAGTCATATCTTAGGGTACTAGTAGTATGTTGCCAATTGTATGTTGCCCTTTGTTTACCCTAGTGGATTCTATCTTGCCTAAGGTACCATTTTTAGGGTACTGGTCATATGTTTGGGTATGGTTTGTTCATGGTGGTCGTATGTTGGATAGTGTTGGGGCCTAAGGAGAGGCCTAGGGTACGACATAAAGGTGCCACTCGTATCCTAGAGTACGGTTTGGACGAGGGTGGTCGTACCTTCATTTGGGATTTTTATGCAGTTTAAGTTGGGGTTAATCTGGATATTTTTCCTCTTAACAGTTTAAGGCCTATAACTTAAAACACTCTTGGGACGTCATTTACCCTACTATTCTTATCTTAAACACTTAGAAACTATCTCAAATTCTCCCAAGTCTCTTGGGTCAAAGAAGGCTAGGGTTAAATCAATAGGATCAATTTTTGGCTTATAAGGGTTTCTCTCCATCATCCTAGTAATCTAAGGCATGTTAGTTCTTCCTCATTATTAGTTCAACTAAAGCCATGATTTAATGTATGGTTTTCATGGCACAATTGTTTTATGGTTTTGATTATTTCAAATATATGTTGGGGATTTTGGTTGTTATAGTTGATTATGGTTTTCCCATGTCCTTTACTTATGGTTTTCATTTTTTAATGATGGTTTTAACATTTGGTTTCATGGGAATGGTTAATTAGTACTTGGTTTTGGTTTTGGAAGCTAAATGCCCCTAATGTTTTTGTCAAAATGCGTATGAGAATGCTTTTATTACATAGTTGGACTTTTAATGAAACTATTACATGGTATAACTTTGTAATGGAAATTAAACTGGATTAGATATTTTAAATGGTTAATGGTAAGGTCTTAGTGGACATGGTTATGGTTTAATTGAATAGCCTTGAGGGGTACCAGAGAATCCCCAAAGTAAATGTAACAATGAGCTACTTGTGGGGTATATGTGAATCCCCCAAGTGAACTTAATAATTATGGAATCTATGGGTACATGGGAATCCCTAAAGTATTTGGCTGAGGACATTTCTTGCAAGCTATAGTCGGTATGACGATACCACTATATATAGCATTGTTTTATAATTAATGGATTTGGTGATTGTCTGCTAATGGTTTTAATTGAGAATAATGGTTGGGTGTGATAGCTAACCATGAATGTGTGAGTCCAATGAACGGCCACTGGAAAGTTATATTTTCCTACAGGAGGATTGATCATATAGTCCATATAATGATGGGGTACAAGGGAATCCCCTAAGATATACTTGTATATATGTATCATGGAGAGAGAAGGGTACATAGGAATCCCCTACTCCTCTGGTATCTCTGGTTCGTGTGGATATATACAATGGGGTCCATTCAAGGGGTAACACTAGATCCACATAGCTCATTGGTAGTTCTAGGATGGCTAAGCTTCACATTCTTAGGTTAACTATTTTAAGGGCATGCTCAACCCGGTTCTTTTCCCTGCATGGATATATATATATATGTCTAATTTTACATCTTTCGACGGATCATTTTGCATCTTTTTCTTGAGAAATATTTATGTTTTCAAGCAACTAAGGTTGCTTTTAATGCTAGTTTTTAATTTTTTAGGGTAAGAATCTAGCTCAAGAAAATGTCTCTGAAAAGTGGCAGAAAAACACTTCTGACAGTCAAAATAGTGAACCATCAGTGTTGCGATAAACTGCCAAGTTAACTGTAAGATCTAACTAGAACTCATTTTTTAAGAAAACTCTAAGATGATAGAAATAGTGAACTGTCAGTCATGCAATGGATCACCAACTTGACCGTCTTGCTGCGACGGACCAAATGGCGGACCGTCAGTCTTACGACGGACTATCAAGTTGGCCGTCAGTGTCATCCAGAACCAGGATCCCTGAAAGAATCTACGACGGAACAAGCAGTGGACCGTCAGTCTTACGATGAACCATCAAGTTGGCCGTCAGTTTTATCCAGAATAACCTTCCCAAATCAGCAGCGATGGACCAAATAGTGGACCGTCAACCTTGCGACAGACCACCAATTTTGCCGTCACTTTGGAAGCGAATATTATGATTTCAAATTTTAAATCCTTTTAGGTGGGAACATATAAATACCAAGTATTTGGCTTTAATAGGCATTTTTTGTCTTCAGTTTCATACTTTCTCCTCTATTGAGAGCCTTGTACTACCTTTTCATTGGCATTTGAATCTAGAAATTGAGAGTTGATTATTAGTTTTCAGATTTTTCATCAAAGATTGAGAAGAACAATATTGTGACATTTGTAAGTACTTTTCTGAAGTTATTTATGAAGATCAATATAACTTTGATTTCTTATATGGAGATGGGTGGCTAAACTCCCATAACTAGGGTTATTGGATTCTTGATGTAGAGAACTATTTTGGGGTTGTGAATGGGTTTGATTTCCAACATCTATTGAAATTTCATGAATCTTTCTTCATATTAATAATAGCTCTTGGTCGTAAACTTGAGAAGTGAGCCCATAAACTCCACTTGTCTGGCAAGAAAGTGGATGTTGGGAAAAGAAGTGATTAACATAAACTTCATAGGTTTACCCTTTAGGTTAATAGGTTGATGCCTTAACAGGATCAACCCTAATGAGAGTGTTATTGAATAATGCATGAATCTTTTAAGTTCGAGAGAAGTAAAAGGTGAAATACTCATTAGGTTGAGAAACACATGAGTATTCCTTAGAATTCAATAATTTTTGCAATTGGATACATAAGCTAGATTTCAAACAGAAACTCGCAACCCTAATTGTTTGAAAATCTTGGTGAGCATAACTCTAGTTAATTCATTCTCATTGAAATTACATCTACATTTACTCTTAGTTGCTAGACTTTTTTGTAACATAAATACAAAAGAGCACTGTTAACATTTCCAAGCCCCCTTTATTTCAGAACCTTAGATCAGTAGTCTAATAATAATCACAATACTTAGTGAACACTATACTCCCTGTGGGATTCGACCCTCACCCAGTTGGGTTCTATATTTAACAGCGACTGCTTACTCTCTCATAAGAGAGGTGTAATTTGGGCGTATCAAAAATGGCGCCATTATCGTGGAACAATTTGGCGTATTTAGTTGGTTTGGAATTTTAGCTTACTAGTTTGAATTCAAACTTGTAAATATTTGTTTATTATTTTTTGTTATTACTTGTGTTAGTTAGATTTTTATTTTAGTTTATTTATTAATATGGTATCTTGGAATGAATATGAGTTTGATGATTTGAAATCATATCTTGATGATCCGTGTCCATATTGCAATGGACCTTACTTTTGGAAAGATTATGGATATGCTCTCCGGAGAGAGATGTGTGCACCATCTTCATCTTACTGGGAGTATAATTGTTCTTTATATGGTGCTCAAGATGGACATTGGGGTGATTTCTCAAATTCCCCCTCCCCTCATTGTGCTAACCCAAATTCTAGTTTATTTTATGATTTTGATAGATCTTATGGTCAATAAAATGAAGAACGAAGCAATGAAAAGAGTGGCATTGAAGCTATGATTCAATGAATGGTGGATTTCCAAGAAGAAATACATGATATCCTATGTGATATGTGACAAGACATGAGGTAAATCATTCATAAGGAGATGCATATAAAGGTCAATCATTCAAAATATTTTTCTACATTATGTTTAAATTATATCTTTTTTGTGGATTTATTTAAATTAATGGAAGAGTGAAAAGACGATGAGCAAGAATTATATATTGATGTTGATCTCGATGTTTAGCAACCCTCGATGATTTTTGAACTAACCAAACCAACTATGAGGGATAATACCAAGATTAAGGAAATGGTGCTAGAGGAAAAAGAAGAAACTAAGACAATCTCTAATGAAGACTCTAGCCCAATCCCAGGTGAAGATGACGAGTAGGATGCAACTCTAAAAGTAGGGAGAAGACCTTATTCGAATAATTTTTCAACATTGTGCTTGATAGATGTGAGGAAAATCCACCTACCCAAGAAAATAGTGTGTTTTGAAGATGAGGAACAAAATTCTTATATTTTAGAGCATGTCATTTAAAAAGAGTAAAATGAATCCCTCCACTAGAAGGTCGATAATGGCAAAATTCAATGCGCAACAAGTGGATTGTTGATGTTCTCATCAATACCCAATGATCCTATTTGGAAATTTTATATGAAGTTGGGTAAGAGATTCAAGTCGTCAAAGTGGAAACATAAAGGAAGTGTCGTTGTATCCTTACATTTGCCCAATTTTCCTCGAAGATGTACTGATCAAAATTTAGGCCGACATTTTAAATCCTCCACTAACAAAAATAGTCTCCAAAAGAGTTGTGCCATGACGTTAAATCAGGCATTGCTTGGGAGGCAACCCAAGGTCTTTTGTTATTTGTATTTGTATTATCTGTTTAATATCATATCTTTGAATCTATGGTGCCACAGGTATGTTTCTAACTCTCTTATTTTAGTTTGACGCATTGTTTCTAACTCTCTTAGTTTAGTTTGACGCATTGGGGACAATGCATGATTTTATGTTGAGGGTTGAACTACTTGTAGGTGTTAATGTCCTCTAGAAGTTTTTGTTGCCGTTTTTCTTTTCCCCAAAGTGTTATTCCTATTAGAGCCGGTATATTTAGGAGTACTGTATTTTGTTTTGTGATGTTTTATGGTTAAATGGGAGAAAAATTAGGTTCGATGACAGACGCCATAAAAAAAATTAAAATGATAAGTACCTCTCCGAAGGTATATATTGCAACTGTGTGATATGTATCTACAGGTGACTTTTATGAACCTTGTTGTGGAATTAGTTTTAGAGACATAAAAATCATTGCTAACAATTGCGTTGACCATATGGGTAGTTACTTGAGATGTACCTTTATATCAATTGTGTGTGAGATACTACCAAGTTTCCTCTGTGTGTAAAATCCAAAACATGCCCAGTTAGTCTTACCGAGGATGTAGGATAGTGTTTAGGAAAGGATCATAGGCCCTTTTTTATATTAGTTCACTTTTAGACTAAATTGCCTTCTATATGTGAATGGTATCCCTTGATCCCAATTTTGAGCCTGTATGCCTGTTTTTCTTGTTAGCCCTATCACCGTCTCATTTGTATCACAATGAACTTATTTTGGCCCTGGTCCTACTCGGATATTGTGTACTTTGACTTAGGCAAATACCCTAAGTTTAGGGTGCCTATCATAGGGGTACATGATGTAAAGTAAGTGCAAAGAAAGGTAAAATGAGAAAAAATAATGCAAGTCTGGGTGTGGCAGAAAAAGAATAAGAAAAGAAAAGTTGTGTAAAAGAGAAAATAAAAGACTAAAAGACTGCACCAAGCCTGAATTTGTTTTAATAAAGTATAATGCCCCGCAAAATCCTCTTCCAGTCTGAGCCTTAGAGCATATTTGGTAAAGCAAAAATCTGAGTCAAAATGTTTCAGAAATATCCTCCCAAGTATGAAATACTTTGAATCGTGAGGGAATATATTTGAGCATGAATTAAAATCATAGAGGTCCGCTAACTTATGAACGACTTGAAAACTTTCCTATCATTCAAGTTTTAGTGACCGCAAAAATTTGGGTTAACTTAAATTGACCATACCTCATTGTATATGAATAACTTAGTGGCTTTCTATATATCAAATGAAATATATTTGAATTAGCATTTCAACGTTACAAATTTCGCCTAAATCCAATAGCTGAGCAAAGAGTTACGTGCATTTTACTCCAGCATGTTAAGAGGGAAAATGGTGATGACATTTGTAACGAGCTATCATGTTTCTGACGACGTTTTTGGTGATGTCTTCACATTGTAACGATATTTCTGGCAACAACGTCAGACCTGGGCAGAAAATCAAGAATTTGGACCCCTTTTGTGACGACCATTCGTGATGGCCTATCACGGACCTGACGACCTGTCATGGATAGCGTCAAGTATATTTTTCCAGCAATTCAAGGGAATTTTTACAAGGGTATTTTGGTCATTTCCCACCTTTTTTGAGCCTCTTTAAATATGAGGAACCCTTATTCAAACCCTAATTCCATCATTTTTTTCCAATTCTCTCAAGAATATCTAGGGTTTCATTCATGAACCCTAATCTTCCAAAATTCATCCATAAATTCTTGGAGGTTTCTTTAAGAATCAAGTTCGTCGTAGTGTGGGCTTCAAGAATTTATATATTTCAAGTGTGGTTAAAGTTTCAAGAACTACAATTCATCTAATTTTAAAGGTTAAGGTATGTAGATGTTGATTCTTGGGTCCCTTTCATCCAAGAAAATCAAGAATCCTTTTTAAAACTAAAAGATTTTTATGTTTATGAATTGTAAATGATTTGTATGAGTTGAAATGGATGTTTAATGTGTTGTTGAGTTTTGATTTATGTTTGGCTAAAAAATTTATGAGCTTTGACCCTAGTATGTGGAATTCATGTGATGTTTGTGATAGACCCTCTTGAAGTTGTTTTTCCATGTGATGTGTTCAGGACTTTTGGGTGTAAAAATTGCTGAATAAGTGAAGAACGTTCCCCATAGGTTTGATAAAGAGCTTAGGTGAACTATAATGGACACTATAGTATGTTAAATAGGAAACCCTAAATTGTGAGCTTGTCCATGCATGCCTAGAGTTTGATAAAATGCCTTAGTGAATAAAATGTGCCAAGATAGCATGAAATCCCCAAGTAGGTGTAAAATCGGTCGTGTCTAGTGGTTATTGAAAGACTCTATTGAACAAGTCGATATATGTTGGTTGTAAATTCCCATATTTGGTGCGCTTTGATATATGCTAAGCTTTTAATACATATCAAGTGGTTAGCAAGTAAATAGTGTCATGTTTTTACCCCAAATCAAGTGATATCCAAATACATGACAAGATCGATATAGGTATGAAGTACTTAATGTATGATCTCGTTGAATAGGGTATAATCTAATAGCATGTCTTTCATAGGCTAGTATATGATGGTGAACCGATGTTGATGATCCTTAAAGGTTTGGAGTGACCCTATTGCGGTTGTGATGATGAATAGAGGTGTATGTTTCCTAAATTCTTAATGCAATGTCCTAAGGATCTTGAGAGGGAAGGTATCTTATGATGCCCAACTACTTGAACTGATGCTTTAACGATTATGATGATACATGAATGATTGTAATGATGAATGAATCCTTGTAATGATGAATAAATGATTGTAGTGATGAATGAATGACCGTGATGATGCATGAATGATTCCTGATGAAGAATGATTATGTCTTACTTTTATGTTATCAAGTCCTGGGGGTATTTATACCCGAAAATAAAGTTGTTGTCTAGAGCCCGTGTCAGTTTCTTGATAATTACAATCGAGTCATGATTCTTAAAACTCGGTGAACTATAGAACTCTATATTTCCTGAAAAGTGCGAGGCTTAATAAAACTGAGTAATCTCTATATCGCTAGTAATCTAGCCTCAGACCTGTTATCATCTTAGTTCTAATAGTATTCAAGTGATTCAATCCTAATCTCAGAAGAGATTTGAGTAATCTATTCAAGATCTATATCGTCAGTCAGATACTATGATTCTATATCTTTTCCATCAGGTATGGAACCAAGTGATCTCAACATAACTCAGTCAAACCTTTTAAGAAATATGCTCAGTGTCAGATTCAATTCAGCTAGTGTTTAGTTACTAAATTAGTTCTTAGTCTTTTGGTTGGGAGTAGAAACTAGCACCGAGTGAGCTCAAGGATGGGAACTTACCTACTAGTAGAGGGTGTGATTCTTAGAAGCAATCCTTGTGCTCCAGAGCTACATAGCCAGTGTAGGTTGATACATTACACTTGTTAGTTAAGGGTGGATGAGAGACATCATACTTACTAGATGAGGGTAGATGAGGTGGCTTGACCTGCTAGATCACGGCTCCACCTTTCTTATTTGGGGACCTGCTAGATGAGGGTCATAAAGAGTTATCTTTACCAGTGGCACAGTAATGACACCCTTCCAATTGGGGAACACGTTAGATCCCACATGTGGTAGAGCGGGGCATGTAGGTTAAGTGACTACTTCCCACAGTTTCAGTTTAAGATTTAGTCTTAGTTTCAAAATTAGTCTTCAGAAATCAAGACTGTCAAATACAGTCATCTATCATTATAAGGAACTCAGATAGTTCCATTGATTTATGGGATATCCTATTAGATAGACTTGGTCTCACATACAGTTATTTGATATTATATTCAGAGATATGCTGTCAGATAGGTTTGATCACAGTATCAGATTTCTATTGAGTATTCTTATTATCAGATTCAGATATAATCACATTTCTTATCATTGATAAAGCTTTCAAAATCATCTGTTAGAAAGATTAATCTCTAATCCTCTCAGTTAAAAGTAGCAAGTCCAAGAATTCAATCATTGATGAAAGCTCATCCTGATCCTCAGTTATCAGTATCAGATGATTCAGTGATTCAGTATCTCAGTATCAGTAGTGAGTTCAGTATGCAGTAAAGTGGTATCAAAGTTTCAGTATCAAGATTTGCAATAATTGTGTTCATGTTCTATGCATTCATGTATGTGTTCTCATGCATCATTTTCATGATTATTCAGTTTAGATATTGTGCATGCATGAACTTTTCATTATCCTACCCCGTTTACATACTCGGTATATTTTTGTACTGACACATTTGTTCTAGGGTGTTTTATTTGACACCATAGGTTCAGTGGCACAGGATCCAGTTTATCCTTAACAGTTTGGTCCCAGTCAGCAATAGTAGTAGTCAGTCCTCTTCTTTTGAGGACGAGTCTCTATTTACTACTATTGTTTTAGACTTTGTTTATTTTTTGTTAACGGAGTTAGTTGGGGATATGTCCCTTCAACTCCACAGTTCAAGAAGTTAGAGGCTTTTCAGATTGATATATTAGAATTCAGTTTTCAGTTTTGAGTATGTATAGATGTGTTGAACCTTATGGAAAATCTCTACATTTTTCCAGATATTATCAAGTATACATGTACAGATATCAGAAAAGGGTTAGCTTATGGTCCTTTGGGTCCATAAGCACCGTGTGACATCTCGGGATGGGATCTCGGGGCATTACAAACTTGGTATCAGAGCCTAAGGTTCAAGAGTATCCTAGGGAGTCTGAAAAGCCGCATCTAGTAAAGTCTTGTACATGGGTGTGTAGCGCACCATATTTATGTACAAGAGGCTACAGCATATTCTTAGGAGCAGTTCCTCTTCTTTCAGTGATCATTTCGTTCGAGTAAGCATGGGATCAAGTTGATCCTTAGTCTAATCCACTTCATTCTTTCATTTACACAGTATGCCTCCTTGCCGATCCTTTGTCCATAGGGTTGATGATCAGCCCCCTCAGCTAGTAGATCCTAAAAATGAGAGTGTGTCACATGTAGAGTTTTGGGCATCTTTCCAAGCGCTAGCCTAGGTGGTGACTAATGTTCATGGAAATCGTTAGGCTGTAGTCCCACCTCAGGAAGATAGGAATTCTACCACAGCCAGGATTAGAAGCTTCATGAAAATGAACCTACTTAAATTCTTTGGGTCAGTAGTAGGTGAGGATTCGCAGTTGTTTCTTAAGGAGGTGAAGAAGATCACCCAGAGTATGCAAGTATCAAATAAGGAGAATGTTGATTTAACATCTTATAGGTTGAAAGATATTACTCATAATTGGGTAGTGATGTGGGAGAAAAGTAGAGGAGAGAATACAACTTCCGTTACTTAGACAGAGTTTCAAAGTGCCTTTCTAGATACGTTTTTCCAGCTAGAAATGAGAGAATCTAAGTTAGGGGAGTTTATGAACCTAAGTCAAAGCTCCATGATAGTGAAAGGGTATTGTCTTAAGTTTAATCAATTAGGTAAGTATGCTTCCGACTTGATATTGACCCTAGAGCGGGTATGACTAAGTTTTTGACTGGGGTATCAAGTGATGTATTAAAAGAGTGTAGAGATTCCATTCTTAATAGAGAAGTAGATCTTTCTAGGCTAATGATTCATGCACAACAGATTAAGGCAGATAAGATAAAGGAGAGAGGGAGAGTGAGTAAGAAAGCCAAGACAAATAGTTGTGGTTTCTCGCAATCACGGTCTCAAGGTGGTAGTAGTTCTTAGTATGGTCGAAGATTTTTAGTTCCAGCTCCATCTTCAGCCAGTGTACTCGCACCTATATTTGGGGGTGTCAGATTTGAGGGAGAACCAAGCTCTAAATCCCAGAATAGTACTAGTGGTGCTCGTACCTACCCATTGAGTGAATAATGTGGTAAGAATCATAAGGTGTATATAGAGCCAATAGTGATGCGTGCTTTGGATGTGGTGAGACTGGTCACAACATTTGAGACTATCCTAAGCCAGGTCCCCGAAGTCAGTGTAGTCTTCCTTCAGCTCATTATTGATTGTATGCTCTTCAGGATCGCCTTGATCGGGAAAGATCCCCAAAAATTAACTCAGGTATGTTATGAGCCCTTCATCTTTATGTTATTCATTGATAGATCCTTTTCTATTATTTTGAGCTTATATTTTAGCATGAGTCATGCATATGTTTAAGATCTTGGTCGGTCAATTATGACCCAGTCTGTAGGTGCCCCGCTCACTGCTCCAGTATTTTAGCGAAGTCTGTTTAGAGTGATATAGAGTCCCAAGGGGGAGATACCCCATGGTATTATGATGTTGAATTCCATTAGATTCATCTTGATGCATGTTTAGATTTTCATTATAAAGTTTGCATCAATCATTGTTGCATGTAAAGTCGTGCTTTCAAAAGTTAGCTTAAACGGACATTCACGTATTAGATATGCGCATTTAGTAGAAATATTTTAGCTTGTCAGCATGAGTTCAGTTGTGTATTCATGAGATCATCCCATTTATGAGTCCATACATCTGATATGCATGTGTATTATGGGAATTTAGCTATGAGTATCATCAGTTGAGTATTCATGCATCATAAATGCATGCCCAGTGTGACAACTCTATATGTCAGTCGTTCCAATTGTGTAGTCCTGATATAAGATGTTCCCATTTCTTGAGTAAGTTTTTTTGATCCATATTATCAGTCTATCAAAAGACATTCAAGGACGAATTCTCTCAAGAAGGAGATAATGTAATGCCCCACAAAATCCTCTTCCAGTTTGAGCCTTAGAGCATATTTTGTCAAGCAAAAATCCGAGTCAAAATGTTTCAGAAATATCCTCCCAAGTGTGAAATACTTTGAATCATCTGGGAATCTATTTGACCATGAATTAAGATCATAGAGGTACCCTAACTCATGAACGATTTGAAAACTTTCCTATCGTTCAAGTTTAGTGACCGTCAAAATTTGGGTCAATTTAAATTGCTCATAACTCATTGTATATGAATAACTGGATGGATTTCGATATATAAAATGAAATATCTTTGAATTATCTTTCCAACAATACCAATTTCTCCTAAATCCAATATCGGAGCAGAGAGTTATGCCTATTTTACTCCAGCACGTCAAACTGGAAAACGGTGATGACTTTTCTGACGGGTTATCACGTTTCTGATAACCTTTTTAATGAAGTCGTCACATTCTGACAACATTTCTGATGATGTCGTCAGCCTTGGACAGAAAATCAAGAATTTGGACCCCTTTTGTGACGACCATTCGTGACAGCCAATAACGGACATGACGGCCTGTCATGGATGGCATTAAGTATATTTTTCCAGCAATTCAAGGGCATTTTTGCAAGGGTATTTTGGTCATTTTCCACCTTTTTTGAGCCTCTATAAATATTTGGAACCCTCATTCAAACCCTAATTCCATCATTTTATTTTCCAATTCTCTCAAGAATATCTAGGGTTTCATTCAAGAACCATAATCCTCCAAAATTCATCCATAAATTCTTCAAGGTTTCATCAAGAATCAAGTTCGTCATATTGTGGGCTTCTAGAATTTATTTCAAGTGTGGATAAATTTTCAAATACTAAAGTTCATCCAATTTCAAAGGTTAAGGTATGTAGATGTTGATTCTTTGGTTCCTTTCATCCAAGAAGCTCAAGAACCCTTTTTAATACTAAAATATTTTTATGTTTATGAGTTGTAAATAATTTGTATGAGTTGAAATGGATGTTTAATGTGTTGTTGAGTTTTGATTTATGTTTGCCTACAATTTATGAGCTTTAACCATAGTATGTGGAATTCATTTGATGTTTGTGATAGACCCTGTTAAAGTTGTTTTTCCATGTGATGTATGCATGACTTTTGGTTGTAAAAATGGTTGAATAAGTAAAGAATGTTCCCTATAGGTTTGATAAAGAGCTTAGGTGAAGCATAAAGGCAACTTATAGTATGTTGAATAGGAAACTCCAAATTGTGAGCTAGTCTATGCATGCCTAGTGTTTGATAAAATGCCTTAGTGAGTGAAATATGCCAAGACAGCATGATATCTCCAAGTAGGTGTAAAATCGGTCATGTCTAGTGGTTGTTGAAATAGCCTAGTGAACAAGTGGAGACATGATGGTTGTAAATTCTCCGATTTTGTGCTCTTTGATATATGCTAAGCTTTTAATATATGTCAAGTGGTTAGCAATTAAATAGTGACGTATTAGTATGAAGTTTCTCCCAAATCAAGTGATATCCAAATACATGACAAGAAAGATATAGGTATGAAGTACTTGATGTAAGATCTCGTTATATGGGGTATAATCTAATAGCATGTCTTCCCTCGGCTAGTATATGATGGTGAACCGATGTTAATGATCCTTAAAGGTTTGGAGTGACCCTTTGGCGGTTGTGATGATGAATAGAGGTCTAGGTTTCCTAAATACATAATGCGATTTCCTAAGGATCTTTAGAGGGAAAGTATGTTATGATGCCCAACTACTTGTAGTGATGGTTTAATGATTGTGATGTTACATGGATGATTGTATTGATGAAGGAATCCTTGTAATGATGAATAAATGATTGTAGTGATGAATGGATGACTGTGATAAAGAATGATTATGTCTTACTTTTATGTTATCGAGTCCTGGGGGCATTAATACCAAAAAATAATGTTGTTGGCTAAAGCCCATGTTAGTTTCTCGATAATTCCAATCGAGCGATGATTCTCAGAACATAGTAAACTATAAAACTCTGTATTCCCAGACAAGTGCGAGGCTTAATAAGACTGAGTAATCTCAGTTATCTTTGTAATCTCTATATCGCTAGTAATCTAGCCTCAGACCTGTTATCAGATTAGTTCTAATATTATTCAAGTGATTCAATCCTAACCTAAGAAGCAATTTATGTAATCTATTCAAGATCTGTATCATCAGTCAGATACTATGATTTGATATCTTTTCTGTTAGATACAGAACCAAGTGATCTCAACGTAACTTAGTCAGACCTTTTGAGTAATATGATTAGTGTCAGATTCAGCTCAACCAGTGTTTAGTTAATAATTTAGTTATGAGTCTTTCAGGTGGGAGTAGAAACTAGCACCAAGCGAGCTTAAGGATAGGAACTCATCTACTAGTAGAGGGTGTGATTCTTAGAAGCAATCCTTGTGCTCCAGAACTACATAGCCAACATAGGTTGAGACATTACACCTATTGGTTGAGGGTGGATGAATGACATTATACTTACTAGGTGAGGGTAGAGGAGAAGGCTTGACCTGCTAGATGACAGCTCCACCATTCTCGTTTGAGGACCTGCTAGATGAGGGTCACATAGAGTTATCTTTACCGGTGGTGTAGTAATGAAACCCTTCTTACTGGGGCACAGGTTAGATCCCATATGTGGTAGATCGGGGTATGTCAGTTAAGTGACTACTTCACACAATTTTAGTTTCAGATTCAGTCTCAGTTTTAGAATTAGTCTTCACAAATCAGGACTGTCAGATACAGTCATCTATCATTGTGAGGAACTCAGATTGTTCCATTGATTTATGGGCTATCCCATCGGATAAACTTGGTCTCACATACAGTTATTTGATATTATATTCAGAGATATGCTGTCAGACAGGCTTGATCACAGTATAAAATTTCTATTGGATATTCTTGTTGTCATATTCAGATATAATCATATTTCTTATCATTGATAAAGCTTCTGAAATCATCTGGTAAAAAGGTTGATCTCTAATCCTATCAGTCGAAAGTAGTAAGTCCAAGAATTAAGTCATTGATATAAGGACATCCAGATCCTCTGTGTTAAGTATCAGATAAGTCAGTGATTAAGTATCTTAGTGTCAGCAGTGAGTTCAGTCTGCAGTATAGTGGTATCTGAGTTTCAGTATCTAGAGTTGTGATAATTGTGTTCATGTTCTGTACATTTATGTATGTGTTCTCATGTGGAATTTTCTTGATTATTTAGTTTAGATATTGTGCATGTATGAACCCTTGTATTGTCCTACCTCGCCTACATACTCAATACATTTTTGTACTAACGCATTTGTGTTATGGTGTTTTATTTTACGCCATATGTTCAGAGGCACAGTATCCAGTTTATCCTAAGCAGTTTGGTCCCAGTCAGCAGCAGTAGTAGTGAGTCCTCTTCTTTCGAGGATGAGTCTCAGTTGACTACTATTGTTTCAGAATTCATTTATTTTCTATTGACGGAGTTAGTTGGGGACATATCCCATCAACTCCACAGTTCAGACAGTTAGAGGCTTTTCAGATGAATGTATTAGTATTTTGTTTTCTGTTTTAAGTATGTATAGATATGTTGAACTTTATGGAAAGTTTTTGCATTTTTTTATATATTATGCAGTATACAGGTACAAATATCTTAAAAGGGTTAGCCTGTGGTCTTTCGGGTCCACAAGCATCGCGTGACGTCTCGAGATAGGATCTCGGGGCGTTACATAAATAAATGAAGAAATAAGTTAAGGGTTAATAAGTGAGACTCCCAAAAATTGGTATAGTGCCAATGAGGACGAATAATTTTAAATATCTTTAAGTATCATACCATCCCCAAGCCTACGTTACAAGATGAAGAAAAGTCCTATAGAGAGCCTAACTTAACTGTCTGAAACCTTAGGTGATGACAATAAGGGCAAGCTTATGGTATTTGATATACATTGATCGGAACTTCTTTCTAAGAGTGAGTGTTTCTTAACTGTCCCTGCATTGACATGCTTGATTTTATATATAAGTGAGGAGGAACTTTATTGTTGTAAAGGTACATGGGTTGTATTGCTAGCTACTTACTTGTTTAGGTAGTTTAACTTGTACATATGCATGGTCGTTGTTGCTAATATGATGCCATAGATTGATTCCTTTGTATCACATTTTTGAATTTCATTAATATAAATAGTTGGGTTGAAAGTGATTGAACTTGGAGAGGGTATTATGATATGAGCTAAAATTGATGATTGACTATCATAGGTATCTTATGTTTCTCTTGGTTAAGCACTGTAATATGGTATTATGTATTTTCTTGAGGAAAAGTAATTGATTTAAATTGAGGGTGTTGATGTTTCATCTTTTAATGGAACATTTGGCATCTTTTTCTTTGGAAAATTATATGTTTTCAAGAAACTAAGGTTGCATTTAATGTGGTATTTTAGTGTTTCAGGGTAAGGAGCTAGCTGAAGGAGAAAACTCAGAAAATTAGTAGAAAACACAACTGGTGATCAAAATGGTAGACCACTAGTTTTATGGTAGACCACTAAACTAACCACCAGACCTAAAACAGAATTCACAATTTCAAAACTGTCAGCGAAGGTCAAAATAGTGGACCACCAGTTTTGTGACAGACCACCAGTTAGACCACAAATTTCTGAAGATACAGTGATGGTGAAAATTGTGTACCACCAGTTTTTTGACGGACCACCAGTTTGACCATCAAGTCCAAATAGAATCCTAAACATCAGAACACTCAACAATGGTCAAAATAGTGGACCACTAATTTTGCAGTGGACCACCAATTTGACCACCATATTTAGGATTTCAGAAGATCAACTAGTGGTTAAAATAGTAAACCACCAATTTTGTGGTGGACCACCAAACTGACTATCAGACCCAAATAGAATATAGGATTTCAGAATACCCAGGAAAGGTCAAAATAGTGGACCACTAGTTTTGCAGTGGACCACCAATTTGGACGAAATTTTTCTTAATGCAAATTTTAAATCCTTTTTACGTAGGAACTTGTAAATACCAGTTTTAGGTTTTATTAAGCATTATATGGGGATTTTAGATCCAGCTCTGATATCTTCAAATCTATCTTTCTCTGTATTTTCTTTTTATTTTCTTTTATCCTTTATCAACTTTTTCGTCTCTAGAAACTCTTTGTAACCTACTATTTTGGGGAATTAAGAAAATCTTGGGGATCTAATCATTCCATCTCTATTAAATATTCAAGAAAAAATTCTTGTAACCTTTGGAAGTAAATCTTAAATTTAATTATGAATAATACAAAGATGCTTTCTGTTTCTTCTATGGAAATGTGCGGCTAAGCTCCCATAACTAGGTTTATGGGAGCCTTGATGAGAAAAAACTTATTTGGGTTGTGAATCTCATTGATTTCCATGAGTAATTGATATTTTATAAACCTTTCTCCACTTTAATGACTTTTCTTGGTTGCAAACATGAAATGTGAGCCCAAGAACATCACTTGTCCAAGAGGAAAGTGCTTGTTGGGAAAAGGATGGGTTTACATGGACTCTAAGGACTTTATTCTATAGATTAATGGCAAATGCCTTCACCGGATTTGCCTACATGAGAGAACAATTGAATAACCAATGCATTCTTTAATTTTGAGAAAATTAAAGGATAGGCTGCCCACTAAGGTTGAGAAACGAATGGGCAAATAATAGGATTTAACTACTTTTGAAATTGAAGTTGTCAGTTGGAACCCTAAATTAATTCACAACCCTAGTTTTTCAAGTATCTTGGTAACCATAACTCTGGTTTGTTTAATATAATTGAATTACTACTTACAAAAAGAGTCATAAGGTAGAATAACTCTATTATAATTAGTTTGAACATAATTCACACATTAAAACCCACCCATTTTATCTTTTCGTATCATTTGTTTGAATTTAACTTGTTGCTATAGTTTCAAATTAGTTTAATCGCCACTCAGATTGTTCTTTATGGATTCGACCCTTACTGGAAAGTTGGTCAAATGTATTGACAACGACTGCCTTGCACTAAATTGATGTGTAAGTTAAGCGTTTGGCACCATTGTTGGGGATTATAGTTCCCAATTAAGTTTGTGTTTGTTAATTGACCTTTGGTTAAGTTTCCCAAATTTTACTTTTATTTTTTCTTTTTTTTTGTGCAGGGGAGTTGTTGTGTATGCCAAGTTCACAAAGATCGGGTGCATCATTAGTACCATACATCAGAAATCGCAACTTATTGGCAGAATGACTGAACCCCAAGATGCTGTAAGATAAGTTGTACTGCCTAGAGCTCAACTAAATTAGCAGAATGATGGCCAACAGGCACGCCATCCTAACTCTGATGATGATGATGATTTAAGGGATGATGACTTGTTAGATCCTTCTAATAGAAGGCGTGCAGAGAATATAGATGCACCAGTGAACAGAAACCATCCTTTCAGGACAAGACCTGATTGCCAAGTTATGCAATTTGATCTTAACGATAATGAAGATGGAACAGATGGAGCTGGTTCCACTGGAGTTATTATTCCTCCACCTCTAGAACTAGGAGCAAAGTTTAATATTACCAGTAAAATAATCCATCTCCTTCATCTGAAGGGGTTGTTTGGTGAACTCACACGAGATGATCCCAATATGTATTTAGTGAATTTTGTCACTGCAAGTCCTTTGATAACCCAGGAGTGGGACAGAATGCCATCTTGCTGTATTTATTTCTGTTTTTTCTATATGGGGAGCCAACATTATGGCTTAATGAGCTAACGCCTGATTCCATAACCAACTAGAGGCAACTAAAAGATTATTTCCTAGAAAGGTTCTTTTCGCCCTACAGAAGGGTATAGTTTAGGGATGAGATCAACAACTTTAGGAAGCTCCCTACCAAAGACCTTCATGTGACATGGGAAAAGTACAAAAAGAAGCTGATGTATTGTACAAACCATAATATGATAGATATTCATCTGATGGAGACTCTTAATTGGGATTTGAACTCTATTACGAAGCTAGCTATTGATAATATTGTAGGGGGATTATTTGTAGATCTCACTTTTCAGGGAGCCTCAGATATGATTGATCGGATGACCAAACAAAATAGAGCTTGGTATACTAGGGATTTTGTGGTAGCAAGCCCTACTGTGTCTATTGGTATGACTAAAGAACAACGTAAGAAATAGGAAAAATGTGATCAAGACATGGCAAACTTAAAGATACTGATGGATCTGTTGACCAAGCATTTATTATCTATAAAGACTAAAAAAGTGAAGGCTATTGCAGCTAAAGGTAGAGATGATTCTGATTCGAAAAAAGAGGCTAACTATTTTAATAATTAGGGAGGTTCTCGAGTAAATAACTAAGGAAATTAAGGACGTAACTGCTACGACAAGGTTGGTTATAATGATAGACAACAAGGAAATTAAAAAGGTAAGAATGATAGGAGTGGGCTATATGTACCTCCCCAAAGCAGAGATAGTGCTGCAACTAGCTCTGGCATGATATCGATGGAGGACATGTTGGAGAAATTATTAAAGAGAGTTGAAGCTACCAACTCTGGAGTAATTGCCATGAAGAGTGATTTATCTTTTATGAGTCAGTTGGTGAGCTCGCACTCTACCACTATTAAGTAGTTGGAGCAAAAAATGAGCCTGCTATAGATAGCTTTAAATCAGAGCCAGTTTGGAACATTTCCAAGTGACATAGAATATTTTAAAGCGACACTATTCAGAACCCAGAAAATGATGGCTCTTTCATGGCTATCACTACTAAAAGTGGAAAGGTATTGGCAGGCCCTCCATTGGGTAAGACAATGATTGATATTATAGATGATGATAATGAAGAACCAAGGATATTCTGATGGAGTCTGGGACATCGGATGAGGTTATTAATGACACACCATCCAACAGTCAGTAGGTTGATGAGTTGGAGAAGAATAAAGAAAAGGAGGCTAAAGTAGTGATTACCAACCTTCCAAAGCCACCTCCTTCATTCCCTCATCGGGTGGAGAAGAAAGTTAATGACATAAGTTTAGCAAATTCATGGATAGGCTGAAGAAGTTAATGATTAATCTATCACTAGTGGAGGCATTATAGAAAATGCCTAGGTACGCAAAGTTCATGAAATACCTCATCACAAACAAGTGGTCGGTGAGTTTAAGCTAATGGATAATTTTTATCACTGTGGTTCTATTTCCATAAGGTCTCTGGTGCAAAAAAAGGGAAATTCAATTGCATTTACTATCCCATGCACTATTGGACCTCTTGACTTTGCAAAAGCTCTGTGCAACTTGGGAGATAGCATCAATCTGATGCTGCTAGCTGTTTATAAAAAGTTGGGTTTAGGAGATCCCACACCCACTAACATATGACTTGTGATGGCAGATAGGTCGGTTAAATGACCTATTGGTATTTTGTATGATGTGTTGGTGAAGGTTTCTAGTGTCATATTTCCTGCAATTTCGTTATTCTAGATTGTGAGGTATCCATAATCTTGGGTCGACCTTTCCTTACAATGAGAAGTGTGCTGATTGATTTATGAGATAATGAGCTTTTATTCAAGCTTAATGACAAGTGGTGTGATTTTATATGTTCCAATAAATGAAGCAGCAGAAAAAAATGAGTGTGTTTTCCATTGTAGATGTCTATTATGAGGAGGAACAGGAAGTGCCGATAGAAGAGAAATTTTCTGGTGAAACCTCGGCTAAAGTGTTGATTAATTTTTATTAGTATGGTATAGAAGATTATGAGGAGACTGTATGTTCCTTAATGGGCATGGGGTATTGATAATATTCCCCCAAGAAGTTGAACTTGGACTTAGAAAATCGTTCTAGTCCATCTGCTAAGCTTTCTATAAAAGATCCACCTATCCTGTAGCTGAAGGAGTTACCTAGTCATTTGAGGTATATGTTCCTGGGTACTGGGAATACACTACCTGTTATTATTGTGGATGACCTTGGTGAGCAGTAGGTGGAAGCACTCATTTCGATACTTTAAAGATACAAAAGAGCAGTAGGCTGGACTATTACTGATATTATTGGTATTCCTACTGGTATCTGCACTCATAAGGTACAACTAAAGGAAGAATGTACTCCTACAATTGAGCATTAATGACGACTTAACCCACCAATACAAGAGGTTATTAAGAAGGAAATTATTAAGAGGCTAGATGCAGTAGTGGTTTACCTTATTTCCGACTGTAAATGGGTAAGCCTGGTTCAATGTGTGCCCAAGAAAGGGGGCATGACTATTGTTGCGAATGAAAATAACGAGTTGATTCCTCCCAGTCCTGTGACTGGTTAGAGAGTTTGCATGGACTACCACAAACTAAACTCATGGACTTTAAAGGACCACTTCCCAAGGCCCTTCATGGATCAAATGGTTAGTCGGTTATCTGGAAGGGGGTGGTACTGCTTCTTAGATGGGTATTCTGGTGATAATCAGATCTATATTGCTCCTTAAGATCAGGAGACGATGACTTTCACATGCCCGTATGTCATTTTTGCATTCAAGCAGATGCCGTTTGGGTTATGTAATACATCCGCTACTTTCCAAAGGTGTATCAAGTTTATTTCCTCAGATATGGTTAAGGACACCTTGGAGGTGTTCATGGATGATTTTTCTGTTGTTGGAGATTCATTTGAGTTGTGTCTGGAGAACTTCAGTAAGGCTTTGCAGAGGTGTGTGGAATTTAATCTCATGCTTAATTTGGAGAAATGCTAATTTATAGTGAAAGAGGGCATTGTTCTCGGGCACAAAATTTCAGCAAAAGGAATAGAGGTCGATTGATCCAAGGTAGAGGTTATTGAGAAGCTACCACTTCCTATCTTTATGAAAGTGGTGCGTAGTTTCCGGTGGGCATGTTGGCTTTTATCGGATGTTTATAAAAGACTTCTCTAGAATTACAAATCCACTTTGGAGACCTTTAGAGAAGGAAAAAAAGTTCTTCTTTGATACTGATTGCATTAAGACATTTGAATGCCTTAAGAGGAAGCTGGTGAAGGCCCCTATCATTGTTGCACTGGACTGGTCAAAACCATTTGAGATAATGTGTGATGCAAGCAGTGTTGCCCTTAGAGCAGTGTTGGGGAAAACGATAGGCAAATTATTTAATCCAGTTTCTTGATCCGGTGGGTATTACTACTTTAAGAATTTGACTTTGAGGTCAAGGATCGTAAGGGATGTGGGAATCAGGTGGCTGATCACATATCAAGACTCGAAGGCAAGCAGGAAGTAAAAGACGAGCTTGAGATTAATGATTCCTTTCCTAATGAGAAAGTATTAGCTGCAGTGCTCCAAAAAATACCTTGGTATTCTAACTTCGAAAATTATATGGTAAGTGAGGTGATACCATGGAATCTTTCCTTTCATCAAAGGAAAAAGTTTCTCCATGATGTGACCCATTTCTTCTGGGATAAGCCATATCTTTTTTGGTGATGTGCAGATGGTATTATTAGATGGTGCATCCCAGAAGTAGATATGTTAAGTGTATTGGAAGCAACCTATGCTTCCCCATTTGGATGTCACTATGTTGGTGATCGTACTGCCAGAAAAGTGTTTCAGAGTGGCTATTATTGGCCTACTTTGTTCAAGGATGCTTAGAAGTTCGTAAATAGATTTGGCCAATGTCAAAGGCAATGTTCTATCTTAAAGTTCCATGAGATGCTAATATCTAAGATGTTGGAGGTAAAATTGTTCGATGTTTAAGGTATTGAATTCATGGGGCCCTTTGTGAGTTCATTTGGAATGAAGTACATACTAGTTACTATTGATTATATGTCAAAATGGGTCGAGGCCATGGTTGTAGTTGATAATAAAGGGAAGTAGGTGGTTGCATTTTTAAACAGAAATATCTTCTCTCATTTAGGGTACCACGTACCATCATAAGCGATGAAGGATCACACTTCTGCGACAAGATATTCAGAGCTATCTAGGAAAAATATGGAGTCAAAAAACATAAGGTGGCTAGCCCATACCACCCACAAACCAGTGGACAACTGAAGATCTCTAATCAGGAAATCAAAGTTATCCTTGCCAAGACTGTAAATGCTAGTCGAAAAGATTGGTCTAGGAAGCTAGACGATGCATTATGTGTATATCGAACTGCCTTCAAGATGCCTATTGGCATGTCACCATACCAATTGGTTTATGGAAATGCATGCCATTTATCGATTAAGCTAGAGCATAAAGCATTGTAGGCACTGAAGCAGATTAATCTAAACTAGAATGAAGCAACAAATATATGACTTGGGAAGCTAAACGGGATGGATGAGTTCTGTCTTGGAGCTTATGATCGGGTTGATCTACACAAGGAATGAATGAAGAAGTACCACCACAACAAGATTGGAAAAAAATATTTCCTGAAAGGCGACTTGGGGCTTCTATTCAACGCCAAACTCAAACTTTTTCTAGGTAAGCTCAAATCCAAATGGTCCGGCCCATTTAAAGTGAGTCAAGTCTACTTGTCTGGAGTAGTGGAACTTGAAAATAAAGATAGAAGTGTATTCAAGGTATATGGGAAGCATGTCAAACCGTATATTGATCCAAAAGACTCGATAAAGAATATTGCAACTGTCTATCTAGATGAAGTCTAACTAATCGAGTTAACGGGGTTATGCCGTGACAGTAAATTAGGTGCTAGTGGGAGGAAACGCACAATATATTAGAGTTAAATTGAAAAAGTTGTTATTAGCGCATTTTTTATGTATTTGTGATGTGTGAAAGATCAAAATTTTTTTTAAAAAAGGAGTGCTATAGTTGAAAACAAGGGTAAAAAAATCTTATCTATTGGAACAAAAATGATAGCCGATTTGGTGGACCACCATTCCCATGATGGTTCACCTTTTACTCCATCGCAAATAGGTAGAAAAATTTATTCACAATATCAAGTTGATAGTTAAAGTGGTGAACTATCCCAGAGTTGGTGGACCGTCTAATCGACCATTAAAATCAACCTAGATGGCCTAGGTTCTGGTAACGTATGACGGTGACTTTAGTGGAACATTAAAAATGCAGTGGACTATCTCGAATACTGTCATAACAAAGCAGAGTTGCACAGGTCTTGGTAAGATTCGACGGCTGACCTGGTGGACCGTCAAAAATCTGACGGACCATCTGGCCTGGTGTCGCTATAACCCTAGTTTTTGGTCAGGTCGGGTTGAATCAGAAGCCTTGTTAAATGGCCCATTTTTGACCCAAAGGGTTATAATGCATTAAAATAAGGTGGTTGTGTAAGTTGTAACCCCTTCAAATCCTTAAGTTGTTTAACTTCCTTTGGATTCAAAGAATTTGAAGGAAATTATTACCTCTCTACATATCCTTATTTTTCTTCTATTTAAACACATCCATTATTCCTGTCCTCTTAATCACAGTCAAGTTTAGATCACCATTGAAGTGTGGTTTGAATTAGTCTTGTTCTCTAAAGTTGCAACTCATTTCTTTGCAAGACCAAGGTATGAACATAATTCCATTCTTCATTGTCTAAATGATGCATTCAGTTGTGGGTTGTGTTTGGAAAGTAATTTTGTAATGGAATTAGCATCTTGTTATAACTTTGTTTCCTTGAATTACTGATGGTTTTGAAATAGAAGTTTGAGCATAATCTGTGCCAGTGAAGTCTGAGCAACCTACATGATTAAAATTTATAAAGTTGTGCTTGATTGTGTTATTGTTGTCAAATGTTGTTAAACACACAATGTTGCTCAAAAAATGCTCAAACATATGCCAAATTAACTGTCACAGGGCTATGAAAAATACAGGATATTGGATAAGGTACGACGGCCAAAGTGGTGGATCGTCTTACCACTGGTGAATCACCATTTTTACCATCAAGACATAAAATGCACTGATTTGGTATATTTTTGTTCTGGACTTGTTTCTTACCTCTTTTTTAGGTGTTATGGCTCCCAAAATACCAGTAAACAGAGAGGGAAGATCTCAAAGGGGTGATGGCGAACCTACATCAGGATACAACACCAAACAACGTGGAAGGGAAATTTCCCTACTCTCCCAGTCTAAAGAGAAGAGTGAGGATAGTACTAGCAGTACCAGTTCGAGCCCAGATAAGGCCACAGTTCATACCATTCTACCCGAGTCGGCTGATGTTAAAACTAAGGATGCCAATGTAGGAGGGCAAACTAAAGCGGATAACGCAGAAACTAAACCTGAGGATGCTAATATTTTCAGACGTAAGGATCCTCAAGTTTGGGATGCAATTAGACGGAATATAGTGGGAGCACGTAAAAAGATCTATGATGGGTTAACACCCATTGTGAGAGGGATCAAAAGGTTATTTGCAGAAGAGCATCAGATTGTAACCAAGGACTTACAAGAATATCCTGAGTTGGAACACCTGTTTAACACGTATAAACTAGCATGGATGAGCCAACAACTGAGAGCCTATCAACAAAATTAGGTAAGAGAATTCTTTGCAAATTATCTTGTACTAGTAGAACAGGATAGCCCAAAGTTGACATCAATTATAAATTTTCTAAACAGAGAGTTTGTACTTATCCAAGAAGTCAGTATTGATATTTTAGCCTGAAAAATCAATAGGATCTTGGTCAGACAAGAGTATGAGGTTCCATTTACTGTCCTTGATATTGAGTAAAAATTAAGAAACACTTCCACTCAAAGGCTTTGGGTGGCCTCTTTCTTGACTGTGGATGGTAACCTCTCTTGGTTGACCAACTCACGGGAGCGTATTGCAAAATACTCCCTTAGTTTTAAGGACAAATTATGGTTGGCTGTTGTTTGTTTGAGGTTAATGCCAACAAAAGGTGATGGAAACTTGGATAAACACTGAGCCGTGTTGGGGGTAAGCTTGATCTCAGGGGTTCAAATTGACTTTCGCCATATAATTACAAATGAGATGTTTGTGAGGGCACACAAAATCTCTAGTTGATTGCTATTTCCGTGATTAATCATGACTTTATGCGGACAGGATGGTGTGCCCTTGATTTCCATAGTAGATAATAAAATCAAGGAGATAGACAAATAAGACCTTGAGAAGTTGAAAGATGACTCAAAGTTCGAGATGCATGTCACCAAGAATCCAGCTTACCAGACGCAATCTGCACTAGCTCTTAATACTACAGAGATTCCCAAAGGTATGCCTCTACGTATTACCACCTATGTGCCACCTGAGTACGTATCCCAAGACATATCTGTAGGGTCAGGTTCAAAATAATCTATGGGTGGAGCAAATTTTACTAAATATAGGTTCACACCAGAAAACTTTACTAAGTCAGTTAAGATGTAAAAGAGGTTTCAGAGACAGCTAGATAAGTAGGCTGCAGACTTCAAGCCTTTTGTTGATAAAATCGTGGATGATGCAGTTCATCCATTCCAAACCATTTTGACTAGGATGGACGCCATGGAACTTTGTATCAACAAAAGGCTTGATTCAATGTCCCTCCTTGACTTTGCCAAGCTGATGGCTGAATATGAACAAACAAAGATGGATATTGCAGAGCTGAAGAGTAGGAAGTCACAACAGGCTATGTTTGACCCAACTTTGGTGGAAAGTGATATTGAGGAGGGTACTATGGAATTGAAGGGTAGACTAGTAAAAGACAAAGGGAAGGAGAAAATGGATGAAAAAGTTGCAAGGAAAGAAACAAAGAGGAGAAAGAGAGAAGAAATAAAACTAGAACAACGAGAAAGGCATGATATTAAGAGAGCTCAAACGAAGTCACTGAAAGATAAAGAAAAGAGGCCAAATAAATAAGAAGATAAAGAAGTAGGTGTATCCACTAGTGCTACCCCAGCAAGGGGCACAGTACAGGATCAGTTCAAGAGATGAGTTCTCCAATCTTAGAGGGTGAGGTTGTGAGTGGCCCTACCACCATAGGGGCCAACATTGCACCAGGTAAGAATGCAAGAGCCTTGCCACACTGCACAGATGCCTCAGATAATTAAGAGGCAAAACAAGTAAAACCATTTCCTTGTACTTTAAATCAACGTTTTGGGAATAATGCAACTATTTTTATGTAGGGATGGTGTACTTGTAACATGGTGGGTTGTGTTTTCGTTCTATTTTCTCTCCGTGTTCTATCTAGTAGAATCGGCATGTCAAGGTTGTCTTATTTTTGTATTTCTAATTTCCTAAGCTTATGATGTAAATATCGTCTTTAATGTTATGTATAAAATGATTTTTTCTTCTGTGTTTCAGTATCCCTTTATTGATATGAATAATGAATGATGTTGGCATAAGACTATGAGCATGTATGTGTGATTATTTACTCTGATCATGTAGAATGGGTGCATAACCTTTAGTAAGTCTGCATTTGGCATTAACATGTAATAGGTGCATGAATCATGTGGTTGAAATCCTAAGAGTAGCAGATGAAGTTTAACTCAGTTGCCTCTGTATGTGTGAGGATTTGTCTTGAGTTCTTTTATAATGTAGTGCCTAGAACATTCCCAAGTCATTGATACTATTCTATAACTAATTCAATAGGATATCATGGCAGGCCTCCTTGTATTTAGTCCACTAAGCCCAAATAATTAACCTCTCTAAGATATCTCCCTCATTCAAACCCGTTTTGAGCTTTTTGGTGGTTTCTTTATTTCCCATAACTATAGTTAACTCTCCGTATAGTATTAGCAATCAATTCTATCCCTGACCTAATATTGGGCATTGTGCACCTTAACTTAGGCAAAACACAAGCAGCCAATGGAAAGTTGGTTTAGAATATAGTTTAAAGGCTTTTGGAACTGATCTGTCCAACGCTATTGTGCACCTTATCTTATTGCATCAGTATAAGTTGAGGGTGGCTGATATTTATTCAAGAAAAAGAATTAAGTAGAATTGATTAATGAAAATTGTAAGCAAGTTGATGAAAATAGCAGCTTGGGGCTGAATAGTTGCTAGGGCAAGTAGAGTTAAGCCATAATGGGTCACTTTACCCAAAAGAGTACCCTCACCTATCCAGAAGCCTCATTACAGGCCTAGAAAAGACTTGTTTGGTCCTAGCGAATCATCTTTGAGGGTGTGTTAAATGGTAAGGGAAAGCTGATGGGCACCTCAATTATGCTTGTAACTTCTTCGATAAGCGTGAGAGTTTAGATTATGTCCACATAGATTGTGTTCTCTGTAGGACATGACATCCATTCTTGTGGTTGATGAATTATAATCAATTATGGGTGTAGAACCTGCTGGTTGAAAGTCATGTGAGTGAAATGATGAGTGAATGGTTGCGCAAAATGACTCATTAATTTGTTTCTTATCATGGTATGGTTAATGTTTACAATTGGATGCTGAGTTGCTTGAGGACAAGAAACAATCTTAAGTTGAGGGTGTTGATGTTCCGGATTTCGACGGAACATTTTGCATCTTTTTCTTGATAAAATTGTATATTTTCAAGTAACTAAGGTTGCATTTAATGCTGGTTTTTAATGTTTTAGGGTAAGAATCTAGCTGAAGAAAGAGTCTCAGAAAAGTGGCAGAAAAATATTTATGACGGTCAAAATAGTGGACCGTCAGTGTTGTGTTGAACTACTAAGTTAACTGTCAGATTTAACAATAACTCAGCTTTTCAGAAGACTCTACAACAATAGAAATGGTGAACCGTCAGTGATGCAACGGATTATCAACTTGACCATCTTGCTACGATGGACCAAATAGTGGACCGTCGGTCTTATGATGGACCACCAAGTTGGCTGTTAGCGTTATCCAGAACCAGGCTCCCCGAAAGACTCAGCGGCGGACCAAGCGGTGGATCGTCAGTCTTTCGACCGACCGCCAAGTGGGCTGTTAGTTTTATCCAGAAAGTGAACTTACAAGATCAACAGTGACAGACCAAATAGTGGATCGTCAACCTTACGATGGACCTCCAATTTGGCCATCACCTTGGAAGTGAATTTTATGATTTTAAATTTTAAATCATTTTAACAGGGAGCATATAAATACCAAGTATTATGGTTTAGTAGGTATCTTTTCTCTTCAGTTTCATACTTGCTCCTCTATTGGGAGTCTTGTACTACTTTGTTCATTGTGATTTGAATCTAGAAATTGAGAGTTGATTATTACGTTTTAGATTTTCCATCAAAGATAAAGAACAATATTGTGACATTTGTAAGTACTTTTCTGAAGTTATTTATGAACATCAATATAACTTTGATTTCTTATATGGAGATGAGTTGCTAAACTACCATATCTAGGGTTATGGGAGACTTGATGAAGAGAACTATTTTGGGGTCGTGAAGGGGTTCGATTTCTAACATCTATCAAAATTACATGAATCTTTCTTCATCTTAATACATCTCTTGATTACAAACTTGAGAAGTGATCCCATAAACTCCACTTGTCTGACAAGAAAGTGGATGTTGGGAAAAGAAGTGATTCATATGAGCTCCATAGGTTTACCCTTTGAGTTAACGGGTTGATTCCTTAATTGGATCAACCCTCATAAGAGTGTTATTGAATAATGCATAAACCCTTTAAGTTTGAGAGAAGTAAAGGGCGAAATACTCATTAGGTTGAGAAACACATGAGTAATCCTTAGAATTCAATAATTCTTACAATTGGATACATAAGTTAGATTTCAAACACAAACTCGCAATCTTAATTGTTTTAACATCTTGGTAAGCATAACTCTAGTTAATTCATTCTCATTGACATTACATCTACATTTACACATAGTATTTGGACTTTTGTGTAACACAAATACAAAAGAGCACTGTTAACATGTCCAAACCCCTTTTATGTCAGAATCTTAGATCAACAGTTTAATAATAATAATAATACTTAGTGAACACTTTATTCCCTGTGGGATTTGACCCCCAACCTAGTTAGGTTCTATATTTGACAGAGATCGCTTACTCTCTGTTAAGAGAGGTGTAATTTGGGTATATCAATATGTATGTGTGGTTGTGAATGCATATGGTTATTTAGTTGATTTTAAAGGTTGGCATTATTTTATCCTTCTCATGAGTGCATTCTAGCGTTTACCCACTAACTCATCTTTAGGATTTGCATCCCTATGCGATGCAGGAACTATCCATTCTACTCCTCGTGTTCACTAATCAAATTTGAGATCAGTTTAAGTTGGATTGAAGAAGTCATATTCCAGATTCTGAAAGGCTCCTTTTCATGTCATGGATGTGTTTACATACTTTGGTCAATTTATAAACTATGGTTCTGGCTTTTGTCGGGGGCATGTCCCGACCAGGTATTATTTTTATTTTGGTTAGAGGCTTTATGGGACTACTATGGGTTGGTATATGCGGTGTGGGTATTGGTGTCATCTTTGGCATTGACATTGGCATTGGGGATGATACCGCTGGACTATATTTAATTTATTATTGTTCTATTTTTTTTAGATTATATATGTAAACATGTTGGGTTATCATCTTGGTTTGGTTTGTTATTAGACAGATTGACTTGGTTTGGTTGGTCTAGGAAGTAGACTTATCCCAAAGTCATTATATCTTCTAATATACTATGTTGTTATATGTTAGGAATTCATCTGACTCAGGGTATGTTCTTAGAGAATGGGTTGGGTATCGAGGGATGGTCCCCGGTCCTAGTTGGACTTGGGATGCCTATGACGACAAGGCCCCGGTTTGGGTCATGTAAATGGGAAACAGTAAGTGGCACCTACGATGCATAAGTGGCCATCGTAGATAGTAGAAAAATCTAGAATGGCTTCATATAGTTGTACTTCACTTGTGTAGGTGATAGCCTCATATGTATGAGACAATCATTAGTCTTGGTGCTTCACTGAACTTCAAATTTCTACAACTTGAACTGGTACCTATGGCGCCGTAGGTAGTACCTAAGGCCATAGGTCGCCCCTTGTAACTAACATGCTAAATTTTCTATTTTTAGAATCTATGATGTTTGTATCTTTCAAACCCATAACAAGCACTTAATGGTCATAGGTGGGACCTACGCTATGTAAGTGGCATCAGTAATTGGGGCCTTTCTGCAATCTTAACTCCTTTTCTTCATTTTCAGCTTCAAAACCTAGTTCCCTGCAAAATAGTCAAAGAAAACATGATATAAACCAAAACAAACCTATGTACTTACATATTTTCCAGTTTTAAGCATCGAAAATTTATGAAACCACGGCATGCTAAATATCGATAATAACCTCAAAACTAATGGAACTCTGAATTTTGTTTGGAGAAGTAGGTCATGGCCAATCACGAATCGCTGCTATCTTGGTCGGATCAACCATAATACCATCCTAGGCTAACACATGACTAAATAAAGAGATAGAATCCAACAAAACTCACAACAAAACTCATACTTAGAAAACATGCCATACAACTTCTCAGCACGCAACCTCTGAAGTACAATCCTCAATAGCTTCACATACTAAGACTCACTCTTAGAATAAACAAAGATTTCATATATATATATATGTATATATGGACAATTAATACAGAGTGGAGATAATGTCAAAATACCTGGTTCATGAACTGCATGAATATTGTAGGGGCATTAATCAAGAAAAAAGACATGACTAAGAACTCATAATGATGCATCGAGTCCAAACAATTGTCTTCAAAACATTAAAATCTCCAATCCTAAACTAGTCATACTCAGTTCTAAAATTAATCTTGGAAAACACAAAAATAACCTAAAGTTGGTCAAAAAGATCATCAATGTGAGGAAGATGATACTTATTTTTAACTATCACTTTGTTAAACTGCGTATAATCAATACCCATATGCATAGAATAATTTTTTTCTTTACGAAAAAGGTTGAAGCACCTACAAGAGATACATTAGATCTAATGAACCTCTTACTTAACAAATCGTAGAACAACTCATTACGTTCCTTTAATTTATTTCGGGCCATCCCAAGGGAGGAATGGAAATAGACTTTGTGCCTAGCTCTATATCAATAACAGAAACAATATCACGATTCAAAGGTATACAAGCAAAATCAATAGGAAATACTTCTATTAACTTGATAATAACTCAAATTAAAACGACAGGAGGTGGTAAGAAAAATCTAGTATCAAAGATGTAAGCCAATTAAAAGAAGTACCCTATTTCTACCATTGGATGAGCACGTACAAAGGGTATAACACCTTTCGAAAAAAATTTAAGCATACCCTTCAAAGCTAAGCTTTGCAAAGGCAATGCATCTTAGGGTATAGTCATTCCATAACTATCTAAAATAGCATGATAAATAGCTTACCAATCCATACCCAAAATAACATCAAAATGAATAATATTTAGGAAAATCAAGTCAACATACGTCTCACAGCCCGCAAAGGTAAGTACAATAGATCTGTATACCTAATCTAACACTAAAGAATCACCTACAAGAGTAGAAATATAAAGAGGTATAGGCAGAGGCTCAAATGCAACATCTAATCCTAAAGTATAATATGTAGACACATAAGATAATGTGTCCTTAGGGTTAAATAACATGAGATATATAGAATACTAGGGCGATACCTGTAATAACTATATTAAAAGCCTCTATTGTTAGGTCTCCTAGTTACAACATTACCCTTACCATGTCCTAACTCACACTGAATAAACCTTTAACTACCTCAAACACTATTAGAACCACCCTTACTACTATATGAACCACCTTTCCTTGTAAAAAAATTCACTAGGGCGGAGTTGAAGCTGAGAATACTATTGAGCTGGTTCATCCATACATTGAGTTAAATCCTTGGTAATATGAACAAAATTAACACATAAAAACATCATCTATAAGGTTTAGAAGTCGTAGAACCATAAGTCCTGACCCTAAAAAGAAATCTTGGATCCTCCACCCGAATGACCTAATTCTGGGATATTAGAAGTTGTAGAACCATAAGTCCTACCACCTTATCCCTACAGAGCTTCATAAATTAGCCAACCATGATAACTGTGAGAACATCTACTTGGTAAATTTGTACTTTGGAAGGCGTGTCTACTAAACTCATCTTGATGATTCACCTTCTTTGTTTCTCCCTAAATAGCCTAGATAATGGAGTCAATCATATTGGCAAGATTAATAATACTCTTGAATGAAGCCCTTGAAACTACTATCTAGGGTCTATCCAACTAATACGTACCATCTAACCCATTAAAAAACTTCCAAATCCTCTTAAACTTGGTGGAGATGCTACTGGTCAAATATCTGGATAAGGTATGGAAACATGCCTAGTCATGCAGCCTTTCTCCCATTCTTAAAGCTAATCCCTCATCTCGTGTGTTTGCCTATATGTACAAACCACTCCAAGAAGGCTTTAGAAACTAAGTCATAGTAGGTGAACCCAAAGGCCTAGAACGAGCAAGTAACCTCTACAAATCCCTAGCCACATTTATGAATTTATTGGTAGTATTAGCAAATCCGTAAGAATCGAGAGACCTCTGATTATTTAACTTCTCCTAGCAATCAGTCAAAAGATCATTGGCATCCTCGCGAATAGATCTACTAAATTTTGGCGGACAAAATAAAATAAAATGCTGAAATCTCTTCTAATAAATAGAAGATATAACTGTAACTAAAGCAACCAGAGAAATAGTAAGTCTAGTAATCGAAGATTTCACACGTGCGGGTACCATAAATAAAAGTTGTACTCCAGAAGTATAAATACTATAAGAAGATGCTGACACTAACAATGGAACATCACTTAATGATAGAGGAATACCATGTACCCTTTAGGGAACACCTTCCAAATGACTCAAGAGATGAACCAATAGTCCTTGAAGCATTGAGTCATCGATTTAATCCTGTGGAACTTGAGCTCTCCCCGCATATCTATATGATAATTATCTTAAGAATACACAGTGTCAAGATTCGAAGAGGCCCCCTGGCATGTTCTCTTATCAGGGTACCTCTCCGTGCCTATTATCTATCTTCGATTCGACCACGACCACTACCTCATCCTAAAACTTGGGCTCCCATATCGGCTTCCAGTACAATGTATCTAGCATCTGTAGATTTAGTCCTAACCATCTACACAAAATAGAGTTGAATACAACAGTAGAATATTGGCTATAAACAACTCTAACAATACAAAATAGCCATAACAATACAAATAAAATTAGAGTAGTTTTTCCTATAAATATCTTATATCCTCTCGAATATTTATATGGACATCTATAGGCCAATCCATGAGACTCTACTAGATATCATACTATTACACTTATGAAATTGGTGAACCTAGATCTTATACAAATTTTTCTATGCCAAAAAATGAGGTCATGATGTCACTTATCGCGGCCCAGCGTTTATAAGTAAGCCAAATAACCCATAAAGGAAAAAAGTTCTCAACAAGCAACAATGACAATAAGACAAGACTTTTAGGATGAAGTTAGACCATTGCCAAATATAAATAAAGTGGAAGTTTGAAGGAAATAACATTAAATCCCCATAATATAGTGTTATAAATATAAGAGGACTAATACATTATGGAATATAAAAATACATAACCTGTCTGAAGAAACATCATAAAGGCATAAATAAAGATTGAATAAGGTCCCAGAAAAGAAACTCTAAAATCTAGAATTATTTTGTACCTTAAAAAGTCATAAAATAAATAGCACATACTCAGTTGTGTTTGTCGAACTTGAGCTAGGATCTACACTAAAAGGGTAAATTAACAGTTAGTATGGTATACTTTTACTCAGTAGGTATTATAGTATACCTCAATTGTACCGGTGTCTCATAAATATGTATGTGCTTAATGAGGGTGCAATTCTCACAACCAATACAGTGTGGAGATATCTAATCCAATCAACACATATGTAGGTTCGCCCAGAAAAAAACTCAATATGTCAAAAATTAATGATTTTCAACTCTAGCTAGGCGCCATCAAAATATAAATATGCATGTAAGACATGTGTAATATCATATCAACCCCTAACTCAGTTATCTCTATCATGATAAAGGAAACCAATGCTCAGTAATGCCTATTATAACAATTGTAGCCCCTGCACTGGTATTATAGATAAATGAAAGGCATTTAAATGAATAGGTCAAGCTAATGATTTCGAATAAAGCCACCATGTGGGAAACACATAATAAAAAATATCCCAAATAAACAATATAAGAATATAAGCCTCCACACGGGCAAACAAGAACAATAATAATCTCCAAATATAAAGCACAGTTTTATGTTCTGCAATCCATACCACGCTTTAATTATTTATTGACTATCTAGCTCAATTCAAAAGAAGATAAGTCATAACATACCTCCAATGACGTCCCAGCCTAAAATACTTCAACATGGATCTTGCCGTTTTTGAACAGCTTCAAAATCAACTATAGCATTCAAATATAGTATCTATGGAATAAGGGAAAGCTAATGATACCATATTGCCCATTTTTGAGCCATGTTAAAAATGGTTCAAAAATAAAATGGGTAAAACTAGAATTTAGTTTTTTAAATATTTTCCTAAGGTTATTGGACTCTCTAGTTAAAATGACATGCAAAATAGTTTAAAATGATGATAAAATGAAGAAAAATCATTTCTATGCTTTACCAATAAAGACCTTAAAATCTCATTAAAAAAATCATGATAAAAAGGTATATTTTAAAGTTTTAATAAATGGTAAATAATGGGGATATGAGTTTACAGTTTACCCACATCAAACACAATAAACAAACCATCAAAAATAATCCTTCCTATGGCACCTCTCGAATGCGGTCAACCCTTTGTGTTTGTGAGGGTCTATGATGACTAAGACCCTAAAATAGCCTTTGAATTTTTGGCCTAGACTTCATGTTTGTGAAGGAAAATAAATCAAACATTTGTGTTTGGGACAACCCTATTGTATTTGTGAAGATGACGCAACCTTCTAACATTTAGTCGTTACGATCGCAGCTCCATCCTTGCTAACATGATGAGGGAAAATATCCTTCTCAATTTTCAAGTTAGGAGGCGCACGTTTGGGAAGAAGAATCTGGCTTGCCCCAGATATAGAAAAAAATTTGATTTTTCATGCCTTTGTATCCTCTAAACGAACCCTTGACATTTATTTGGAATCTGACAAAAACAACCAAATATGCTAACAGCCTTTTTTGGATATTCCCAACTCAATAGTGATGTCGGATATATTTTACAAAAAATGTTGTTTTAAATAAATTAACCCTTGGAATCCCTTTTAGACAATTCTTCAAACGAAGGGTCAAAATGCAAACTAGAGGTTTCAAATCCGAACAACAGCAATACTAACCCATATTCGACATTTTAGATCTAACGAAACTATCTAATTTTCCATCCAACACTCAAAAAAACAAATGTTTATTGAAGCCAACTACATGGCTTTTAAAGCCTCAAAAAACGAGAAATTCACCAAAATCATTCCTAATCACATTGATAACTGTGCCAACAAACCCCACACCTCAAATAAATATGTAATAACTATGGGGTAAGGTAAAAAAATGTCAAAATGTGTAAAAGAATTCACAATTACGGTCATTAGACCATTCACCACTAAGGATTTAGTTTATCCTCGAACTAAAAGGCAAGTGAATAATTGAATTGATAAAGAACAGAGGGTAACTACTATGCATGTTAGTCTTGACTTCCTAAGTTACCTCCTCAATAAGATGGTGCCTTTATTGAACTATAACTATAGGAATATCTCTCGAATGGAACCATTAAACATGTCTAGCTAAAATAGAAATTATGATTCTACAAAGTTCAACTTCTCATCCAAATGAATCGAGCCCCAAGAAAGCACGTGAAACTCAACAAGAATATAACATCGAAGCATAGATAATAAAAAAGTGGATGAACGACTAAAAATGATAAGGTAAGGCAAAATCATAAGCACCTCCCCTACCATTTCAAGAATATCAAAAGTTCCAATGTACCTTGGGCTAAGTTTTCCCATCTTCCCAAACCTTATTACGCACTTTATGGGTTACACATAAAGAAAGACTAAATTTCCAACCCTAAAAAACAAGGCATGAAGCCAAAATTCCGCAAAATACTTTTTATGGCTCTGAGTTTCCCAGAGCCTATTAAGTATCATCCGAACCTTGTCCAAAGACTCACAAAGAAAGTCAGTACCATAGGGTCTATCCTCTGAATTATAAAGCAAACCAATAGGACATTGACAACCCCTTCCATGTAATATTTCAAAAGGTACCATCTCAATACTCGAATAGTAACTATTATTATAATCGAACTCTACTATGTACAGATGATGCTCCCACTGACCTACAAACTACACAACATATGCATATATCATATCCTCCAAAAACAAGGGTACCCAACTCATTTTGAAAAGTCTTCCAAAAGCTACAAATTAACCTTGAGCCTTTATCAGAAATAATAAACAAGAGTACTCCGTAAAGATGACTATATCACAACCATAGATACCAGCTAACCTCTCGACACTAAAGGCAATATGAATAGGTCCAAATAATCTTAGAACCATGAGAAGAACAATGCTACTAGGTCGCGAAGAACATAGTGATCCGCTCCTTCTTCAACTAGAAATAGGTAATGTCTAAAGTAATTGACCCGATCTCGAATGGTTGACCTTCACCTTCTGACAACATAAACAACGAGCTACAAAATCTGTGTTATCTTTCTTTATACAACCCCACCAATAAAGTTACATTAAATTATGAAATATTTTAGTCACTCTGGATGGATAAAATATGTAGAACAATATGACTACTCAAAAATGATTCTTACCCATCTACCATTCTAGGCACAAAATTCATCCCCAATCCTTAAATCACCATAAAGAATAAGAGATACTATTTGTACCTCGCCATTCAACTCCTTATCTCTAATCACCCTCAAACTATTATCATCAGATGGGTTTGCTTAAATCTACTCAATCAAAAAAGATATAGCATCAACACCATCTAAAACAGATTTGAGTGACGAAATATAAAGCCTAACAATTGATTTAACTAAAGACTAAACCACCAAGGATAATGGCCACTTCCCATAATACTTTACTTCTGGCTAAACGCATCTACAATGACATTAGCCTTTATTGGATGATAAAAAATAGTGAGGTCATAATTCTAAAGCAACTCAAGTCAACATTGTTGCCTCATATTAAGATCTCAATTATTACTGAAGTACTGAAGGCTATGATGATTGTTGAAAATCATGCAATGAACTTCATACATGTAATGACACAACAACTTTAACATAAATATCACAGTCGACAACTCCAAATCATAGGTAGGTTAATTCCTCTCATAAGGCTTAAAATAACTAGAGGCATAAGCAACCACCTTACCCTTCTATTATAACATAACACCCAAACCAATACTAGGATCATTAAAAAACTATAAAACTCTAAAATATCATCACGAGATGCCACACGGTACCCAAAGCTACACGTAGCCTCAAGCTAACCCTTTAAGCTAAAACACTACCGTTGGGTTCCAACACAATAATATTCACGCTATGCTAAGGATAAATATCTAAGTACATATCATATCAAACATGGCACAGGATATCGTTAGACTGTACATATATGGAATGTCTATACACAAACCAACCCGACAATACACTAGTCTGACATAGCCTCTATACAGTAAAATCAACGAGCCATTGGGACAAACCCCCAACTAACTCAACAGACCAAAGGGATCATAAAACATGAGCATCAAAACTAGCAACTTGATCCTTGAACCATGAGGACTCACCACTGAAGGAACGTAGATGCGGCACTCGAATATCACTATCGCGGCTGCGGCTGAGTACCTGAACCTACATCATGGTAAGAATGTAGCCAATAGAGAAATATGTGGGTCAGCACAAGATACGTATTGAGTATGTGGGAGTGCATGCAAAATATAAATAATATCATAAATTTCATAAAAACGTACATATGGACAATAATGACATACCTGGCTTGAGTGACATTGAATAATGCAACTCATGACATCTTAGATAGGAAATGTAGGAGAAAAACCATATAAATCATTACAGATCATCATAGGCAACTTGACTTTCCACATCAAAACTCAGAGTGACTCAGTATTTCAATAAACATGACTCTTATGGATAGGGAAGTTTCCTATGATTGAAAACCCCACGTGAGCTACGTGGAATACCAACGTTTGAAAACCTCCATTGGCGGGAGCGTCATACTCTTTGCCAGGGAGTACGACCTTAAAACTGGAATAAGCACAATCGGGTTCTCTGGCCACTAATATCATCATCAAACAACCCTATAGTGGCACATAGGTTTGGCAAAATGCCAAATTTATCTCTCTGTACTAAGTACTACTCCCCGACAAGCTTAGAACGCGTTAGAAAATCCACCACAACATCATAAGGGCTTATCACAAAGACCAAATCAAATCTCTTTCTCACTTATCAAATCATATCAATTTGTGGATTCCTAACTCAACACATTTTAGCTTAAAATATTTTAAACTTCCTCAATATCAATAAGGTATCAATGCATTGAACCATAACCGACTCGACATTTGGACAAGGATTTGAAGACTCAATACGTAATATTTTCAATAATTTAACTCATCAAAACCATCCGAAAAATACCAAGACTCATTGCAACTTCAATATCAACATTTCACAATTTGCCATCCAACTCTCATTTAAAGGTACTTGAGACATCAACCCATAGTAGGGATATAGAATTTTCAATATCAATTATAAATTCAAATAAGAAAATAGTGGAATGATAGTATAAATCAAAGCTTAACAAATTAAATCATCCTACTCTCATAATCAAATACTTTTTAGACATAATTCCATCTCAACATCATACACAAATCGGATGACATAATCCCATAGCTCATGGACAATAATATAAGATATAAAACCATATTTCCAATTCATGGTAAAACTTGTAAAATCTCATGTGAATGTAATTTAACAAATATACCGGGCACAAGATCGAAAGGATAATCTTGTTCAAAGCCCCACATACCAAAAAATGTAAGATGAATATGAACTTCCGACTCCAAAACTTTATTCATGAAAATAAAGGGTGCTTTTTGAAGCCCTTAACATGATCAACTCGAATCCTAAATCAATTTGAAATTTCTACGATTTAATCAAGAGACATAGAAGGATAAAATTTGGAGTGTTAGGGTTGGGGTTTGAGCCTTAGAAAATTTTGGAGAAAAATGAGCCATTGAATGCTCTTAATGGACTTAAATCCATGGTTTACCCGGATGGATTGTAGTGGGAATGACCAAAATACCCTTAAAAATCAAATAATATCAAATTTGTCCTTTGGTGGACTATTTTGGTAGGCTGAAGTAGATCGACCATAATATTTTGTTTCGATGTCCAAATTGGATGAAACAAATTTCATTGGAAAGAGGACTTTCAGAACTTTCTATTGATATATAGTAGCTCACCCAGATCATTATGTACAAGGAGTTATGATCATTTAAAGTTAACCCTAAAATTCGTCTGGCGTCAGTATTTTTTGGTCCTGCATATTTTCTGTTCACCACTATTCACGGTTAGATCGGAATGATCATAACTCATCGCTTGAGTGTCCGTTTTGGATAATCCACATATCGTTGGAAAGCTTATTCGATGAACTACGTGATGACTGGTTGCATATCCATAAATTTCACATAGAAAAATTATTAATGATGATGAAGAATAGAATTCAACACATTTTCGTTCGAGATCTTAATGAAAATTTTTTCCGGGGCATCACATCATCTCCCCTTTGGAAACATTCGTCCTCGAATGTTGATAGGTAGGTCAAGAATACTATAAAAATGAGTATATAGAGAAAAATCATCTTGCCCAAGCATATACTCCATTCTTGATTTTTTTTTTTGATATCGTAGAAAACACACAAGCCAAGATAAACATAGTAATAAGGATTACATCAAAAGATAACAATACCTTTGACATACTCAGGATTCGTAGGAAAGAGGTGGGGATATTTGACGCGCATATCCGCTTCGGCTTCCTAAGTAGCACTCTCCACGGATTGATTTCGCCAAAGCACTTTAACCAAAGGAATTTCTTGTTTTCTTAGCCTACGAACTTGAAAGTCAAATACCTCAACCAGAATCTCTTCATATGAAAGACTATCTTGATACCCGAGCTTTCGGAAGGATTAATCAGAACAGAATCACCAATAGACTTCTTAAGCATAGAAACATGGAAAACCGGATGGATAGTAGATAACTCCGCGGGCAATTCAACCTTAGATGCTACCTTCCTAATGCTATCCATAATCTTATAGGGACCAATGTAACGGGGACTTAGTTTCCCTTTCTTCCCAAATCTCTTTACCCCTTTCGTGGGTGAAACTTTCAAGTACACTAAATCACCAACATCAAATTCAAGGTCCTTCCTCCTAACATCTGCGTATGATTTTTGATGACTTTGAGCGGTTTTCAACCTTTCCCGAATTAACTTAACGTTCTCTATAGCCTCGAACACCGCATCTGGTCCAGTCACGGTAGCCTCACCAACTTCAAACCAACCAATGGGTGATCTAAACCCATACAAAGCTTCAAACGGGGACATCCCAATAGTAGCATAAAAACTATTATTGTAAGCAAACTCGATTAATGCTAAGTGCTAATCCTAACTACCTTTAAAATCAAGCACACAAGCCCTCAACATATCTTCTAAAGTCTGAATGGTCTGCTCATCCTGACCATCTATTTTTGGATGGAAAGTAGAACTTAAATAAATTTGGGTACCGAGACTTTTCTGGAAAGATTTCCAAAACTGATAGGTTAACTGAGTACCTCTATCAGAAATAACAGCCAAAGGGATTCCATGAAGACTGATGAGTTCCCGAATATATATTCTAGCATAGTCTTTAGCTGTATACGATGAATACATAGGCAAGAAATGAGCTGATTTTGACAGCCAGTCTACGACAACCCAAATTGAATCATGGTGGCGACGAGAAGGAGGCAAACCAACTATGAAGTCCATATTCACTTCTTCCCACTTCTAAGTAGGAAAGCTAAACTCTTCCATCACGCCACTGGGCCTTTGATGCTCTATTTTACCCTGTTGACACGTGAAACACATCGCCATAAATTCTGTTATGTTCCTCTTCATATGGTTCCACCAATAGATTTCCCACAAATCATGGTACATCTTGGTAGCACCAGGAAGGATAGAGTATCGCATTCCATGCGCTTCCCCCATAATCTTTTGCTTCAAGTTATCAACATTAGGAACACATAATCTTTCTCGGAGCCTCAAAATACCATCTTCCCGTTGGGAGAAAACCTCCACCTTTAGGTCTTTAATTGACTCTTTTAACCTGACCAAGGTAGGATCCCCGTCTTTTTTCTCCTTCACTTTCGAACTGCTTTGTACTCCTATACTACCCTCAGCATCGCCAAACAACCTAGTCCCTAATCTAGCCAAACGATGTACCTCACGGGCCAACTCCTTTTTACCAATCTCCACATGTGCTACGCTACCCATGGACTTCCGATTAAGGGCATCTGCTACTTCATTGGCCTTGCCCGGATGATATAGCGCGCTCATATCATAATCTTTCAACAGTTCTAGCCATCGTCTCTGGCTAAGATTCAGCTCCTTTTGGGTGAATACATACTGCAAGCTCTTATGGTACGTGCAGACATCAACATGGACAACATACAAATAATGTCTCCTAATTTTCAAAGCAAAAACCAGGGCATCTAATTCAAGGTCATGGGTAGGATAATTCATCTCGTGAGGCTTTAGTTGCTTTGAAGCATAAGCTATAAACTTGGCCTTTTGCATCAATACACAACCCAAACCGACTCTGCAAGTATCGCAATACACCACAAAACCATCCACACCGTCAGGCAAAGTCAACACAGGGGCTGAAGTGAGTCGAGTCTTCAAATCCCGAAAACTATTCTCGCAAGATTCCAACCATAGGAGCTTCACTTTCTTTTGGGTCAAACGGGTCATAGGAGACTCAATAAATGAAAATCCTTCAACAAAACGACGATAATAACTAGCTAGACCCAAGAAACTTCTTATATCAGATGGAGAAATAGGTCTAGGCCAACTCTTTATAGCCTCTATCTTTTAAGGATCAACTCTAATACCTTCGAAAGCAATAACATGACCCAAAAAGGCTACAGAGTTCATCCAGAACTCACACTTACTGAACATAGCATACAACCGATGAGTTCGAAGAGTTTCCAACACGATTCGAAGATAATCCGCCTGATCACCCTCACTTCGAGAGTAAATAAGAATATCATCAAGGAACACTATTACAAAATAAATCTAGATATGGCCAGAATACACGGTTCATAAGATCCATGAAAGCCGCTGGAGCATTAGTTAACCCAAAAGACATCACTAGAAATTCAAAATAATCGTAATGGGTTCAGAAGGCTATCTTGGGATATCACATTCCCTAAACTTAAGTTGGTGATAACCGAATCTGAGGTGTATTTTCGAAAAGTAGCTCGCACCTTGCAATTGATCAAATAAATCATCAATTCGAGGAATCGGATATTTATTCTTGATAGTAACCCTATTAAGCTGTCGGTAATCAATACATATCCTCAAAGAACTATCTTTCTTATGCACAAAAAGGACAGGTCACCCCACGGGGACCCACTAGGTCTGATAAAGTTTTTTGTCTAAAAGATCTTTAGTTGCTCCTTTAACTCTTTAAGTTCCGTAGGAGCCATGCAATACGGAGGAATGGAAATAGGCTGAGTATCGGGAAGAAGGTCAATCCTAAACTCTATCTCTCTATCAAGAGGTACTCCAGGGAGATCTTCTGGAAAGATATCAAAAAACTCATTAACAACATTAATTGACCGAATGGTTGGGGTTTCAGACTTAGTGTCTTTAACCCAAACGAAATGGTGGATGAAACCCTTGGAAATCAACTTCGTAGCTTTGAGATAGGATATGAAACGACCCTTAGGAATCACAGAACTCCCAGACCATTCGAGGATAGGTTCATCAGGAAACTGAAACTTGACCACATGGGAACGACAATCAATAGATGCATAGCATGAGTGAAGCCAATCCATACGCAGATTGATATCAAATTCAACCATATCTAGCTCAATTAAATTAGCATACATAACCCAATGAAAGATAGTAATAGGACATTTCTTATACACTCTCTTAGCAATGACAGACTCTCCTACCGGAGTAGAAACCAAAATAGGCTCGAAAATTAGTTCAGGATTCATTTTATAATTTACAGCAACTAGAGGTGTCACATAAGAAAAACTCAAACTGGGGTCCATCAACATATAGACATCAAAATAGAAAACATGAAGCATACCAGTGACAACACCAGGAGAGTCCTCCTGCTCCTGACGAGGTGGTATAGTATAGAAACTATTCTAGCATTGACCACCAGCAGTACTAGATGAAGTACCCTGAGGAGGAATTGGACGGGCTGCGGGAGATAGGGCACTGGTAGCTTGACTCTGGGGACGGGCATCATGACTCCGCTGTCTGGGATACGAGCAGTCTCTAAGTATGTGGCCCAACTTGCCACAACCAAAACAGCCCCGCTGCCCCATATAATACTCCCCAAAATAGTCTTTACAACACTTAGGACATAAAAGAGAATGAGGCCGGTTGCTTACACTGTCCAGAGACCTAAAAGGTACCGACCCAATCCCGAGCTCCTGCCTAACCCGATATATGGAAGCACTAGCTGAGAAAGGCGCAAGTATAAATAAACATCTCTGAAACTAAGGGAGACTCCCTCCGAATAATCTAGTCTGACCAGACCCCTGTTGCTCCGATCTGACTCTCTAAATCTCTCTTACTCTTTCTCTTTACTTTATCTTGTCTGACTCAATCTGTTGAGCATGAATTATTAACCTAGAAAGATCAATCTCCCTGTTGATCATAGCAGATCTATATTCTTTCACCACATAACTCGACACCCTAGTTAGAAACTTAGTCATACTAGTCCTCGAGTCAGCCATCATATTGGGAGCGTACTTCGATAGCTGATTAAACATAAGACAATACTCCTTAACCGACATGGAGCCTTGTCTCAAATTCATAAACTCCTCTATCATAGCTTTCCATAACTCAAGAGGAAACAATCTATCCAAGAAAGCATCATGGAATAATTGCCACGTCACTGAAGCGGTATCTTCCTCTCTACCCTTATTCCATATCTGCACCCAGTCATAGGCAATATCCTTAAACAGATAGGAAGACAGCTCCACACTTTCTTCCTCCGTCACGTGCATAATTGGTGTAATTTTCTTTATTTCATCAACATACATCTGCGGGTCCTCAACTGTTCTCGACCCATGAAACTCTGGCGGATTCATCCACATAAAGTAACAAATTCGTGCTGCTGCCGAAATATAAACAATATCATAAATTTCATAAAAATGTACATACGGACCATAATGAGACACCTGGCTTGAGTGACATTGAATCATACAACTCATAACATCTTAGATAGGAAATGTAGGAGAAAAACTTCATAAATCATTATAGATCAGCCTAGGCAACTTGACTTACCACATTAAAACTTAGAGTGACTAGGTATTTTAATAAACATGACTCTTATGGATAGGGGAGTTTCCTATAACCGACAACCCCACGTGACCTACGTGGAATACCAAAGTTTGAAACACCCGTTTGCGGGAGCATCATAATCTTTGCTAGGAAGTACAACCTTAAAACTAAAATAATCACAATCGGGCACTCTGGCCAATAATATCATCATCAAACAACCCTACGGTGGCACATAGGATTGGAGAAATACCAAATTTCCCTCTCGGTGCTAAGTACTACTCCCCGACAAGCTCAGAACGTGTTAGGAAATCCACCACAACATCACAAGGGTTTGTCAAAAAGACCAAATCAAATCTCTTTCTCATTTATCAAATCATATCAATTTGTGGATTCCTAACTCAACACATTTTAGCTCAAAACATTTTAATCTTCCTCAACATCAACATGGTATCAATGCATTGAACCATAACTGACTCGACATTCGGACAAGGATATTAAGACTCAATACATAATATTTTCACCAATTTGACTCATCGAAACCATCTAGAAAATACCAAGACTAATTGCAACTTCAATATCAACATTTCTCAATTTACCATGCCACTCTCATTTAAAGGTACTTTAGACATCAACCCATAGTAGGGATATAGAATTTCCAATATCAATTATAAATTCATAATAAAGATATAGTGGAATGATAGTATAAATCAAGGCTTAACAAATTAAATCATCATACTCTCATAATCAAATACTTGTTGGACATAATTCCATCTCAACATCATACACATATCGGATAACATAATCCCATAGCTCATGGACAATAACATATGATATAAAACCATATTTCTAATTCATGGTAAGACATATAAAATCTCACGTCAATGTAATTCAACAAAAATACCAAGCACAAGATCGAAAGGATAATCTTGTTCAAAGCCCCACATACCTAAAAATGGAAGATGAATATGAACCTCCGACTCCGGAACTTTATTCACGAAAATAAAAGGTGTTTCTCGAAGCCCTTAACATGATCAACTCGAATCCTAAATTAATTTGAAATTTCTCCGGTTCAATCAAGAGACATAAAAGGATGAAATTTGGAGTAGTAGGATTGGGGTTTGAGCCTTAGGAAATTTTGGAGAAAAATGAGCTATTGAATGCTCTTAATGGACTTAAATCCATGGTTTACCCGGATGGATTCGAGTGGAAATGACCAAAATACCCTTAAAAATCAAATAATGTCAAATCTATCCTTTGGTGGATTGTTTTGATAGGCTGAGGTAGATCGACCATAACATTTTGCTCCGATGGCCAAATTGGATGAAACCAATTTCATTGGAAAGAGGACTTTCTGAGTTTTCTGTTGATATATAGTATCTCACCCAGATAATTATGTACAAAGAGTTATGATCGTTTGAATTTGACCCTAAAATTCCCCTGGCCTCAGTGTTTTTTTTCCTGCACATTTACTGTTCACCACTATTTACGGTTAGCTCGTAATGATCATAACTCATCACTCGAGTATCCGTTTTGGATGATCCACATATCGTTTGAAAGCTTATTTGATGTTATACATTATGACGGGTTGCATATCAAGAAATTCCACACAGAAAAATTATTAATCATGATAAAGAACAGAATTCAACACATTTTCATCCGAGATCTTAACGAAAAAATTTTCCAAGGCATCATAAAAACATGGTAAGGCCGACATCCTTCTTGTGCATATCCAAAATAGGAGTTTAACTATTTAAGTATTTGAAATCTCTTCTCAAATTCATCCAACCATTGAAAACCGACCTTTTCATAGACAACTTGCTCAAATGAGCAAAAAATTTGAGAAAACCGCTACAAAACACCAATAATAACCACCAAAGCAATGAAATCATAATGATTGTATAGTGTCCAAAAAGCCATCACTAGATCATTTAATTTGATAATAACGGCTACTATCATAATGATTGTATAGTGTCCAAGAAGCCATAGCTACATCATTTAAAGCTCTAATATTCCACTGTTAATATCTCAAATTTATCTTTGAAAACACGAAAGCATACTGAATCTAGTTAAAAAAATTATCAAAGTGCGGAAGAGAATACTTATTCTTAAAGTTCACTTTGTTCAACTACCTATAATCAATACGCATACTCATAGAACCATCTTATTTCTTAACGAACAAGACTGGAGTACCCTAAGGAGATACACTTGGTCTCCTGAACCCTTACTCTAGAAATGCTACAACTGTTTCATCAATTCTTCAATTCAGCTTAAGTCCTATTGGCAGGAATGGAAATGGTTTTTGTGACCGACCCCACATCAATAGAAAAATCAATATCACAATGTAGCCACATGCTATACAAATATGTTGATAACACATCCATGAACTCAAGAACAACCCAAATAGAATTGGGGGATGAGGCAACTCTTCTATAACAAACATAAGTCAATAAGACAAGTATCTCAATGCTACTATATAAAAATCACATAGAAAGGATATGAAACACTTTGGACTTGTATTAAGTGTACCGTTCGAGCCTAATCTTTGCATACCGGGCATTGCTAAGGTCATTTTCTAAGAATAATTGTCTATAATAGAAAGATAAGGAAAGAACGAATCATATAGAAAATAACATCAAAGTGATGATATCTAGGATAATAAACTTTACTCAACTCTCACAACCCATAATGGTAACTACACAAGATTTGTATACCAAATCAACCATTAAAGAATATCATACGAATTTAAAAAATAAATAGGTATAGAAAGAGGCTTACATGCTATATCAAATCAGAAGCAAAATAAGTAGACACAAAGAGAATATAAACCTAGGGTCAAGGAACATGGAGGTTGATCTATAGGAAATTAGGATGATACATGTAATAACTTCATCTGAAGCCTCTTCTTGGAGTATAGGTTTAGCATAACATTGACCACGTCTTCTATCAAACTAAATTACCCTATTACTACTTTCATGAGCTCACCTACCTCTAGCTCTGACACCTCTAGAACTATTGGCAGTATCTCTACCATTCTATTAAATAACTCTCACTGTAGGAAAAAAGATAGGCAAAGTAGAAGATGAGACCCTATTAAATGGGTTAATACATATGTCATAGACAATCTTTTGCCTCATAACCAAACTCATAATTCCAAAACATTACCTATGGATCGACTAAAAAATAAAAGATATAGATGAACTAGAATAAACACCTTGGCCTAAAGAATTGACATTGGAGCCTTCATCTGCATGACCTTATAACTAGGTACCAGAGGCCATAAAGCATAATGGTCTACAACTTGATCTCTACAATCAGTTTGATTCAGCTAACCATGATAAACACGGTAACTTTATAAGTGAAATCTTTACTTTTGGAGGGTTGTCCACGAAACTCACATAGATAGAGCACCTTCTTGATGCCTTTTTAAGTCGCCTTGGCAGTATACTCAATCATTTTGAAAAGTTTAATAATAATCTAGAAAGAAGCCCCTAAAGCTACCCTCTAGGTTGTGGAAACTATTTTGTGTCATCTAACTCCTTCACAATCTTCTAAAATCAGGTTCGATGGAGATGCTAGCAGCTTAATATTTAGATAAGGTATGAAAATATGTCTTATACTCAACAATTCAAATAGAGCTCTGTTCTAAATAATAAAACTCATCTCTCATCTAGTTTCTTAAGCTATATAGTATATACCTCTCCAAGAAGACATCAAAAAACTATGTCCAAGTAATACTTGGCAAACCCAAAGGCCTATAACTTTCAAGACACCTCAACTAGTCCTTAGCCACATCGTTCAACTTATAAGTAGTATAAGAAACTCCATGAGACTAAAGGGATCTAAGATTATATAAATTCTCCTTGCAATTAATCAAAAACTCATAGTAATCCTGACCAATAGCTCCGCTAATCTTTAGTTTGCCCTAGTGAATAACCTCTTAAATATTTTCTGATCATAAGAAGACATAGTTGTTCCCAAAACAATTAGATAATTAGTTAGTTTGTAAGGAAAAGAGTACATATGTGGGGGGTGTTGTATATGAAAGTTGTAAAACAAAACTAGGAATACCCTGAGCAGATGCCAAGACTAATACTAGAACATCTCAAAGGTGTAGGAATACCATGTACACTCAATGGAACACCATACAAACAACTTAAGAGATGAACTAAAAGACCCTGAAGCATTGGGTTGTCAACTAAACCTTATTGAAGTTGAGCTGGCCCCACCTTCTAACTGATAATAAACCCTAGAATAAACAACCTTATGCACGAAAAAGGCCTTCTTAACACATACTCTAGTATGGGCAGCTCCTCTTTCCCATCAACTACCTTTACGTCGACTATGACCCCTACCTCATGCTCGAATTTAAGATCCCACATTGATGTTTGGCTTAATATCTCTAGCCTCTCTATACGTAGTCCTCACCATCTACATAGAAAAGAATTGAATAAAGTTTAGAATGTTGGATATGATCAAACTGAAAGACAATGACTTAAATTAGAGATGTTTTTCCTAAGAATATCTTATAGCCTCTCAAATATATATACATATGCCAATGAATTCATCTACGAAACTATGATAGAAATTCTTCTTTTACCCTTATAAGACCGATGAACCTATCTCTAATATCAATTTTTAACACCAAAAATAAAATGTCATAACAGACCATATCATGACCCAGCCTTGATATGTATGCCAATAACCCTAAAAATGAAGAAATTCTCAACAAGTATTAACAATAATAAGATGAGACTTCTAGAACAAAGCCAGGCCAACAGAAAACATAAATAAAGCAGTTGTTTAAAAGAATTACAATGAACTTCCCAAAATCTAGTGTCATAAATATTATAGCATCTCATACATGATGGAATCTAAAAACATAGTATATCTCTATAAATAACATAAAGACATATGTTAGGATAGATTAATGTCCCCAGAAAGCACGTTTCAACTCCAGAGAACTCAGTACCATGAAAAATCACCAACTCAATTGCATAAACTCATCCTTCTTATGTCATGCTTAAGCTAGGACCTTCACAAAAAGTGCAAACTAGAAGTGAGTATGATCCAATTATATTTATTTTATAGGTCGATAGAGAAAAGTAGAAAATAACATAAGTAAAGAAACTATGTGCTCATCACTTGCAAATAGAAAATTTCCAAAATGAAAGCTCATATTGTACTTATAAATAGTTTTAGTATAAATATTGAAATAAAAAAATGCAAAAATGCACAAATAATATATGGAAACTAAACTCAAGTCAAGAGAAACTAAATAATCACGAATCTTATACATATAATGGAATGCAATAAAATGATGATGAAATAAATGGTGAAGGTGTTCGTAGGACTTTGTGGATACACCTACCAAGCTCGTACCTCCAAGATAGGACCCATGGGGTTTATAACCCATATGATATAACTGATATTTCTAATCCAATCAACACACACACACATACATATATATGTAAGTCCAGAAATCAACTGAATATGTAAATAATTCAGGGTTATCAACTCTTATTAGCTACAATCAAAATAAATTTGCATGTAAGATATCTTTTATATCATGTCAACCTCTAACTCAGACATTTCTATGATGATAAATACAACCAATGCTTAATAAGGATTATAATAATAGTTCAATCTCCCACACAAGCATCATATATAGAATAAAGACATTTAAAGGCACAAATCAGGCCAGAGATGTCAAGTAAAGCCCTCATACGAGCAACACATAATATCTGATACACAAGTCAATAATAATAGAATATAAGCCCCTTCAAAGATACACAACAGTAATAATAAACTAAAAATATAAAAACCATAGTTATGACCCTAACCCATAATATGCTTTTATTATTTAGTAATTACCAAGCTAAATTTGAAAAAATTTAAGCAATAAGTGACCTCAAATCTATGAATCCAAGCCTAAAGTGCTTCAACACGGAGCTTTCCATTTTAAATGGCCTCAAAATCAACTAAACCATTTAAATATAGAATCTACACATAAAAAAAAACTAATAATGCTCATTATAGTCTATATTTAAGTTGGATCGAAAGTGGGTATGAAAACAAAAAGGGTAAAACTAGAATTTTATAATAGAAATACATTCCCCAAGGTTATATGTCAAGACCCAATTTTCTCTGGTCAGTATGGCGCCTACCATAACCCACCAGTAGGCAAGCCAACCGATAGTACAAAACAGCTAGTAACAAACTACTCAATAATATAAGGAAAAGAATGCAAAATATAAGAAATAAAGATTAATACATAGAAGAATCTCAAAACATGGTGGTATCAGTACAAGAGCTTCTACTATAAAAAGAGTACAAAGGTGAAATATCAAGAGAAATACAATTATCCAACTTATCATTGAACACAACTTAGAGACTAGTCTAATACATAAGAGAGAGATAAGTAATATTCTAAATGTCAGTAGCTCACTCTAATTCTATAAGCCAATACTGCTCCAAACGATGCACACACTAACATCGATAGCTCGTACTATGATCTGCAAGCTGCAGAAGTGTAGTATGAGTTCCAAATAAATGGTATCAGTAGGCTACTGCCAATTGAGCTCCAAAGATAAGACAAATACACACAGCATCTAAATAGAATGTAAACTACACCCAAGAGTCCATAAATCATATACAAGTCAATAAGAATAATAAGGGACAACTATCCTATTTATGTCCAAGAGTCTAACATAGTACTACTAAGGAAGTATTAGGTGAACTATACTATTCTGGCTTCATTAAATATACATCAATGCTATACCATATATCCAGGATCAATATACGAATAAAGAGAGAAAAAAGGATATATAGTAATATATAAGGTGAAGTAACGACTATACAAAATGAACAACAAGGAAAGGATACATGGTAGTACCATATCTTCATATAGCTAGATATATATTGGTATAAGTACATATAAATACGAGGTCATCTTAACGTATAACCTATATCATCATATTCTTATTTTGAGACCTCATTATCATACTATCATGATTAAATACTATCATACTTGAGGATTCTAATCCACATGGCTAGACATGAAATAATCATGCATAATAATATAATCATAAGATAGGAGAGGCTAACAATATACCTTAAATACAGATACCGAATCAATGACCAATCTATCATAAGCTTGCCATAATAATGATCATAACAATGATAAAAACAATATCAATGACATCGTTAATAACTGGCTACTCCGGATAACCAAATACCCAACTGAGCCTATTTGTAACCCCACCATCCCAGGCTCGAAAGGTTTAATCAATATAGAATAATACAAGCCATATTCTTCACTCTTATATATGCAACCTTCCCATACCGACTGATAAATATAGGTGCATACTAGTAATAGTCGATGTGCATGCAAGAATGAATGAGAAGCACACAATCAATATTATAACTCATCATAATTGTCCTCATCAGGACTATCATCATTGTAATCAACCTCCAGCCTCACCAGGTATCATTATCATCTCAATAGTATCCTCCGAACTCGAACCAGTATCAATATGATTGCAATATCCTTTGGCTTTGCCGGCTATTAATATTATCTTAATAGTATCCTCCAGACTCAAACCGGATATCAATATCATCATAATATCCTCCGTTCTTGCCTGGTATCAATATCATCTTAATAGTATCCTCCAGACTCGAACCGGGTATCCATATTTTTATAATATTCTCCAGCCTTGCTGGGTATCAATATCATGTCAATCGTAACCTCCAAACTTGAATCATGTATTAACGTCATCATAATATTATTCGGTCTTATCAAGTATCACTTTGTCATCATAAAAGCCTCCGACCTTGCAGTATATTAATATATCATAATAAATATCAACATAAAAATATAAGCATATAATAGGTGCACAGATGTAAAACTGATATACTCATAATAGTAAAGATATATATATATATATATATATCTTGTCAATACACCCCAACTAATCATTATTTGCTAAGAAATGCTTTTGTTTATTAAATAGTTAATTTTCTATTCGTCAAAGGACCATAATCACAATTTATCCACTATTCATTATTATTAATTTATTATCATATATCCGATAATCATCATTAGCCAACAAATTACCAATTATCATCTAACCATCTTTTATTAAGTAACACCAGTCATTAACAAACTCTCATTTACCAACTAATTCTCGTTATTCAACTAATCCTCATTATTAGCTAGTTAACATTATTAACTCGGTATTATCTTTATCTAGCCATCGTTATTAACTAGGCATCATTAATACTAACTTTATTTATCATCTAGCAATATTAATCCATATATCCTTACTTAACAACTAATCGGCATCATAACTTTTTTACCAATAGCAACTAATCATTATTATAGATAAACCTATTTTCGTTGCCATCTATCAACTCTAATCGTTAGCTACCATATTTCAACTAAGCAAGGTTCATTAACTAATACATTAGATTTTCTAGCCATCAAGGACTATAGCCACCTAAAAGACATCTAGCTACCACTTGGCTTAACTGTAAATTAGGAAGAATAGTCATAAGATCGTACTTTAATTTGAGTAACATCAATAGGCAATATAATAATCATTAATGTACCAAATATATGCATTCCATTACTAGTATTCAATTATTGGAATACTAAGAATCATATTGCATCTTTCTTCGTCCCATGCCAGAAAGATGTGTATACAACCATATAAATATTCATATTCATAAACTGTAGTGACATCATTTACAACGATAAACTCTTCTCAGCTATTGAGTCAATATCAAAACATGGCCCTTGGCCCATTATTTTATCTGAAATAATCACAACATCATAATTATGGCCTTTAGCCCATACACATATCAGAGACTCATATTATTAATCATATTCATAAGTTATAGCATATCTCTAATCACCTCACATATAGGAGGCATATCACATATAGGAAGCATAATATCAATAAGTATATAATCATCTCTCACATAAAAAACATCTCATATTGATGAAGTATAATATAGATAGACATGTAATTGTCTATAGCATATCGTATATCAATAGTTCATACATCATAACATCAACGAATATCACTTCTCTAGTCAAATTTACATTCCAAAAGGAACATCATTTCTATAGGTCCAACAATCATGACTAAAAAAATTAGCAACTCTATAGGACAATCATAAAGAATAAGAGGAAATAACGTCTCTATTGGCCACATGACGTATCTAGGAGAAATACCATCAATAAATGCCCAATATCAATTCCATAAGGAACATCATAACAATAACTAAAAGCCAGAATTCAGGGATATCAATGCGAATTACTATGTTATGAAGTAACCTTACTCTAAGGTTTACTAGCCTCATTTATGTCTAACATCCATAACTAAGTCCACAAGACTTAAGACAAACTTAGGCCTAAGTGGGCTGAATGATCCCACTTCTAATCCACAATTTCTATAATTATGCATACTATTCCCCAGACTAAGCTTAGATATCTAGTTTATCTTCTAAATTTCAAATAATCCATATTCAAGCATAAGATATCAGCTTCGACTAGTAATAAGGGTATTAAAGTCAACTCTACCCAACTTATTTTTTTAAGACTACCACACTAGACTAATAAGGCTAAATATACAAATCATGCTTCAAAAGCTAAAACCTTGTCCAAAAGATAGAATTATATCATAACCATGCTATAACTAATATAAACATTAGAGATAAAGCAATAGGATTCACAAGGTGAATAAACATGCCATTTTATTAGTCAAAAACCCTTATCTTATCCCCAAACATCAACAATTAATGCCAAACTACCCTAAACATAATCAAGCCTAACATCCATATTCATACACAATATATATCACACATAATCTATGAAGAAAACTAGATAGAATCCTACCTCAAGGCCAAAACATAAAACCTCACTTCATGCACCACATACTTGTCTATACTTTTCAATCCTCAAAATGTCATCACACTATCAAAACTGTAATCTACTTATCAATAAGAGTCTAATGATACCCATATTACACTATTGTGCTTTCGGTCCAAAAATGACATCAAAATCTCATGTGAGTCCCATATACAGAAAACAAGTTTTGAGGCTAACCTAATGTTCACACATGAACAAGGAATCATAACCCTCAAGAATTAGGTAAAAATTAAGCATATTTTGGGCTAAAATCAAGTCCTAAGCTAAATTGGGGTTTTAGGTCCAAACTAGGAAATTCAAGCATGAATTCAAGCAATTCTTACCATAAATTTGAAGATAGTTGAGATACAAGATGATGTTCAAGCTCCCAAGTCACTCCCCATGACCAATTATTTGTTATTACACTTATTTTGGGTTCCTAGGTCTAAATAGTGAAGGGAAAAAGCTCCAAACGTGTCTTGGGGCCATTATATAGCCTATACAGGTTCTCAAGTATCGCAATCATAGCCCTACGGGCCACGATCATGCTCCTTCAATGGCATACTTTAGGATGCAATTGCAGTTGCACCCGATGATAGCAAACTAAAAAATAAGTTTTTGACCTACGGAACTCATCAAGAATCCAAATAACATGATGCAAGTGTGAATTTTTAGTATAAACAATATTTTAAATCAGTTTGAATCGTTAAAACTTTCATAGGAGATTGTTTAAGAAAAAATTGTGGCCCACACCTATAGTTTCATCACTTTTCATAAAATTTGCCGAAAAGGTCGAAATGAGTCTATGAGCCTTAGGATCTAAAACAAGGGACTCCATAGCCTAAATTAGATGTTCTGGATGTAATGGAGGAGTCATATTTTCCATCCAAGGTATTTTCAACAAAATTTGGGTCCTACCATTATTCTTTTCAATTTTTAACATTTTGATCAATAGATCAAAATGAGCACGGGTGCATTGGGACCTGAACTACAGGTCTACCTAGACTAAAATTGATATTCTAGATCTACAGGAACAGTTGGAATTTGTATCTGATATTGTTTCACTGAAGTTTTAACCTAGTGGCCATTTGGACCAACAAAGACTTCTAAATAGGGAATTGGCTCTAAAAAACAAATGAGCTTCATGGTAACTAAATTGTTGGTCCGAGCAAGTCATAAATCCCTTATGGAAGCCATGGAGAATCTCAAATAGGAAAGATCACCATAAATATGAAAAATTAATTGAAGGGTCATTATATTAGTGGAGTCTACAGTTGAAATCCAAATAAAATGGGTTAATGACTAGGTCCAAATCAAAGAATTGCCATTTATATTCTTCTTTGGTAAAGACCTCAAAGTCTCATTTAAAAGTCATGATTAAAAGGCATTTTTCAAATATGTAATTAATAAAAACTAATAGGGGCATGATTATAGAGGTCGCCCACACAAAATACGATAACAAGACCATCAAAAGTTTACTTTTTGATATCTTGGAGGTCTAAATAATTATGAAATGGGGTTAATATTCATTTTATGAATAGTACCTAATAAATGTTTTCAACTCTTAAGATTCATAAGGGTTAACATTGATTGAGACACTAAAATACCATTCATATTTGCGTTATGGGTTTCAAATTTACAAAGGCCGATACATCAAACCTTTGTATGTGCGACAACCTTGTCGTATTCGCAACAATATTGTTGCATTCACAAAGAGGATACAATGGGACCCCATTTTCTTTCTTTTTGGCTCCCTCCTCACAATCATAATAAAGGAAAATAGCTTTCTCCGTGGTCACGCTTAAAGGCCATCATTCAAAGAAGAAGGATTCGGATTTCTCAAGATATCAAAAAAATGTTGATTTTGTATTCCAATGAATCCTTCGAATAGATCCTCGAGATTCATTTAGGATTTTAAAAACAGAAATCTTATATGCTACTGGAATATTTGCAATTTTCTAAACTCAATGAAAACGTTTGATTTTGTAAAATATATTATTTTCAATATATAAACCCTTGAGACCTCTTTTTGGTATTTATCAAATGAGGATTCTAAATGTGAACTGAAGGATCCAAACCTAAACCAACCCCGCATATAACCTTAATTTGACATTCTAGATTAAGTATAACTATAAAAATTGTCATTCGATAATTAGGACAACAAATATTGATCGAAGTCAACTACATAACTTTTAAAGGCTCTAAAAAGAACACATTTACTAAATCATTTTCAATTGCATCAGGAACCATGCCAACCATCCCTATATCCCACAATCAATATGTAACAACTATGAGAAGGGGAAAAAATTGATCAAAACACATGAAAAGTAAGATTTTAAAAATCAGGTTAATACATTGGACTTGTAAATTTTTTGGAATTGCTGCAAGGATTGGTAAATGTCGACCTCAAATTAATTGTCTTATTAATACTTTGAGATTTTATTTTTATATATTTTCATATATTTGTATTTAATACTTGAAATGTCTCTTAAAAAGGACTTGAAGATATTTTTCTTAATGTTGTTGTTGTTATTTTTCTTCTTCTTCTTCTTATTATAATATTTTGTTTTATTTTATTAATTTATTTTATATTGTAATATATTTAATATTATTCAATTTTTTGGTTATCAGGTACTTGTTGTTTTGTACAACATAATTAGCGCTAGCAAGAAAGATTCTAAATTAATAAAATAAAAATATTTTCCCAGTGTGAACCCACTTTATGAATTTTAAATAAGAATTTCAATCAACCATGGAAAAGGTTTATTAAGTTGGTAGAAAAATAATGCCAAAAGGCTATTATTTGTGACTATTGTGGTAGTAATCACCAAAACTCTGAATGTCAAAGAAGCACCGATTCTTCTATGTCAATTCTATTTGAATGAATGATCTTGGGTAATTAATTAATAAAATAAATCAAATGGAAATTACTTGTCAATATTGAAAAGAATGTCACCTTTTTCAAGAATGCCAAATTGGCAATTCATATTTCTTTAATTCTTCTTATGAATAATCTTACATTATTTCTAGTAAATCGAGGTACATTTATTCTAGTGAGTATAATTGTACTCCAGAGTGCAATCAATACTCACATGGGAATAAAAATATTTGAACCATTTAAAGTTGAAAAGGTGAACTTTAAGATAACAATGCATACTTTCATATAGAATATCGATTAAAAAATTGTACATAATTGTAAAGTCAATACAAATCTAATAATGCAGTTAAGCGAACCAATAAGAATGGTAAAATCCTATGATGGTAGTGAACTTTAAAATGAAACTACATCTTGACAGAATGGAGTACCTAATGAAATAAAAGAGCTTAGTGAAAAATATTTGCTTATAATCCTTAATATTTAATATTTAATATATAAATAATATATCTATTAAAGAATGTTGGACTCTCTGAAAAATGCCTAAACCGTATTGTTTATGTAATTTTCAAAAACTTCTTAGATGGCTTACCAAGTCAGACTAGGAAAGAGAATAAAATTTTCATCTATTTAGAATGACTCCCATCTCAAGGCCAATTCACGTACTAAAGGTCTCGTGATGTGAGGTTGTTCTTCTCACATTTGTTTTAACTCTTTCAAGGCTAAAACTGTAGAAGGGGTATATTTTGCAACACCCTCCCCCCTCACATTCTTGCTTGTCTAATGACTTTTGGATCACTTTTGATTTTCTTGAGATGTTTCCACTTACACTCCATACTTGGTGAAATTTCTACTTTTCTTATCACTAAGCATAAAATATAACCCATAATCTAAAAATCATATAAATTATTGAAAATAAAGAGTGTCAAGCCAAAATATACTAAAAATAATGCATGAATGTGGGTGAAAATCAGCTAAAAAGAGTGTAAATTCACCCAACATGAATCTCCTACTCAATAGAGTAAACAGTTATCCAGGTTGAGTCTTAAGTTGCTATATCGTATATGTGTTGATGTATTTGTAAAAGAGATATGTACACCACCGTGATATAATAAATTGAGTAGACCTTACTGATATCACCCTAATTACACCTCTAAACATAGTATAATGCTGTTGTTGATCAAATATTTGACCCAACTAAATTAGGATCGATCCTATGGATAATAGGTCAAAATATCTAACAATTATTTTTCTAAGTAATAAATAAATAATTATAAAAAAAGATTTTGTGAATCAGTATGTCAATAGTATTGACTGTAGATTATTGCATTTGCAATTAGCGAGCGAAAGGCTCTAGGACTGTGTTCCCCAATAACTTCATAACTTGTAGGTTTGTAAAACTTAGATATCTTTCCCCATGGTATATATGCAAAATCGATAGGTTATGTTTAATTAGAATAGTTTTTCCCTCTTGTCTAAGAAATATCCTCTATTAAGTTATCTTTTCTCCTGAGTTTGCACTAATAATACCTACCTTGGATTTTAGATTAGTTATCCTACTAAGTAATCTCAATCTATTAAGTGGAGATTTGTAGTATTAAGACTATATTATTCATTTCCTTATTCGCATCTATTGCACGTCCTTTAGTTTCGAGTAGAGATAAAGTGAGTTCTATTATTGTACACCAACAAAAAACAATCAAACCCAAGGATATTAACAATACATTCCTAAACACCTATTAAGAATCAACTTGTACTACAAACAGTACTTAATTAATCTGTCATGGTTCACAATACCCTAGATGTGGTATTTAGGTACTAAAAATTATGGTGATCATATCAAGATTCAATAAGGAATACATAATAAGAACACTTACAGTAATCAAGTAACTAATTTGAAAAATTGTAGATGAACAATCAAATTAAGAACAAAATGGATTATGGAATTAGTTCCAAAAATATTATATTGTATGTTCTAAATTAATATTCAAGTCTACATAATACATCCCAGGCCTGTATATCATTAACAAAGGACTCTAATATATATTAGGACTATGTGTAATAATCAAATGTCTTAATGCAATAAATACATAAGATATAAATATAGATATCCAAGAATCCTGGAATGTCCATCAGCAACTACCTTAATCTCCACAATGCTAATACCAAAGAAGCATCATCTATAATTTACCGTAAGAATAAATACCTTCACGGGGTGAAGAATAACAAAAAAAAATAAGGGAGTATGAAACAACATGTAATCAACAAGCATCATCGATAACTAATCCTAATCTAAAGCAATGGCGGGAACCCCCACTCTAACTACCCTAGGTTTCTTAAAGGATTAATAACCAACAAAATATATCATTTGATCCTATCAGGGTAACCAAACACAATAGTTGATATGTTTACCCAATATAAGGTAGGCAATCAACCTTGGTAAATCAGCACTATTCATTTTATAATCACCAAATAAGAGATTTCATCTATGAAAAAGACTAACTAATATGATGTATTAGGCTTATTCAACTCTAATAAACAAATAAAATGGGATAAAACAAGGAGATTACTCATATATCAGTGTATATCTTGCTACCAAACGTACTACACAACGGTCTGTCTTCTTAGTCTATAACTAAACCTCAATTCTTAAATAGATAAACATCGCAATCATTATGTGATGATAAAACTAAAATGAATTCTAAAAGAAATAATCTCAAACAAAGTTCTACCACTATAATATAATACAAGAGTAAATACTAAAATAATACAAAACCATACAAAATGATTTCAATGCAAATGATGCAGTGGAAAGCAGGATTGATGATGGATTGGTGAGGAATATCTAAAACTTATCATATACCTTTCTATACACACCAATCAAGCTTCATCGCTCCCAAAGTAGGGCCCATAGGGATTCACAATTCATATACTTTCCATAATCTTATAATGATCTGGATTTTTGTATTGTCTCACATTTTTATTATTTAGAGATATTATATATCTACCAAAGTCATTTATGACTTGCTGGAACTTAAAATATGATTAAAACTCATTTCTTTAGTTTTTAGAGCAAATTTTTGATTTTGAATCCTTTTCTAGTTCAAATTGGCTATCCGGTAAAAACATTAGTTAAACAACCATGTATGACAATTTTGTTAGTTCCAACAGCTCTGGAATTTTGATTTTAGGATAGTTGGATCCCGAGTTCTACTCCTGAGGCTTTCAAACTCATTTTGGGCTATTACCCAAAAGTTAAGAAAAATGACACATAGGCATGTGATCCACTTATCAACAAAACAACCTCGGATAAAAATTTTGACTAAGCCATTGTATCTAAAATAATGAATTTAACATTGTAGAATAGTCTATTTGTGTATATGGGATTCTAGATGCAATGGCTTAGTCAAAATTTTCATTATGTATATGGGATTCAAGATGAATCTGGTGCTATTGGGGAAAACTTTGAAAAATTCCATGTGTCACCAAGTGCGGTTGAAAAACTTAATCTCCCTTTTCCGATGCTTAAGCAAAGGGGAACTAAATTTATCAAACCATTACTTAAGCATCTATGTTATCCCAGTGGTGGTCAGCATGCAGAACCCCCACCACTTCGGTGGTAGCCGTATAAGCAGTAAAGAGACTATTTAAGCGGTAACTGTGTAGGCCTGATGTAACACCCTAATTTTCTGAACCAAAATGATACACGGTGATTATGATCCCGAAGGACCACAAGCTAACCCATGACTACTATCTGTACCTGTATACTGCATAATATATCATAAAATGCAGAAACATAAACATGAAAGGCCATAAGGTTCGAACTGAATAAATGTTTGATAACAAAATGTCTAAAAAAGGTATAAAAATACCAAAATAAGTCAAATATACTAAAAATAATGAGATCTGAATATCGAATATGACATCTAGTCTGAAAGCCTCTAACTAAACTGAATAAGGAGTTGAAGGAACATATCTCCAAGTAACTCCATCTATCAAATGAATAGTAAATATAGCAATAATCATATCGTCCTCGAATGATAAGGACTAACTGCAAAATTTTAACACTGGAATGCTACTACTGATCTGGAGCTCGTGCCTTTGAACCTATGGTATAATATAAGAGAAAGCACCATAGCGCAAATACGTAAGTACATCTGAATGTACTGAGTATACAAGTGATGTAGGCTAAATGGATAGGGTTATATGTATGAATAATTCTGACTAATGTAAAAGTGAGAATACATACGTACATACATAACTGTAACTGAACTCATGGAGATACTGACTACTGAATCTAAATATGGACAACATGAGTGTACTGATATTGAGATACTAAATAGATAAATTACTATTTATGAAAGTTCAAATTATGAAGAACTAGTCTAGTTTACTATGTCTGACAATCCTGAAACTAAATACTAATATCATAAATTCTAATAACTGATATGACTATGATGATCGGCCTAACCGATGTAAGTGATATTGAGCGACTGTATCTGACAGTCTAAGTTTCGATAGAACTATCTGAGTTCCATTCTACTTGGAGTAACTATATCTGAGATCAGTCCTGTCTAGTGGGTGATCATGAGTCTATTGATAATAAGGATGATTTGACTTAGTCTGAGATCAGTCTTATCTAGCGGGTGATCTTTAAATCTAATGATTCTTATACTGATTTGTCATAGTTGAGATCAGTCCTAGCTAATGGGTGATCTTGAAGTCTATTTATAATAATAAGGATTGATTGTCTATAACAGTACTAAATCTATACTACTGAACTGAGTTGACTGTATCTGACAGTCCTGAATTTGTAACTGAAACTATAGGATGTATTCATCTAATCGACATACCCCAAGCTAAGCTGGGTCCGATCTCTGCCCTGACATGAAGGGTCTCAGTACCGCGCCACTAGTAAAGAGATCTATTGTGCAGTCAGTCCTAATCTAGTTGGTGACTCCAGGGATTACTCCTATACCGATAAATATGCTAATGGGTGACCGCTGAGTATGTCAGTCCTATCTAATGGGTGACATCTCGTACCTACGCTGGCTTTATAGTTTTGAAACTTAGGGATTACTTCTAGGGATCTCAGTCCTATTCTAGTAGGTGATTCTCCTCCCTAGGCTCACTCGGTGTTGAAT
>JAPEIP010000008.1:133110858-133122673 GCA_026120095.1 Capsicum chinense | reverse complement strand
TCTGACAGTCCTGAATTTGTAACTGAAACTATAGGATGTATTCATCTAATCGACATACCCCAAGCTAAGCTGGGTCCGATCTCTGCCCTGACATGAAGGGTCTCAGTACCGCGCCACTAGTAAAGAGATCTATTGTGCAGTCAGTCCTAATCTAGTTGGTGACTCCAGGGATTACTCCTATACCGATAAATATGCTAATGGGTGACCGCTGAGTATGTCAGTCCTATCTAATGGGTGACATCTCGTACCTACGCTGGCTTTATAGTTTTGAAACTTAGGGATTACTTCTAGGGATCTCAGTCCTATTCTAGTAGGTGATTCTCCTCCCTAGGCTCACTCGGTGTTGAATCCTACTCCCATCTGAAATACACTAAACTAAATAATAGAGATGAACTGAGTAACTGAACTGAACTGATTAGATAAACTGATACTACTGGTATTGTTTAGCAGAGCTGAACATATTTTACTGAATTTTGATGACTAACAAAATATACTGAGTTCTGAGGACTGATTAAGAGTACTGACGTTACTAAGATTGACTATGAATACTGAAGTTACTGACTGAGTACTGAGATTACTGAGATTACTAAACTACTGAGACTACTGAGATTTCTGAGTTTTCCTGAGTCATATGACTGACTGAATTCTATAGATCATGACTTAAGTGAGAGTACCGTGATAACATGACATGGATCTAGGCACATAGATATATTTTTCGAGTACAAATACCCCCAGGACTCGATGCAAGCAAACTGACACAACATGACTGACTTGATTATAAGATTGGAGTCCACAATTCACACTATCATAAGTAGGGGATATTATGCTTCATGTAGTTCTTCGACATCTTAAGCATAGTAAGGAGTGCATGGATATATTTTATGTAAATATTTTATATGTCCATTATCATAAATGCTTCATATCACAACAATAGAAACACATAAATAACATAGAATTTATATTTAAGTATATAGCTAACATGGACTTGTCATTTAGATATCATGGAACCACGTAAACATGAATTTCTAGCATCCTAAGCATTTTATCAAACACCTTGCATGCATAATATTGAGCATAGGTGACTTAACAAATTTAGAAATCTTGAACCACCCAAATTCATGGGTTTTCAACTAACCTAATCACATAATTTATGAAAAACACATCAAGATACAACCTTGAATCCAAACAACAATCATCAACATAAATATAGTCATAAAACAATAAGGAAATAACAATTTATAATTTAAAAAATGATTCTTGAGCTCCATGGATGAAAGAGACCCATGGATAAAAACTATGCATACCTTAGATTAAGAATTTCTGAAGATGGATGGCAAAATTTCCTTGAAATAGACTCTTCTATTAAAACCCTAGGGCTTGTTCTCTAGAGTTTTGATCATGAAAGAAAACACTAATCTTGTGGTTGAGAGTGTATGAGAGTGTGGCTCTAATATTGGTTTGGATTTTTGGGGGTATTACAATATCTCCCTCTTAAAAATATTTGTCCTCGAATGATGATTTCTTAAGAGGGGAGAAAAGATAAAACGATGCATATAAAAAATGAATTACTGATCATGATTTCATGACTGACATGACTAAAAACTGCGCATATCTTACTATACATGTATATCTGATGCATGGGTAGCTGATTTATGAATGTAGGACTGAGTATTCCGATAAACTGAGTTTCTCAAACTGAGAATGCATATCTGATGCTTAACTGATAAGATGAATCCATGCACATCTAATACATGACTATATGACAGACATGATACGTCAAGGCATGATTGAAAGTACTCATAAGCTGACCACATATATCTGATGCGTAAATACATGGCTGAACTAACTCACAAAAATGTGAATGAATATGAAATGGTAAAGGCACTAGGATTGAACTGAAACATGAGAACATGACTGACTCTGCTATGTGACATATGGACTAAATATCATGAACTCAACTGAACCTCTTAATACCTGACTTACAGCTGAGGTCTAACTTGAAGGTCAGCTTATAAGTAACCTCTATTCTAGATTGAATTCGTTATTCAAGGAGAAATTGAAGGATCTAAGGATTGAGAGAATTAAGAGAAGGTAGGGTATATCCCCCTTGGGATGCTATGTCCCTCTAAAAAGATACTGGGTGATGCACAGGGCATCTACAAACTAGATTATAACTAAAATTTGGGAGTCTGAAAGTAATGCATGATGCATCAGATGAACTAGGGATACTCATGACATAGTCTTGATTTATCTGATTAGTGAAGGCGTAGCATGAGTCATGGAAACTGAGAATACTAGAGAGCATGATATATGTACATGAGTCAGGAGCTGCATGACCTAATTCTGGAATGTCTGAGTTCATGGAATATGATTTGTAACACTGAGTGATCTAGGACTAAATTCCCTATGCGGGGAACTAAAAGTGCACATAATTTTATGGAATGCGTGTGAATGTAAGCAGTATTTATGGAATCTGAGACATTAAGCATGCATAGGCATTATGCCAACTAAAATATGAAGCTTTACGCTGAGATAAGGATGGGTCGTGAATCGTCTTCCCGGACTGCTTTTCTATACATACTAGCACTACTACTGGAATCTGAGACCCTGACATGGGTACTTCATCTACCATCCCCAATTGGATTTAAGCCATCATCATAATTTTGTGAGCACTAAACTAAACTCTTAACCGAACTACAATCATCATCACATACTTACACTCTGATTAACACATGCTTGCCTAACTAAACACATCATCTACCCCCATTTCCCTTACATACTACTAGTATTACATTTACACCTTCATGCTTAATTTAAAGTCAATAAACTTAAATTTCTAACTTACACTATTTAAGACTACTGATTCTTTCTGACATAACTATCCCCATGAATACATAGTCTGTTCAATTTGGATATCATTATCCCAACTCTACTACTGCTAAACTCGTAGGTTTATGCTTATAACTCTAGTCATATGCTATCATAGGATTTTGAGAAGTGATCTGCTGGCATATCTAAATCTAGGTTTGACAATGAGTTCTCATGATCATGAATGACAATGATACAACTTTGGGACATAACTTAACTGATGGGATACTGTTGAGCAAGAGGGAAATCCCATAGCTATCTGTAGGGACTATTTGAGAAAGCCCTATCTGTAGGACTTGAGTTTCACAACTTCTGTTACCTTGAACGTAAGGTAAAGTTGACATTACTAAAGCATGATGAGAATCTACATGAGTTTTCTTAGAGAACCTTTCTATAGCACAATCTGAGACATGAAAAAAGGGAAATTATTCCTAAAACATCTTATAGCCTCCTGCACATAAGTGTGGTGCATAACACACGCATGTACAAGACACTACTAGATGTGGCTTTCAAACTTTGTAGGACTAAATTGAACCCTAGGCTCTGATACCAAGTTTGTAATGCCCTGATTTTTTAAACTGAAATGCTACATGGTGCGCATGACCCAGAAGGACCACAAGCTAACCCATGATTGATATTTGTACCTATATACTGCATAATATATCATAAAATATGGAAACATAAACATGAAAGGACATAAGGTTTGCACTGAATAAATGTCTAATAATAAAATGTCTGAAAAAGGTATAACAATACCAAAACAGGTCATAAATACTGAAAATAATGAGATCTAAATATCTAATTTGACATCTAGTATGAAAGCCTCTAACTAAACTGAATAAGGAGTTGAATGAACATGCCTCTAACTAACTCCATCTAGCAACTGAATAGTAAATATAGCAATAACAATATTGTCCTCGAATGAGAAGGACACACTACAAACTATGAACACTGGAATGCTACAGCTGATCTGGAGCTCGTGCCTCTGGACCTATGGTGTAAAATAAGGGAAAAATCCATAGCGCAAATGTGTCAGTACGTCTGAATGTACTGAGTATACGAGTGAGGTAGGCTAAATGCAAAGGTTTATATGAATGAACAATGCTGACTAATATGAATGTGAGAATACACATATGCATACATAACTATAACTGAACTTATGGAGATACTGACTACTGAGTCTAAATACGGACAATATGAGTGTACTGATACTGAGATACTAAATAGATGAATGACTATTTCTGACAGTTCGAATTAGGAAGAACTGGTTTGGTTGACTATGTCTGACAATCCAAAGTTAAATACTGATATCATGAATTCTAATAACTGATATGACTATGATGATCAGCCAAAATGATATAGCTCATACTGAGCAACTGTCTCTGACAGTCTAAGTTTTGATGGAATTGTCTGAGTTTTGTTCTACTTGGAGTAACTAAATCTGAGATACGTCCTATCTAGAGGGTGATCATGAGTATACTAATAATAATGATGATTTGACTTAGTATAAGATCAGTCCTATCTGGCGGGTGATCTTTAAATCTAATAATTCTGATACTGATTTGTCATAGTTAAGATCAGTCCTAGCTAATGGGTGATCTTGAAGTCTATTTAGAATGATAATGATTGATTGTCTCTAATAGTACTGAATTTGTACTACTGCACTGAGTTGACTGTATCTAACAGTCCTGAATCTATAACTAAAACTGTGGGATGTATTCATCTAACCGACATACCCCAAGATAAGCTGACTGGGGTCCAATCTCTGCCCTGACTAGAAGGGGGTATGTACCACACCACTAGTAAAGACATCTGTTATGGAGTTAGTCCTAATCTAGTGGGTGACTCTTGGGATCAGTGACCCCTTAGTATATCTGTCATATATAACAGGTGACATCTGATATTGGGTGTATTTATATGCCTAAGAACCATAATTTATACATATTTTAGCAATGTTTAGGGAACAAAGTGCCTAGTTTCTTATGCTTTTACTCTACTTCTATGTAATTGAGCTAACAGATGAGATTAGCATTATTTCAGGTATTAATGAGATAGATGAAGACATTATAGGACTATGGAATGCGAATGGCATATGAAAAAAGGGAGAGTAGCAACCTGAACAAAATATAGCGCCTAGAAACTACAATCTGGACTAAATGTGGCACCTAGAAACTATGAGCAAGAGTAGTATGTCATTTATAATTAGTTCAGAGACCTAGTAGGACATTGTGCGAGAAAAGATTATTAAAAGGCTTAATGCTGAATTTTTAAGTAGGATTCAATAATTTTGTATCATTTAGAGAAAAGAGAATAGCGGCTTTGGGTGGCGAGAGAGAAAATAGTTTCTTCTCTCTTACTTTCACTATTTACAGACCAAGATCATCTTCTATTTTTTTGTATGATGAATATATTTATGATGATTTTAGTTTTATTCATGAGTAACTAAGTTTATTATTTAGGGTTATGGAAGCCTTGTAGCATAAAATCTATTACTTTGGGTTTTGAATTCATTATGCATTAACTTGTTTATATCATACTCTCTTCGCTTATCTTGAACTCTCATCGTTGCAAACATAGAGGATATGCCTTAAAATGCAACTTATTCGAAAGAAATGTTGTTGTTCAGAAAAGAGAGTAGAGACAAGAAAATAGGATTACCAACCCCTATTTCATAAGTTAATGCCTTAGTAGGTTAACTACTTGGAGATTTCATATTTTTTTGGTAAATGCTTTTGATTCGAGAGAACTAAAGTGAATTATTTCTTGATGGTTGAGAAACACTAGGATTATGTTATTAAATACAACACATTTCTCTTAAACACGATGAATGTATGAATTCGTAATGCCTATAGTTAGGAAGTATTGAAAACGATAAGGTGGACATAACCCTAGCTTGCTCTTTCTCTGAATTTGAATACTACTACACTTATTTCATCCTGTTAAACTAAATTCATTCATTTGTGAACTGAATCAAATCCCCCTATTTATTTTACGAAAATGAATGATTAAAAGTCAACTAATCTACATACAACTTAATTAGCACCATATTCCCTATAGAATTTGACCCCAACCAAGTTGGGTTATATATTTGACAATGACCGCTTATCTATTGTAAGAGAGGTGTAGTTTGGGCGTATCAAATTTTAGCGCCGTTGCTGGGGAATATGGTTGTCGATTGAGTTTATGTGTGTAAGTTGATTTTTAGTCAAGTTTTCTTATTTTACCTTTATTTGTTGTTTTTGTTTATTATAGGCTCATTGTTGTTTATGCCACGAACCAGAAGTTTAGGAGAACCATTATTACCCTTCAATCCTGAACCTCATCTCATTGAAAGAATGGCTAACCAACAGGAAGCTTAAAGGTTAGCCGCTTTGGCTAATGCTCAATTAAACCTCCAAAATGCTGATAACCTAGGTCGAGAACCTAATCCAGACGAAGAGGACCTGGGAGACGATGAATTGTTGGGGCTAGTTAATGGAAAGAGTGCAGAGGACATAGCTGCATCAGTGAATAGAAATGTGAACAGAATTGTCCTTTCAGAGCAAGACCTGAATGCCAAGCTATGCATTTTAATCTGGAGGATGATGATGATGACTTGGATGGAGCCGTTGCAACAGGGGCTATTATTCCTCCACCCTTAGCACCCGGAGCCAAGTTTAATATTACAAGCACTTTGATCTAGCTGTTAAAACTCAAAGGGTTATTTGGTGGACTTGCAGGTGACGACCCAAATATGCATTTAGTTAATTTTGTCTCAACATGCATGTCATTTGACAACCCAGGGGTTGGGCAAAATATAATTCAACTATGCTTATTTCCATTGTGTCTATCTGGAGAGGCAACTCTATGGTTAAGTGGGCTAACTCCTGATTCTATTACCCATTGAAGACAACTAAAAGATGCTTTCCTAGAAAGATTCTTTTTTCCATCCAAGAGAGCATAGTTGAGAGATGAGATAAGCAATTTCAGACAAGTTCCAACTAAATCTCTCCATGAGACTTAGGAGAGGTTTAAGAAGAAGCTTATGTGGTGCCCAAATCATTAGATGACCAATGTCCACTTGATGGACAAATTATATTGGGCCTTGAATTCGGTTATCAAGCTAGTGGTAAATAATGGTGCGGGTGGATCATTCATGGACCTCTCTTTTACTAAAGCTTCTAAGATGCTTGATTGGATGACAAAGCAGAGTAGAGATTGGCATACCATGGATTATGAGGAAGCAAGCTCTACTATATCTATTGGCATGACTGCAGAATAGAGGTGAACAGAAGAAGAGCGTGACCAGGACATGGCTCACCTGAAGATGGAAATAGATCTTCTCACTAATGATCTATTATCAGGAAAGACAGAGAAGGTTAAAGTTACAGCATCATGGGGGGAGGGGGGGTCTGACTCCAATCCTAAGAAAGACGCTAATTACTTGAACAATCAGATGGGTTTCCGATTTGGTGGCCAAGGAAATCGAGGTTGGAACCATCAAGGAGATTGGAAGAGTAAAAGTGACAAGAGTGCACTGTATGTACCTCCTGGAGGCCGTGATAATGCTGCCACTAATTCAAAACAAAGGTCCATGAAGGACATGATGGAGATACTATTAAAGGAAGTTGAGGTAACAAATTTTGGGTTAACTACTGTAAAGAGTGAAATATCTTCCATGAGTAAACTAGTAAATTCACACTTAGTCATTATTAAATAATTAAAGTAGCAGATGGGCCAATTATCCATAGCATTCAACCAAAGATAGAATGGGACTCTACCAAGTGATACAGTTCAGAATCTGAGAATTGATGGATCGTGTATGACCATTACAACTAAGAGCGGTAAGATGTTATCTAGTCCAGGTTTTGGAGCTTTCTCTTATACTGATAAGGTTGAAATGGATTGGGAGATGGTTGATAAATCTCCAGTAGTGCTTGTGGCATTTGGAGTTTTGAAAAAAAGAGTGCGGAAGTTAAACAACCAACTAAGCCAAAGCATGTTAGTGATATGGAGCATGGCATAAGAAAGGAAGCAAAATTTGCTCCAACTAAAATCCTAAGGCCTCCACCCTCATTTCCATAACGATTATATAATAAAGAAGATGATGGAAAGTTTAGCAAATTCATGGATATGTTGAAGTAGTTGACTATGAATGTACCCTTAGTTGAAGCACTAGAATAGATTCTCGAATATTCTAAGTGTATGAAAGACCTGCTGATAAAAAAAAAGACTGTGATCTATGAAATGGTAAACAATCTTCATCATTGTAGTGATATTGCTAAAAGATCTATTATTCAGAAGAAAGATGATATTTACTATTCCATGTATAATTGGATTGCTAAAGTTTGAAAAGGCCTTTTCTGATCTTGGGGGAAGTATCAATCTTATGACATTGATGGTTTTCAAGTAATGGGGTTTGGGAGACCCTACGCCCACCAATATGTAACTTCTAATGGCATATAGATCGGTAAAATGGCCGAGTGGGATTCTACATAATGTACTTGTAAAAGTTGCTGATTTTATATTTCCTGCCGACTTTGTAATTCTTAAATGCAAAGTGGACTGTGAAGTACCCATAATTTTAGGTAGGCTGTTCTTAGCAACTGGGATAGTGTTAGTTGATATGGAGCTGCATGAGCTTAATTTTAGGCTCAATGAGAAAGAAGTTAGCTTTGAAGTATGTCGGTCTATAAAATAACAAAAAAAGATTAGTGTCTTCTCAATTGTTGATGTATTTTATGAAGATGAGAGAGATGTACCAGTTAAGGATATGTCTTTTGTGGAGACCATTGCTTGTTTCGTTGGACTTGCAAGTAAGGATGTGAGTGACTACAAAGTGGTTGGACTAGGAATAAAGCATTTTCTTGATCTAGCAAATGAGTTACAAAAGATATCATAGATGTATCTTGACGAAGTCTGAGTAGTCAAGATAATCGAGACGTGCCGTGATTTTAAATCTGGCGCTGCATGGGGCAAAACCCCTAATTTTATTTTCACATTATTATGTTAAAAAAAAATACAAAAAGAAGAGTTGAGCCACGATCGAAACTACGATGCTTGGTGGGAGGCAACCCATCTCTCTAATTATTTTTGTTGTTTTTGATAAGTGTAGGTGCACGAAGTACTAAGGAAAAGATCAGTACCAATTTTGATTTGGAAGCGAACCATGTCAATGGTGGTAAGTTTTGGAGTCTTGGGAACATTATAGGTAAGTTGAAGTGGTCAAATGTGTAAGGCTCAAGTATGATTCGCATTAGAGTCGAGCTTCGAATTATGTTAATTCGACCAAAAAAGTTTTACGATTCCACTTTATTTTGTGACTTTCAATGAGGTATGTGGTGGTAGCGTAGGTATTGACCTTTCTGACCAAGAGTTCGCCGTACATCCCATTGTACATGCTCATTGGACGAACTATGTGATACCCTATGTGCCGCATATAAAAATATAGGCGATAAGGTATGCACCGCATATTCCATCGCCTATGATTACTTCCTCACTTAGGCGATAACTTAGGTGCCGCCAATATCAACATAGGCGATAGGTTAGGCGCCGCTTATACCATTGCCTATGCTCACTACTTGACATAGGCGATAGGATATGCGCCGCATTTCCAATAGCCTATGCTTACTAGCTAGTTGCTTTGCTACTTGTTTTGTAATAAAATAGTACTAAATAACTTTTCTATTTGCTCCAATGATAATTTCCATGCAGGTGGCATGACTCCTAATGTGGATGAGAAGTACTACTTGCCAGGTTCTTTATCTTATTATTTGCACTAGGGACAACGTTGAGCTTAAATGTCGGGTGGCTTGGTACTTTTCTACTTGTTTTGTAAGAAAATAGGACCTTCTCTTTAGCATTTTTCTATTATAGGATTAGCTATTTTGTTTATTTTTTTAGTTATGTAGTCATAATTAGGTTCTTTTCTTGATGATGGATGGATAACGACCTTCTTAAGAGAAAATCAGTCATTTAATTTTATGTAACTATTCTTGTGGGTGACATGACATTATAACATAAGTATACGATGGATCATTACATTTGAAACACCTAGGCTCTAGTTGTGACTCTTGTTGTAATTGTTGGTTTTATTTGAATTCATGAAATTATTGGGTCGAGAATCTATAATGCTCCTAATTGAGTTGACCATGTGCCATGAGTCTGTAAGACTGATGCATATTCCTTAATACAACTGATGCTAGAACTTGCCTGGTGTGTGTGCAAAGCGAAATAAAGATTGTGAGTTTAAGAGATGATTTAGGCATTTCTTTGATAGCCATTGTTCATACCTTCTTTTGACCTACCTTTGTACATTATCTTAGCTAGCCCCGGTGAGCCTTTATCTTGTTCTTTTGTTAGCCTCATATGTAGCCTATTTTGTTCTTTAATAGACCGTAATTTGATCCAAAAGCTCCTAAGCACTTTAGTGTAAAATCAATGTGAGTTAGGAGTTTGACATAAGAGAAAAAAGGTGAAATTGATGCCCTAAAGTCTAGTTATTGGCTTGAGAAATTGATGTGGTTGGTACTAGCTAAAACTATTGAAAAAGTTCAAAATTTTATCCCGAACATGTTACAGTGAACCTGTTTTGGCCCTGGTCCTTCTTGGATATTGTGCACCTCAACTAAGAAAAATTGCTTAAGTTAAGGGTGGCTATTATAGGGGTACATGACATAAAAAGGGTGCAAATATATATATTTATATATATATATATTTGAAAGGGTTGCATACTCCCACCATAGAGTTATTAATTGAGCTTAATGAGTTGGGGTGAAAAACAAATCTGTGAAGATAGCAGAAGTGGAAGTTGGTAGTTAGAGGTTGGTCTTGATTGCATAATGTAGTATATTAAAGCGCTTAGGGAAGATAGTCACTATTTCTGGCCAAAATGGTTCCTAGTCATCCTTTAGCCTACATTACAACCCATAAAAGCCCTATATGATCCTAATCTTTGCATTCCGATAGTAGTGGAGTATTACACTAAGGGAAAACATATGGTCATCAGTTGTAATTTGTGAATTCTTCGTGAGGGTGAGCGTAACTTGATTCTTGTACCCATTTTGTTAGAAATTTCATGATTGTGAGTGATTATGGGTAAGTTTCTTGTTATAAGGGCACATAATTGATGAATGTTGGGTAATTTATATGATTTCTATGCTTAAACAATATGCATTAAATTTTCAATGTAATGAGTCTATTCTTGAGGGTAGGTTGTCTCTAGTAATGATTCCTGAATCTACATCTTTTTCGTAATTGTTGTGTGAGCCTATTGGAGCATCTTGTCTTCTTTTATGGGTTCTAATGCTAGTGTAGTATGCATAAATGGATATGTTGTTCGAGGACAAACAAATCTTTAAATGTGGGGTGGTGATCTTAGGTGTATTTATACGCCTAAGCACCATAATTTATTCATATTTTAGCTATGTTTAGAGAACAAAGTGCCTAGTTTCTTATGTTTTTACTCTACTTCTATGTAATTGAGCTAACTGATGTGATTAGCATCATTTTAGGTATTAATAAGGTAGATGAAGACATTATGGGTCAATGGAATGCGGATGGCATATAACACAAGAAAGTAGAAACTTAGACAAAATGTAGCGCCTATAAACTACAATCTGGACCAGATGTGGCGCCTAGAAACTATGTCCAAGACAAGTTTGTAATTTATAATTAGTTCTGGGATCTAGAAGGCGATTATGAGAGAAAAGATTATTAAAAGGCTTAAAGCTGAATTTTTAAGGAGGATTCAATAATTTTGTATTATTAAGAGATAGGAGAATAGCGGCTTAGGGTGGCGAGAGAGAAAAACATTTCTTCTCTCTCGCTTTCACCATTCGCACACCAAGATCGTCTTCTAGTTTTTGGTATGATGAATATATTTATGATGATTTTCGTTTTATTCATGAGTAGCTAAGTTTATTAGTTAGGGTTATGGAAGCCTTGTAGCATACAATCTATTACTTTG
>JAPEIP010000008.1:133065994-133110758 GCA_026120095.1 Capsicum chinense | reverse complement strand
CACACCAAGATCGTCTTCTAGTTTTTGGTATGATGAATATATTTATGATGATTTTCGTTTTATTCATGAGTAGCTAAGTTTATTAGTTAGGGTTATGGAAGCCTTGTAGCATACAATCTATTACTTTGGGTTTTGAATTAATTATGCATTGACTTGTTTATGTCATACTCTCTTCGCTTATCTTGAATTCTCGTGGTTGCAAACATAGAGGATATGACTTAAAATGCAACTTGTTTGAAAGAAATGTTGTTTTTCAAAAAGATAGTAGTGATAATTAAATAGGATTACCAACCCCTATTTCATAAGTTAATGCCTTAGCAGGATTAACTACTTGGATATTTCGTATTATTTTTGGTAAACGCTTTTGATTCGAGATAACTAAAGTGAATTAGTTCTTGATGGTTGAGAAACACTAGGATTATGTTATTAGATACAATATATTCCTCTTTAAACACGATGTATGTTTAAATTCATAATGCCCATAGTTAGAAAGTATTGAAAACAATTAGGTGGACATAACCCTAACTTGCTCTTTCTCTGAATTTGAATACTACTACACATATACATCTTGTTAAACTGAAACCATTAATTTATGAACTGAATCAAATCATCCCTATTTATTTTACAGAAATGAATAATTAAAATTCAACTAATCTGTATACAACTTAATTAGCACCATATTCCCTATGGGATTAGACCCCAACCTAGTTGGGTTATATATTTGACAATGACCACTTACTCTCTCGTATGAGAGGTGTAGTTTGGGTGTATCAATATCTCGTACCTACATTGGCTACGTAGTTATGGAACTTAGGGATAGCTTCTAGGGATCTCAGTCTATTATAGTAGGTGAGTCCCCATCCCTAGGCTCACTCAGTGCTGAATCCTACTCCTATCTGAAATACACTAAACTGAATAACAAAGATGAACTGAATAACTGAACCAAACTGATTAGCTGAACTTATACTAGTGGTATTGTTTAGCGGAGCTAAACTGAGTTTACTGAATTTTGATGACTAATAACATATGTTGTGTTCAGAGGACTGGTTGAGAGTATTGAAGTTACTAAGATTGACTATGAATACTGAAGTTATAGACTGAGTACTGAGATCGCTGAGATTACAAAACTACTAAGACTACTGAGATGTTTGAGTTTTCCTGAGTCACATGATTGACTGAATTTTGTAGATCATGGCTTAACTGAGAGTATCGTGATAACATGACATGGCTCTAGGCATACAAAAATATTTTTCGGGTATGAATACCCTCAGGACTCGATGGAAAGAAATTGACACAACATGACAGACTTGATCATAAGATTGGAGTCCGCAATTCACATTGTCATAAGTAGGGGATATTATATTTCATGTAGTTCTTCAATATATTAAGAATGGTAGGGAGTGCAAGGATATATTTTATGTACATATTGTATATCGTCATTATCATACATGCTTCATACAACAACAATAGTAACACATCAATAGCATGGAATTTATAGTGAAGTATATAGCTAACATGAACTTGTCATTTAGATATCATGGAACCATGTAAACATGAATATCTAGCATCCTAAGCATTTTATCAAACACCTTGCATGCATAATATTGCGCATAGGTGTACTTAACAAATTTAGAAATCTTGAACCACCCAAATTCGTGGGTTTCCAACTAACCTATTCACATGATTCATGAAAAACACATCAAGAGACAGCCTTGAATCCAAACAACAATCATCAACATGAATATAGTCATAAAACAACAAGGAAATCATAATTTATAATTTAAAACATGATTCTTGAGTTCCACGGATGAAAGGGACCCATGGATGAATACTATGCATACCTTAGATTAAGAATTCGTGAAGATTTATGGCAAAATTTCCTTGAAATAGTCTCTTCTATGAAAACCCTAGGGTTTGCTCTTGAATGTTTTGATCTTGAGAGAAAACCCTAATGTTGTAGTTGAGAGTGTATGATAGATCTTTTTGAGATGTTTAACTAAAGAGAATAGATGATAATATGCTCCTTGAGGGTTATAAGTCGTGGGAAGTGAAGGAAAGAGACCAAAATACCCTTACTAAAATAAATTCCCAGTCTGACGACATTTGTGACAAGGTGTCAAAAATGTGACAAGCCATCAAAAATGTCGTCACACAGGAGTTGGAATTGATGGTTTCTGCCTAAGTATGATACATTTGTGACAAGATATCAAAAATGTGACAGGCCATCAAAATCGTCGTCTCACACAAGCTAGATTCTGACTAATGCTGATGATGTTTGTGAAAAGTCATCAAAAATGTTATAGGCCATAAAAAATGTTGTCATACAGGAGCTGTAATTAATTGTTTCTTCCTAAGTCTGACAATACTTTTGACAGGGCGTCACAAATGTGGTAAGCTATCACGAATGTCGTCACACTGTTTCCAACTTGACATGCTGGAGTAAAATAGGAATAACTCTTTGCTCCTATATTGAATTTATGTGAAATTGGTATCGTTGGAAATACAATTCAATTATATATCTGTTGATAGGTCATGATCTAAAAAATTCCAAGTATAATGAGTGACATGCTCATTTGAATTTGACTATACTAATATCCTTCTCAAGAATTCAGTCGGTTAGGAATGTTTTGATTCATCTGATAGCTGGGAGTTATTTGAAGCCTTAATATACATCTAACTTACTCATAAAACAATAAAAGAACCATGATGTACTATGCATGAGCTTGGTACATGGCTCTAATATTGGTTTGAATTTTTTGGGGTATTACACACGAAGTGCCGTTAAAGCAACACTAGGTTTCTTAATTATTAACCTCTTAGGTGGCGTAGTGTCTGCTTAAGAGATACCTGAATGCCTTGTCAGGCTATAAAAACCCCATTTATCCTATTTTTCCTTAATTTTCATCAATTTTTAAGGATATTAAAGCCTAAAAAGTTGGAAAACTTAGGAGAATCATTTGTAGGTTATTTTGGAGCTTTGGTGAAGTTAATTTACACATTTATTCTTCAAATTTGTGGTAAGCTTTCATCAATTTCATTTTTTCATTCTCTATATGTTTCTAATATACCTAAAAACTTGGTCGCTTTACTGTTGCACCATTAAAGCTCGGAATTCACCTAGTTTTAGGGTAAATAATCCTTGAGCAAAGTGGAATATTGTGTTTTTTTTTAAGGTCCAATTCAGTAAATGAGCCCCACATGAGATTCTTACATAGTTTTGGACCCAAACCTTTAGTAGTACAATATGGATATCATTATTCTTATTTTGATTAGTATATTGTGATTTTAAAAGAGTTGAACCTTGTGGAAGATTCTCAAAATGGGAAATCAGTGGTTTATAGGATTTTTAGGGTCTTTCATTGGCATCCAGATAGGCTAGGTTTATGTTTCTTATAGCTCAAGATAATTAGTTGTATAATTATGATACTATGCTATATATAGGATAGAATTTAGGCATTGTAATCATGATTTGTATGATTAGTCTTATTTTGATTGCTCCAAATATCGTGTAATCATAATTTGGGTGAAATTGACCTATTAAATAACTTTAGGTGGAATTTACTTTGTTTCTTATATTTTTTTTAGAATTTCTATCTTAGGGATAATTATTGCTTATTTAATATCTTTAAATAAATTTATATACCCTAACCTAGTTCGGGTAGATTTTTCCCAAAAATGGATTTTGGGAATTAGAAGTGGGCCACTCTGACCCACTTTAGGCTAAGACTTGTGTTAGCTAATGTAGACTTATTTACACATATTAAACCATTATTAATGATTTTTTTGGGATTTTGAGTAGATTGAATACTTAATTATTATGCTAGTTTGGTATTTGGAGTTGGTGTACATTTCAGGTAAAATCCAATGGTTTATTGCTATAGTTTACTTATATGGTTCATTGATATAAATTATGAGTACTGTGTATTGGCATGGTTTATGGATATGATCTATTAAAAAGATTTCTTGTTCAACGTCTATAATTGATGATGACATTGATACTATGAGATCCAATTCTAGACCGACAAATGATGTTATGATGTTGATATTACTTCGGATGATATGATGATGATAACATGAGTTCCTCTTCAAGTATGGCAGTGGGGTTTGTGAAGGATGTGATATGGTATAGATGGTTTGATGGTTATAGATGATATTTCATAAAGTAATGGATCTTCGGCCCTTTATTTCCATTGATTGTACCCTCTTAGCTTATGGGGTTTGTGTTGGATTATTTACTTTTTTTACTTTTTGGCTTATCTAGGGCAATTTAGTAGTCATAAATTTTTTATATCAACAATACTTTCTAGATATATTTATTTATACATAGTAGTGTTGGAGCTTATTTCTAGGTTTTGCTTATAACCTCAACTTTCCTTATTTTATCTTTATCTTATCGTATTTATATCATGATGTAGATTCATTGGCTGGTGATTCCTACTAAGTACTCATTATTTTGTTACTACTATTATATTTTTGTAACTTTTTGTCCAGATCTGAGTACTACTAGCTGTCGCTGATGTAATGTTCGTACTGGGTTGATTTTGGAGATTAGGTGAGCTCTTAAAGAAGAATTTACCCTTTTTATGTTATTATTCATATGTTGCCATTTATTTACCAAGACGGATTGTATTTGACTATTTCTGTACTTATATTTCATATGTAGTAGCACTAGTACAAACATTACTAGGTCATGGGATGATATTTGTTCTTTTTTCTAACTAGTTGACTATTATGACTGCCTTATTGCTATTTCTAGTCTTTAATTATTGATTTCTAGATTTTAGGCCATTTTCCACAATGTTAACCGATTGCTTATAGCTTTGAGCTACAATTTGGCGTACTAGAAAGATATTGTAGGTACCATCATGACTGATAAATTGAGTCATGATAAATTAGTATTATTTTCAGTAGCAAGTCATTAAGTAGGTTTCATTGGTAAGGTTGGTAAAAGGGCAAGTGTCTAGTGAAGTCCCGTGGATTAGAATGATAATGCCTATTTCTTATTTTTAGGAGGATATAGGACATTATTAGGAGTTATTCATTTCTTTCACTCATTCTGTACTAACAGTCTAAGTTGGTTTTTAAAGCATTTTTTGGTTTCACTCTTTCGCATATTTCTAGGACATTTGCTATTATTATATGAGATAAAGATCTTGAGATCGAGCATAAGGATCTTATCACTATTCATAGATAACTTAGAGGTCGTGGATAGGATAGAGATGTGTCCCCATATAGGGGCAAGCATAGGGGGCCTTCACAAGAATCTATTTCTATCATTTAGCTAGAGATTCTTCCACCCCATATAATGGTGGGCTAGAGATCAGCCCAGGACCACCGGGGTTTATTTCTTCTTTAGTGATTAGAGATGCTTTGGTTTAGATTTTGGGATTTATTGGAGTGCACTATATGATGGTGCACAGTCTATGCATCAAAGTGGTACTGAGGAGAGGTCATACACCATTGCTGCGACTCGTAAAGTTAAGGTCTTTCCTACATCGATGGCAGCTTGCTCGGCAGGTAGTTTCCTAGCCTGCTTTATTTTTTGAGGAGCTGAAGATGTTTGGTAGATTCTTGAGATTGGTTCCACCTAGATTTTTTGGTGCACTAGGTAATGATATGTATGAGTTCTTGATTGCTTTTGAGGATAGGCTTCATAATTTGGGCCTAGTTAAGAACCATGTTATGGATTGCACTATTTTTCACTTGGACATGGCAAATCGACATTGGTGGAGAGTTCATCTTGTTCCAAGATAGTTGGATCTCCCCTTTTGACATGGATATAGTTCTCCTAGATATTCTTGGAGATGTATATTCCTCATAGCCTTAGGGATAATTTGAGAGATAAATTCTCAAGGTTGGAGGAAGTTTCCATGACTATTGTAGATTATGAAGGATGATTTAATGAGCTGGATAGACATGCTACTTCTATTTTGACTACTAAGTATGAGAGGGTTCATTGCTTTGTTGGGGGATCAAGAGTTTCTCTTCATATATACACATAGAGTTTGGTTGATGTGCGTGATGAGTAGTAAATTTACCACTCATTTAATGCAAATTTGTGCACACTACTAATATTAAATGGTATAAATGAGGAGAATTTTCAATTTGAATGCACTAATTCTCTTTTTTTTTGCAGTTTTATTGGTAAATTGGAGAAAACAAGTGAAGTGAGCTAAAATGTGAATAAAAATAGGCAAAGTAGTGCAAAAGCTTAAAAATCGAGAGTTGGGATAGACCTTAGTTACTGCGATTGTAGTCTGAGGGCAGAGATTGTTGTAGTTAAGGCTAGGTCAAAGCTTGGTGATTGTGATTAGTTCAATTCTATCACGGGTGTTACGATTATGATTAAGTAATGGCGATCATGATGGTGCAAAATTATTCAAAGGGCAGACTAGTTATTCCATACTACTGGTTCCAATCCTTCAAAGGTCAAAAACCTTTTAGTTTATAGATATCATAAAATCTATCAATTTTTGGCTTTGTAAAAAATCATTACTAAATTAGAAAGATTGTTGCAGTCAATTTTCCATGTCAGTTTACTTGTAATTGAAGTTCAATTTGAGAACACTCTTGCATGTAACTTCAATGGAAGCTTTGAATGGAAATTTAGGTATATTTCTTCTCTCAAAAATAATGAATTGCTAATCATATATCTTGGGGTTATTTTTGAATAGGGTGCTAATATGTGTGGGACTTTATTGTTTGTGTGAATTCTTTATTAATAATATTGGGTTTCAAAGAATACTTTATTCTTAAATTAGTGAGTGAAAGCCCTAATTTACCAAAATCCCATATCATCATTTAAAGAGGGATATGGGTATGCTTTTAGATTCCATATCATCCATGAAAGAGGGATATGAGTGACAATTATTTGTGAACAATAATTAGAAGTTAGCTTATTTCTTTACATTGTCTTAGAAATAAGGATGAATTGTGAATTTGCTATGTCGGGCATCTTTCTCAAAATGGGGATGCTCAATTTAGGTTTTTGGTTGATTTGTTTGCTATATGCATAAGATATTTGAAAGGATATATGGGTGATATTTTGGTGTATGGTTTAAGAACGAATATCAAAACCCCTAACCTAGCCTACCCATATAGTTATTAATTAGAGTTTGCATTAAGTTAGCTTATTCATTTATATTGTCTGAGAAATAAGGATGGATTGTAAATTTGCTATGTCTTGGGTATCTTTCACCAAATAGGGATGCCAATTGAGGTTTTGGGTTGATTTTCTTGCTATACGCAGGAGGTATTTGAAAGGATCCATGGGTAATATTTTGGTTTTCGGTTTAAGAACTAATGTCAATACCCCTAACCTAGCCTACCCATACAGTCATTAATTAGAGTTTGCATTTGGTTCTCTTGTACCATACACTATTTTCCCATAGGAAGACATAATCCCAAAATTATTCCCCTATTGGAATATTATCAATAATTGATTCTCTAAATTTGAAGTTTAATTAGAATTTGTTCAAAAAACCTTTCAATCCATACCCCCAAAATTTTAATTTATTTCTTATTTTCTATTTACATTGTGAGTTAATATTTAGTAGCTTTCACCAATACATTGGAATCAAATACTAGTTACACTCTTTATGGATTCAACCTCATCTCAATTTAGGTTATTTTATTGACAACGATTGTCCTACACCAAAATAATTGTATAGATAAGCATGTTCAAAATGATGTTGTTGCCGGGGAGTGAAACTTAGTTTTTGCTTGTATGGTATTGGTAGTGACTTTGGGTTTAACCGTAGTGTGTGCTAGTTATTTTTGTTGTTGATTTTGTTTATTTATAGGTGATTTCAATAGTGTACATAACACAATGAGTGACCATGTAGATAATGTCAGGACCTTTGATCGGACCCTGGATGATGAAGACTACTTCCACAATGCGGGTCATTCTAGTGCCATATGCATCCCATAAACTTAAGGTATTGGGATCTTCCATATCACAAGTGTGATGTTATACATTATTCAAATTAAAGGATTCTTTGGGGGTTAACCTAATGAATACCTAAACTTGAACTTGAAAAATTTTGTGTAGGTTTGTGCCCCGTTAGACATTTCTCACGTTTCACAAAAATCCATACAGTTACGCCTCTTCTCATTCTTTTTAATGTGTAAGGCGGTGTTTTTGTTAAGGTCTCTTTCTCTTGACTCAATCACCTTGTGGGTCCAGCTTAGCGATGCTTTCTTAGATATTTACTTCCCGCCACTAATGTTGTTTCAATTGCAGGATTAAATTATTAATTTTTGTCAACTCAATAGAGAGCTTCTCTATGAAGTTTAGGAGAGTTTTAATGAAAATATTTTGTAATGTCTTAATAATGAGGTACCATGTAAGATTCACCTACCAATATTCTATAGGTCGTTAGACCAACTCAATAAGATTGTGGTGGATAATGAGGCCAGTGGATCATTTGTGAAGTTGTCATATGGAGTGTCTTTAATTTTTCTTGAGCAAATCACATATCAAAATAGAGGATGACACACCCGGGACACCAAGTTACCTTAACGGTCCCCAACCACCTTTTATATGGATAAGGAACAAGGAAATAAAGAAAAAGAGAGGGAGGAACATATGGCAAAAATGATAACACAATTAGACCTCCCTACAAAGCATATGATGAGTGAATCCACAAAAATTGTCAATTTCGTGTCATCCAAATGATATGACAAATAATAATCCAAGAGGCTTTATGATCACATTAGATATTTGGTAAACTATTTGGGGAGTTCCCGCTCGACCTATCAAAACCAAGGTTGGAACGATTGTAATTGAAAAAAAGGAATGGTGTTATTATAATTGAGATCATAATTGGAGGGATAAATAAAGAGAGTATGATTGACATATAGTCCCCATGACCGACTAAAGAGCAATAAGTCTAATCTCATGTATCACAAAAGGTTCAAAGCTGAGGATGTGATTACTAGAATCTTGATGACAATGGAAGGAACAAAAAAGATGATTAGAGAATTAAAAGGAGACTTTTCTCAAATCAACCAAATGGTTGTATTACACTCCGCTTTATTCAATAAATTGGAGACCCAAATTGGTCAAATCTTAACCGTACTCAATGCTTAGCCCAAGGGTGGCGTCCCTAGTGGTACAGTGGAAAATCTAAAAAATGATCTCATGTCTTAGTAGTTGTCACTTGTAGCGGTAATGAATTTGGTGAACAACAAGTTAAGGTAAAATAAAAGTTTCATTAAGATCTAGTGAAAAAAATAAGAATCATGTGTGTGAGCCTAATGATAAAGCTCAAAATCCTTAAGTAGGATATGATGAAGAATATATGATAAATGAAGTGATGGTTGATGAGGATGGAACTCCTATGGTAGTTGAGGGTGATAAAATGATATGTGACCCATTGTCCAAAATCAAAATCCCTCATTTTTCTCATAAAATATTCATAAAAGGAGGAAAATGTCAAATTTAAGAAGTTCCTCATCAATCTTAGCAATCTTTCAATCAATATGGGATTGATCGAAGCCATTAAAGATCTTTGGACATTCACAGATATAAAATCTTTTGATTTTGAAAAGAGATTCTTGAGCTTTATGGGTGAAATGGACCCATGAATCAACACTTGACATACCATGATTGTGATTTTCTTGAAGTTTTGGAGGGATTCTTAAGATTTGCATTTGAAACTTGGGGCTAGGGTTTTCTATCATTGAGAGAGAGAGAGATTTATTTCTTGAGAGATATGCGTAAACAAGGAGATAATAGGTCTTTCCAGGGTTTAATGTCGTATATAGGATGATTTGGGGTTTTTAAAATTGAACAAATAGCCCTTAAAATTAAATGACGGAACCTAAAAAATCCTAATTTTATATACTGGTGCGACATGGTGAAATTGCGCCAGCTCACTAGTAACTGGGCAATTGGGAAACTGGTTGGTTGCGTGAAGAGCTTTTTAGGATGACTTCTGTTCTCAGGTAAATCTTAGTACAACCTTTAATCCTCAGAATAACGGGCAGTCATAACAAACTATTCAAGTTCTCGAGGATATGCTTCGATCTTCTATTATGGATTTTGAAGGTCAGTGGGATAAGGATTAAGCTTTGGCAGAGTTTGCACATAATAATAGCTATCATTCAACTATTAAGATGGCGCCTTTTGATGCTTTATATGGAGGGGATTTCATTTTCCATTTGGTTGGTTTGAATCTTTTTAGATTGTACAACATGGTACTAACTTTCTTTAGGAGTCATTGATCTATTTAGGGTAATTTGGGAGAGGTTGAGGGTAGCTTAGGGTAGGCAAAAGGCTTATGTAAATCATAGACTAAGCCTTAAGATTGGGAATTACTGATTGATGTCGCACAAACTATACCTGAAGAAAGATATAATGTAGTAGAAGTCAATCATAGTAACCCAACTAGGTTGGGTTGGTCCCACAAGGAATAGGTTAAACTCATATGTAAAACTTACTAAAGTATCCAGAAGTACGGGAAAGTAAATAGGGGGTGTAGTTATCTCTAAAAATATACTATTTAGAGTACTTTTGGTGGTAAAGAATTTAAGATGAACACTATGACTGTGTTGCCCCTATCTTCTTAACTCTGTAAGTTTCCTGTGCTCAACCCAACTATCTCACTATCGCACCTGTAGAATATTATAACCTATGTATTACCACCTATCTTGTGGTCTCATAGGTAAATCTCATCCATTACCTTTTCAGTCTCAGGGTGTTTCTTAGTGTCATTTGTCTTTGGTCTCAGTTTAACTATTACTTTATGGGTCTCAAGTTATTAAACATGGGTTGATAGCCTAGAATTACTGTCGTATTCCTCTTTTTCAAATCGTAGTCTCTACTATGCAGACAATCTTAAAGGTGAGTTGATACAGTTGGCCACTACTTAGAAATCAATTAACTTAAGGAAATTTCAATACACGTGTGAACAATGATCTTTCTGAATCTCTCACATGCCCTACTTCGTTAATCCGCCAGGGCTCCCAGAACCCTAGCTAACATTATTAGACGCTCATAGTTGTAAAGTAATCCATAGTATTTAATGAAAAAATCATATAATTAATGTCATAATAATGAAGAATAAATCTCACACTCCCAAATGGAATAATAAACCAAAAACTAAGAACAAGAGTGTAAAGTATGTAAAAGTATGTCAAAGCACGTAAACTATTACATAAGGAGCCAAACGATTTCATAGAATCTCAAAATAACAAAGGAAACCTAACAAAAAGAAAATAGGAAAACATTGTCAGCGGTGTTCAAATCTCTGGCAACTAGCCATTATGTCTAGTAACGACTTGTTAGGTTCTGTCATAGCTCCCTTTTGACTTCGGAGGTTATGAATTGTTGTGAGATGTAAGGTATCATTGGCTAGGAATCATGATGACTCTAGTTAATTTCAGCTTTCTATACTTTTTATCCATGCTCAAAGCGACTCTTCATCACGAGTCGTTATTTTTCATCACAACTAGTAAGCTTCACGCATTTACACTAGAACTTCATTTGTCAACTTTCAGAACTTTTGGCTAATGTGCTCCAAGAAGACCCATACCATAACTCATTCTCACTCCTAATGTGTTGCTGTTAGACTTTACTTCACTCTCAAAAGTCAACATCACTCACTGTTCACATAACGACTTGGGTCACAAGTTGTTAGGTGATTAAATAGCTTATTACCTAATCAACACTTCAATTTCTTTTGGACCATTTTCATCCATTTCTAATCCATAGCATTACCAACCTAATATACCTGCAACATAAATAAAACACATATCATATCAAACAAAAAGGCAAAAATATTTGTATATTTTCAGCATTTTAAGCATCAAAAGAGCCGTGAAGCCATGGAACATCAACACAATCAACTTAAAATGTTTTCATGTCTTCAGGCAACAAATTCAAAAAAACACAAACATGATACTTAACCAAAAAGAACCTACGATACCTACGACAATCAATTTAACTTTTATCTAAAAAAACATTACCCCTTCCTACTTTTACATTTAAAAACTAAGGCTGTGTGAATTCATGAAGAACTACAATATGACAGAAAGGAATAAGTCTATGGAATTACATTAACAAATAAAAACCAAGAATATATATGCATTACATTACCCAAACATACAATCAGTTAGTAACACAACCCATGCGCCCTCACATCAAAGAAGTTCCACTTACTCAGATAAATTATTCATGTCAATGTAGGGAAGGTCGTGACACACTCACACTCATAAAGAAGTTCCAATAATGTGCACAAAATAATATAGGATTGACCTTATTTTTATTACCCTAGTTTTCAGACACTAAGGTTAGGATTACTATAGGACTTTACTAGGCTTGTAATGTCGTCTTGGGGGCAGGAATGCCCCTAGTCTGCATGCCAGATGCTACATAGTGCTCATAATACTGAAGGACCATAAGCTAACCCATGACTGGTACCTACTGCAATAACTGAATAATAGTACTTTAATATGCAGAAATTAGGCAAAAAATATGCCTTAAGGTTCAATACTGTAATAAAACTAAATACAGTATAATAAATATTGAATCTGATACATCTGTCTGAATATACTCTAGTCTAAAATAGCCTCTAAACTGTCTAAAATATGGAGTTGATCGTTCAAGTTCCCAACTAACTCCAAACTACTAAAATAAGCTGAACTACTAAAATAATCATCATGTACTTGAAACTAATAGGACTCACCACTAACTCCGGCAGCTGAATATCTAAACTGCTAAGTATGATCAGGAGCCTGCGTACCTGAACCTATGATATAAAACATCACAGTGCAAATGAAAGGTACGCTTCTTTACTTTGAATTTACTGGTATGTAATGTGAGGTAGGATGAAGTGCATGGGTTCATATGCATTAACAATACTACTGAATGACATGAATATAACTTAATGGAAGTACATGCATGAATACGTATATTATAATCTAAGGTTGTGATAACACTGGATACTGTGTTCTAAATTACTACTTTCCTGATATATGAGTTTATTGATATTGTGTAGCTGATAACTGAGGGACTATATCTAACAATGTTGATCCTGTGGAACTATACAGAGTTCTGTACTTGACTAAGTGACTGTATGATACAGTCCAGAATTTTTAGAACTTAACTGAGTTCTATTCTGAAATTGGAACTGAAACTGGGACTGTGGAATGTAATCATCTAACTAAAATGCTCTTTTCTGAATATATTGGGTTCTAAACTGTAATCCCAGTTGGAAGGGTGTTAGTATAGTGCCACTAGTAAACAAAAGTTGTGAGTTAAACCTCTCTGATAGGAATCTTTTTCATCAACCCTCACTGGCAGAATAAATCGTACGAGATATATCAACCTTTATTTGGTTGGAGGATATCTCAACCTACGCTTTCTACGTAGTTCTTTAATACAGGGATTGCTACTAAAGGTCAAACCCTCTTATGTCAGGAATGCCCCCATCCTTGGGTTCGCTCAGTGCTGAATCGTACTCTCAAGTGAATAAACTCTAAACTGATCCCTAGTTCATACTACGCCTAACTGAATTATAACTGATTATACTATCTAACTAAACTGAAAAAACCTCCCTGAGTTTTTTTGAATGATGGTATACTACTGAATTCTATTAACTGACTGAATTTATTGAGGTCTAAATATAATACTGAACTTGACTGGACTGATACTTAGTCTACTATTTTTTTCCTAAGTTTTTTAACAGACTGAGAGTACTACTAATCATGACATGAATGATACTATCCCGAGGTTGACCATGGCTATAGGTAATCGGCTAAATTTTTAGGTATTAAATACCCCCAGGACCTGATAGCATAAATTATAAGACATGGCACAATCTTGGAACTGATATATAAATTTTTGATCATCATTCATTCATTGGGACATTCTAGCAAACATTTGCATGACATGAACTTGAATACATGCTAACATGATATAATTACATTATTAAATTCTCATGAACAACTCATCAAACACTTGGAAGGCATTCGATATGTACATATTACTAATCAACACATGAGCATCACAATTCCAAGGCTTTAACATGAATTCACATGAATACTACATACATAATTATAGTTTTTACATAAATCTTGCACTTAATCATGGATGAAGCATATCTTTTCTGAAGCTAAGTCTGAAGGCCACTCAAGCTGGTACGCTACCTTTTTAAAACGACTGAGAATTCGGTATGGACCATCATATTAGGGGCTAAGTTTCGCCTTCTTATAAAACCTCTTCACTACTTTCATAAGAGAGATTTTCAAATACACAAAATCACCAATATCAAACTCGAGATCCTTTCTGCTTACATCTGCGTATGATTTTTATTTGCTCTAAATTGTCTTAAGCCTTTTCTTGATCAACTGAACTTTCTCTAAGGAATCAAATACCAAGTCAGGCCCTACAACTGCAGCCTCACCCACTTTAAACCAACCGATGGAAGATCTACACCTCCTCTCATAAAGCTCTTCAAATGGATCCATCTGAATGGTAAAATGATAGTTGTTATTATATGCGAATTCAATCATAGGCAAGTGGTCATCCCCACTACCTTTAAATTCTATCGCACATGTTCGCAGCATATCTTCTAAAGATTGAATGGTCTTTTCTAATTTACTATCTGTCTAAGAGGTGACAGGCTATACTAATATGAGCTCGAGTACCAAGATCCTTTTGCAATGCCTTCTAGAAATAAGAGGTAAACTTGGTACCTCTATTTGAGATAATGGATAGCGAACCACCATGCAATTTGACCAACTCCCTGATATAGAGATTGACCTAATCCTCGGTAGAATAAGATGTATGGACTAGTAGGAAATAAGATGATTTCGTCATCCTATTCAAAATGACCCAAATAGAATCATGCTCACGACGAGCATAAGGAAAACCCATAACAAAGTCCATTTTTACATCTTCCCATTTCCAAGTGGGAATGCTGAACTCCAGCATGGACCCACAAGGCTTCTGATTCCCAATATTAACCTGCTGACATGTTGAGCACCTAGCCACAAACTGTGCAATATCTCTCTTTATCCCACACTACTAATAGATCCCCTACAAATAATGGTACATATTAGTGGCCCCTAGACATATAGAGTAGACCGCATGATGCACCTCTGCAAGAATTGGATGCCTCAAGTCATCTACACCGTACATACATAGCCGACCCTAGAAGCACAATACACTATCTTTCCCTTAGGAGAAAACCTCTATCTTTTGATCTTTGACTAATTCAGTCAATATGACTAGATTGTGATCCTATACTTCTTTAACTTATATTAGAAACTAGGGATGATTCTGAACTACTCTACACCTATACACTACCTTCGAACGAAGAAACTAAGCGAACACCTAGATGGGTAAGTTGATGAATTTCCTAAGCTAACTTCTTCTTACCATCCTCCACATAAGGAACATTCCCTATGGATATCCTACTAAGAGCTTCTGCCACTACATTGGCTTTACTCAGATAATACAGGACACTCATGTCATAATTTTTCAACAACTCCAACCACCTTCTTTGACTGAGGTTTAGGTATTTCTGAGAGAACACATACTGTTGGTTCTTATGGTCAGTAAACATATCAACGTTCTCCCCAAACAAATAGTGCCTTAAAATTTTTAGGGCAAAAACTTCTTGTGCTAACTCAAGATCATGTATAGGATACTTTTTTTCATGAGGCTTTCTCTGTCTGGAGGCATAGGTAATGACCTTACCTCTCTGCATCAAAACACACCCCAAACTGACTCTGGAGGCATCAAAATACACTATAAACCCATCTAAACCATATAGTAGGGTCAAAACTTGAGTTGTAGTAAGTCGTGTCTTCAACTCCTGAAAATACTTTTCATATGAATCAGACTACTGGAATTTGACATTCTTCTGAGTCAATTTGGACATAGGGAATGCAATAGATGAAAATCCCTTAACAAACCATTGGTAATAGACAGCCAAGCCTTAGAAAGTCCTGATATCTGATGGAGAGATATGTCTAGGCCAGTTTTGCCATGCTTTGGTCTTTTGGGGATCAACTCTAGTTCCATCATCGGAAATAATATGGCTGAGGAAGGCTACTGGCCTTAACCAAAATTTATACTTACTGAATTTGGTGAATAGTTGATGATTTCTAAGAGTCTATAATACTATTTTGAGATGGTCTGTATAATCATGCTCACTGCAGGATTAGACAAGAATGTCATCTTTGAAGACTATGACAAACATGTCGATGTACTGCTTGGACACATTGTTTATCAAGTCCATGAAAGTTGTTGGGGAATCGGTAAGACCAAAGGAAATGCTAAGAATTCGAAGTGACCATACTGAGTTCTGAAAGTTGTCGTTGGAATGTCATATTCTTTGACTCTAAGCGATGATAGCCTGATCTGAGTCTATCTTAGAAATGTAACTCACACACTGAAGTTGGTCAAATAAGTCAGCAATTCTTAGAAATAGATACTTGTTATTGAGCATTACTTTATTTTGCTGAGGGTAATCAATACATATTCTGAGAGAACCATCTTTCTTACGCACTAATAAAACTGGGGCATCCCATGGGGACATACTCAGTCTGATGAATCAGTTGTCTAGGAGATCCTTTAACTACTCTTTCAATTATCTGAGTTTAGCTAGAGACATTCTATTTGGCAGAATAGATATGGGCTAAGTATCTGGAAGAATCTCTATTCTAAAGTCAATTTCCTTTTCGGGAGGAAACCCGGGAAGATCTTTGGGAAACAAATCTGGGAATTCATATGCTACTGATACTAATTCAAGAGTAGAGGTTACTGAACTAGAGTCCTAGACTTAAACAAGATGGTAGACACATCCCTTAGATATAATTTTTTTCCTTTGAAGTACTACCCCTCCACTCAAGGGCGAGTTCATTCGAAAACTAAAACTGGACAATTTTGTTTGTATAGCTGACTTAGGCATAGCAGGAATGAAGCCAATCCATGTTGAGAATGACATCAAAATTAGTCATCTCTAATTCAACTATCTACTGAAGTGACTTTTTGAGATGCCATAACCAGACAGTTCCTATATACCCACCGGGGTATGATAAATTTACCTAATGGGGTAGAGACTGAAAGGCTCTGCTAGGATTTTGGGACTAACTCCAAAGTCAACAGCTATATAAGGAGTAAGAAAAGACAAAGAAGCTCCTGGGTCTAGCGAAACATAAACATGTAAATAATAAAATTGTAATGTACCAGTGACGACATCAAGAGAACTCTTCTAATACACTAAATGCATAGATTCTATTTGGGCACTGCCCACTAGTTGCACTGGATGCGGCATCTTGCTAATTTGAGTGACCGTACTGAGATGGGAAATGGTTATTCTAACTATGAAAACCAAGCTAAGGACACTGTCCGACCCTGTGGCCTGGCTTGCCACATCCTAAATACATATCACTGCTAGCTCTACAGATATCTTAGTGGTTTCTGCCATACTTTTGACAAAGAAGATTGGTTTAGGCACTGCTAACACTACGCTGAGTTTTAGGGCTTGACACACTATCTCTGTTCCTATCTATGAATTTTGGAATAGGAGCACTGGCTAAGGAAGGAGCTGGAACTTAGTATTTTTAGAGGAATTGACAATGATTCCCACCCTTTGACTTAGGCTGAGCAAAGATAAAACTACCAGTTCAAACTCTCTTGTACTCCCTCTCCTTATCCTTATTCTTAGCCTTCTCTATCTGCTTAGCATAGACCATAAGCTTGGACATGTATATCTCCTTAATCAATATTGCCATCCTACACTCCTTGACCATACCATTAGACACGCCGGGCATAAACCTACTCATATTATATCTGCTATCTGCTACCACATGAGAAATGTATTTGGCTAATTGAGTAAACTTAAGAGAATACTCTTGTACCATTATGTTTCCCTACTTCAGATTTATAATCTCCAAAACTTTTACTTCCCTCAACTCTAGTGGGAAGAACCTATCCAAGAAAGCAACAACAAACTCTTCTCATTCTATGGGCCCTACATCTGCTTCTCTTTCTATTTTCAACTATTTAAACCATGAGTATGCCACATCTTGTAACTGATATGCAGCCAATTCATCGCTTTTGAAATCCGTCACTCCCATAATATCTATAACTTTTTGTACTTGATCAAGAAACTCCTAAGGTTCCTTATCTCACTTAAACCCAGTAAAAGATGGAGGGTTCATTTGGGTGAAATCCCAAATCCTGGCTGCAGTAGTTTTTGCTACTGGGTTGGCCGGAACAGTAGGTAGTTGCTCATTCTGGGCCACCATAGAATGAGCTAAGGTAATGAAAAGTTCTCTAAATTCAGCATGGGAGATGTGTTCTTCCAGATGATCTAGATGGATGGGTTGGGATTCAGGCTGGTCTCCCATTCCTCTTCTCTTAGTCCTCTTTGGAAGCATATTCTTTAAATAGAAGAGAAATTTGGATTAGACAGGGTGTTTGACTAGAGCTTATGCTCACTTGCATGACATAAATACTAAACGAAAGGGAAACTTCTACTAAAACACCTCGCAGCCTCCTGTCTAAAAGTATGGTGTACTACACACCTATGCATAAGATTCTACTAGATGTGGCTTTCAGACTTCCTAGGACTCTATTGAACCAAAGGCTCTGATACCAAGTTTGTAATGCCCCCAGTCTATACCCCAGATGCTATACAGTGCTCATAATCCAGAAGGACCACAAGTTAACCCATGAGTGGTACCTGCTGGAATAACTGACTAATAGTACTGTAATATACTAAAATTAGGCAGAAAATATGCCATAAGTTTTAATACTATAATAAAACTGAGTACGATATAACAAATAACAAATTTGATACATTTGTATGAAAATATTCTAGTCTAAAAAGGCCTCTAAACTGTCTGAAATATGAAGTTTATGGGACAAGTCCCCAACTAACTCCGAACCACTAAAATAAGCTGAAATACTAAAATAATCATCATGTCCTTAAAACTAAGAGGACTCACCACTAACTTTATTAGTTGAATATCTGAGCTACTAAGTATGGTCGGGAGACTGCGCGTCTGAACCAACGATATAAAACATTATAGTGTAAAAGAAAGGAATGTATCAGTACTTTGAATGTACTAGTATGCAAAGCGAGGTAGGCTGAAATACATGGGTTCATATGCATGAACAATACTAACTGAATGACATGAATATAACTGAATAGCATAACATGCATGAATACGTATATTATAATCTGAGTTCGTGATAACACTGGATACTAAGTTCTGAATTACTACTTTCCTAATATTTGAGTTTATTGATACTTTGTAGCTGATAACTGAGGGACTATATTTGACAGTCTTGATCATATGGAACTGTACTAAGTTTCGTACTTAATTGAGTGACTGTATCTGACAGTCCTGAATCTGTAGAACTGAACTAAGTCTATTTTAAGATTGGAATTGAAACTGATACTGTTGGAGGTAATCATCTAATAGACATGCCCTATTTTGAATAGATTAGGCTCCAACTTGTAACCCTAGTTATAAGAGTGTCAGTACCGTGCCATGAGTAAAGACAAGCTGGAAGTTAACCCTCTCTGACAGGAAGATCTTTTTCCAACCCTCGTTGGAAGAAAAGTCGTAAAAGATTTATCAACCCTAATTTGGTAGGAGAATATCTCAACCTATGCTAGCTACGTAGTTATGTAATGCAGGGATTGCTAATTAGGGTCATACCCTCTGCTCGTAGGAACGCCCCTATCCTTGGGTTCGCTCAGTGTCGAATCCTACTCTTAACTAAATAGACACTGAACTGATCCCAAGTTCATACTAGGCTTCATTAAATTTTTATTGATTATACTATCTAACTGAACTAAACTAAGTTCACAGAGTACCGTTTACTAAAGGAATACTACTGAATTTTGTTAACTGACTAAATTTACTAATGTCTGAACAAAATACTAAACTGGACTGGACGGATACTGAGTCTATAGAATTTTTCCTGAGTTCTGTATCTGACTGAGAGTACTACTGATCGTGATGGGACTGATACTATCCTGAGAATCACAATTTCAAGGCTTTAACATGAATTCAGATAATACATACATAATAGTTGTTTTTACATAAATCTTGCACTTAATCATAGAATAGAAATCCAATCAACATTATAATTATGAATACACTTGAATCCAATCATGGAAAGCATAAAATCAAGAAACTTGATATTTTAAAGAGTTTCTTGGACTCCATGAGTGGAAGGAACTCTGTGATGAACACTTGACAAACCTTGGTTGCTAAATTCTTGAAGAAAAATGTTGAAACCTTGATCCTTGGCTTTGAAATTAAATCACTTAGGGTTCTTGTTCTTGAGAAATTTGAGAGAAAGTGAGTGTACTTTGATAATGAGGGTTGAATCTTGGGTTTTAGGGCTGAATTGGGGTGGGAAAAAACCCTAATACCCCTGAGGATACGGCTTTTCAATTATGAAAAATTGGACTATCGATCCACAGACCGATGCGTTGCATCATTAGCATCGATGCGATGGCCAATGCTTTGCATCAAGTCTGCATCGATTCACGAGAATTGCCACTCGAAGCAAAGGAAAAATATTAATCAACGTGATGGCCATTGTGCCATGCTGAGATTGCATTGATTCACTATTTTGGATTCCAAAATATGGTTCAAGCGAGGATCGCAAAATACGAAACTCATCTGGGAACACCTACTAATATTCCTGATTATGAATCAACCTAAATATTGACAATTTAAGATTATAGAGGCTGCAAAATAGAGTTGCTAACTTACAAAGGCCAAAATAATACTAAGTTTAAATACTTTGCTAGAATTTTCTAAGTCTGAGACCCCTTAGCAAGCTTAAAAGATTGAGTTAAGCTTAGGATTTTGCGGGATCTTACAGTACGCCTCCTTAGCACTATAATTACTTTTTGAGGCCCACTTCTTAACCAACATTTCTTTTATTCAACCCTTATTTCTTCTTTTTTTATTCTATTGTTGCACTTTCAAGTTGGGTATGGTTTCTTTGATTATTTTTTTTCAATTTTTCTTTTACAACCTTTCTACCACACCCATCCCTACATTCCTTTTGTCTTATTTACACTTCTTCATACGCATTTCACATTACTCACCCTTATGATAGTCACCCTTAAATTAGGCAATTTTCCTATGATGAGGAACTTAATTTCCAATGAGGACTATGTCAAAAATTGGTTGACTGTAAAACAAATGGGATGGTGAATAGCGTAAAAATTAAAATAGGTCTATAAGGCTCATAATTTGGATAAAGTGGTACTTATTCTTATTTGGTTGGTCTTTTATGCTATATGTGGAATTATTTTGAAGAATGTCCCCTAATCCTTTCCTCACATACTATCCTAACACGTAGGCAACACTAACCAAGCAAGTTCTAGATTCTATTCAGAAAGTGAAATAAGTAGTATCTCACACTCATGTGACACAGGGTTACATCACACACTACTGTCTATCAAGTTCCTAATCCTAATGAATGTTACTTGGCACCCAGTTCAATTATTTTTTGGAGGTGTATAATTTTTTTTAAAACAAGATTATTTAATCACAATCACAAAAAACATATCTATTGCCTTAGTTACTTATTTACTCCTTGTTAAACAAAAACACAAAACTACCACTACAAGAAATTGCTTTATTTATGACCAACATTTAGGGATGGATTAATAATCTCGTCTCTAAAAGTACATGTATTATGACAAGATTATATGTCAGTTTTTAATAGATTATTTTATTGAGAAGTACAAAATCTAATCCCTAAAAAAATTTTAAATCGGTCCCAAATATTATGTAAGAGCATTGACCGGGAAAAACTAAAGATGAATTTTTAATAATTTAATATTTTACTAAATATACTAATATGCGCCTTAATTATTCCTTTCTTACTTTAATTTTCTTAAAGTACCTCTCAACATATACCACTGTACATCATTCAATCCTCAGCGGCTGGTCACAAATATACCCTAATCTCCATCAATACACACCAATTTTGCAGATTCACAAGTGAGGGAGTAGCTTATCAAATTTCTTCTTCAATTCCTGGAGTTATTGGAGCTAATTTCCCCTAGTCTCTTTTTTATCATTCTCGCAAATTCGAGGTATGATTTCTATTCTATCTAGTTTCTTTTTTCTTCCAAAATTATTTTACATTAGTTTTATTATTAGGTTGTGTGAGATATTCTTATTCTTTCTACTTTATTTGATCCACATATGTCATTTTGTTATTTGTAAAAATCATTAATTTAGTATGATGGTTGTCCAATTATGGATAGTTAATTATCATCTCTCTATTGTCTAGATTCTAGGAATAGGAATGAGGTGTAGCTGGTGTAGGGTTGGAAAGGTTTACTCATCTGCGGGGCAGTCTCCAAGTGTGGGGTACGGGTCAGGTTTGGGCGGGGTGTGACAAAGCCTTAACTTTTTAAAAATTTAGGGGTGTGGTGCGGGGGTAGAGTCTCAATATTATGATGCTTTCCCCATTTCATTTTGGATGTCGTACATGTTCATTTTCTTTCAACGTGATGTGAGTTGAAATAATTCCCTATTTCCTTGTGTTCTCTTTTGGAGCATGTAATATTCTTTGATAGAATAAGAACCATTCTTGTTGCTTCCCCTTTAAATTTGTCACTTCTTTGAGTTAGAACTGGACTGCTCTATAATCTCCTAATCAAAGCTATTATGTCTACTAAGAATGGGGTATACTTCTTCTTCCTGCATATTTTCTGGAGTTTGTAAGGAAGGAGGTGGTTTTGTTCTATGTTTTCTAGTAGATTAAGTGCCAGTATGCATCCATGTATACAAAATTTAATGTGTTTTTGCACTCTCTTTTAGCAATCTCTTCTCATTCACAACGTATTTACATGCTGTTACTTTAATTTTTTCAACCATTTTCTTTCTACAGTTGCATAGTGACTTTCATAAATTATTCATATAGGAGCTTAGAGGAAATCAACAACCAACTCAGGTAAATATCTTTACCAGTTTCCAGTAATATATTGATTGAAATTACCTAGGATTATGGATATCCTCATAATGTTCTCGAATAAATTTTCCCAGGTCAAATTGGTATTCTTTTTCATGTTCATTTCATTTTCTTTCCATGCATTATGTCAATTAACATATCTTATCATCTTTTTTTCTTATTTATCATCTGACCTTTTCAGGATTACATCAGATATGCAACACGTCAAAAGCGTGCTAACTCAAAAAAAAGCATTGAAAAATCTTCTATTTTACAATATGTCGGTTTAAGATTTAAGATCCTTACTATTGAACCTATTATATTCTTATAATTTTTGGTTCAAACTTATTTGTTTTTATTATTTTAGTGAATTTTGATGCATAACTTTATACTCTGCGTTGAAAGTATGGAGTTGAGATGAACCCGGTGCTCTAAGGTTGTATCTACCTTTGGGTGTATGATAATGAATGAATTGGGTTACAGAACAATGAAACCTCCTTCTTAATGGAATTACAACATGAGAAAGAATGCAACCAAAGTTAGTTTTTAATCAAACCTTGTAACAAATTTGTTGTTCTCTCTATTTGAGTAGTTAAATGTTTGTTGCATAATGCTTTCTCATTGTCCTCTTTTCTTGTTAAATCAACCTTAAGTTCTATTCTTTAAGGATATGGCAATGAAGATGTAGCTATAATTTAATCTTACTATACAAAAACACTTTCACCTTCTTGAATATCACAATATTTACTTCTCCTTAAAATGTACTCAAACAAGCTGAGAGGTAACAACCAACTCAAATTGATATAGCCAGAATAGTCATGTGTCGAAGTAAATTGGTTGATTTGGAGGTATTTTTTTTCTTGTTAAAGAAAGTAGGAGTTAGTGGAAGAAATAAATTGTTAATGGTCATATAAAAGGGTTAGTCAAACTACTGAAATGGAATTATTATTAATGAATTAAGATTTTGTTTTTTATGTTTTGACTATTTAAAGGACCTATGCTTTAAACCGGTCTTCAATAGGTCAAGTTATTTTAATTATTTTGATTTAAGTGTATCCTTGTTTTCAATGATTTATTATTCTTTTAATCGATTTTCAGCACATCATGTCATTTGTGTCTTTTTAGTTCTAGGTTTGACGAATCTTGAATCGCTTATAATAAAAAATTGCAAAAGTACTACGGATTCAAACTTGAATCCTCTTGCAGGTATATTCTTGATGAATATGCTTTAGTCTTTATATATGTGCTTGAGCTTATTTCATAAGAGATGCTACTAAAGAGTTGCTTCTTGGGGCCTCTAGTAAGATGCACTCCAACTTTGATTTATTACATTCATCTACAGATTTGTACAAACTCGTTGTGCTAAACTTAGAAGGGTCATCTGAGGTTACTGTTGTATGTTTGGATTACCTCATTAGTCTATTGCTTTTACTGTAGTTATTTCTAGTATTAACTAAATAGGCCCAGTTTAACGAAGAAATTTTATGAATTAAAAGAGAGATTTTCATGGATTCACTTTTCTATTTTGGGAACTTTTGTCATTATGTTATTTATGTTTCTGATAGTTTCTTTTATCGAAATGAAGATCTCACTTTGCTGAAGTAACTAAATCTAACATATCAGATGATGGATGTGAGAAGTTTCACGTAAGTAAAGATATTCTTTATTTTTCATGAAGGACTGAGTAAAGCAAAACCATTCCACATCTTGAGACAAATATTTTACATGCAGTTTGAAAGAGTTGAATCTCGGATTCAACAATATCTAAGACACATATTTGGGACAACTAAATGGTCTGTAATTTCTTTTTTGATTATTTTCTTTTTGTTATGTACATTTTAGCTTTAGATTCTCGAAAATTCAAATCCATCCCCTCTATGGTCTATACTATTATACTATAGCATCCTAAAGGTCTAAAATCTTTGGGTTCAACAAAGTAACTTATTTCACCAAATGAGTTTTTTCTTTTTAAATAGAAAGCATAACCTATATTTTTGTCACCAAATGAGTTTGTTTTCATTTCAAATATAAAGTATAACCTATCTTTCTGCTCATACAATATGTGCCATTCTTTGTTGGTTAATTGTCAAATCATTGTGTTTCTTATCAAAACCTCTCAAAATGAACAGGGAAATTTCTTCATAGCCAGTAAAATTGAAAATATGATTGTTAATCTGTTTTAGTTAGATATTGTCATACAAGATTTCTATGCCTACAATCAATAGCCCAAACTATTAAAATCTTGATGTCACATATTTATTTAATTAATTTTTATCTCTTAGAGAGTTTTGTTATTATTCAATTGATCATGTTTAGCCGAGACTCTTCCATTCTAGGATTAAAACTTAAATATTTTGCAATAATATGACCTTCCTCATAGTTAATGCTCGTATGTTGAAACATTAAATGAACTGCTGGCAGCTGGTATATTTAGAATTGATATGTGTTCCATGGGTTACTACTTTATTTTGGAGTTTTGAGATGTTTTTAGTATAGGTAGAATTGATGTTCTTTTACCTGGTCCCTCAGTGTGAAGTTTTTAGTTTTTAGTTGACCTGGTTACTTCTAAATATTTCATCTTTCTCCCATATTTTTTGTTACTTATTTCCTTTAGTTTTACCTAAATTGTAGGGATGACAAAATTGGAAGGCCTCTACTTGGATTCTTGTATGATTAGCAATGATGGTCTTGCTTATTTAGCTTCTATAAGTAAACACAGTCTATTTTTACCACTGTTTTGTTTGATCAACATTCTGCTGCGTTGTAACACATCTCGTTTTTCTGTATTAACTTGTAGTCTTGAATTGCTATCATGTAGTAATCAAATTTTTGGTGCATTGGCGCAATATATTCTTTGGCTAGTTTTTTAGTCTAACTCTATTATTTGTAATATGTTAAATACTTAGACTTGAACTTTATAGACATGAGATGATCATATACAAGCTTGTTATGTGAAGTTCATCCATATTTGAACTTGTTAGACTTTCTTGGAGATTTTTCAAGATTACTTTTGAAGTTCTGAATTAACGCCATATAATTTGGCGTTAATCCATCCACCAAAAAAATATCTCTTCCTATCTTATAGATTTATGTCTTCCTTTTGCAGGCCTTTCAAACTTGAAAGCCTTGAAGCTATCTGATACTGAAGTCAGAAGTAATGGAATACTTCAACTCTCTAGTTGGGTTGTTTACCCTACTTATGGACTAACGTTTGATCATATTATATGACTTTTGGCATAATATTAGATAATGACTTTGATATACTATATTTTAAGACTATAGTAAAGTGCAAATTAATCCTACTTATTAGCTTATAATCAAAACTCATCAACCAATGTATCTAGACAAATTTATGAGAATTTATTAGTACTTAAGCTGGTCAAATTATAAAAAAAACTAAAAGATTTTGGCTTGAAGAGTGTGGTTAGCAGGCCAATACCTGGCAAACTTACAATTTTACTCGAGTTTACAATAGATCTTATTATCAATTTTCAAAATGCATGCTCATCTTATTTCTCTTTGTACTATTAGTTGATATCTGCTAAAATATGTACCAGTTTACATTATCTTTTAGTTTTCTATGAGAAAAATCTAGGTTGGTCAATACATCTTCATCCATAAAAAATTTAGTGGTTTCGTCATTTGTTCTATTCATATTTAGAATTGTCTTGTCATCGACTCATTTTTTTGCATTTGACTTCTTGAAGTTCTTAGATTTTGAACTAGTCCCCAATTCATTCTTGTATGGTTAAAAGAATACACCAATGGTGGATCAAGGTTAAATAGTTATACAGGTCAGCTGTGCAAATATTCGTCTGCCAAAAGTATCGGTTGTGGTTGTGGATATCAATTAAAAAGGCTGGTGTAAATCAACCTCCAAGTTCTACTTCCTTTTGCATAAAAATGGAAAGTTTCTTGTCGTTCTGGAGCTATATTTCAATTAAAGTGTCCTTCATTGATTAGAATTTAGTATTTCTTCCATTCTAAATTATGTGGCATTATTCGACTTTGTTGAAGTTCAGGAAAAAGAGACCTTTTTAAGATTATGGTCTAAAAAAAGTCTCATACATTTATGTGGCGGTAAATCAGGGGTCTAGTATTTTCTACACCACCGCTCCCATCTAGAGGTTTGAGGGTACAGGAAAAAGGAAATGGTGCTATTATTTGCAATCCTTTCAAGCAATGTGTGTAAATATTTTTTCACATTTTTGAGTTGTAAAAGTATTGCAACTAACTATTTCATGCTGCTGAATTTTTATCTTGTAGATATGCTGGTGCACTGATCTGAACAATTGATATGTTTCAGGGTTTACAAAATTGGAGGATGTCAATCTCTTGTTCACCTCAGTAATTGACAGTGGTTTGAAAAAGTTATCTGGATTGACTTCTTTGAGGTCACTTAACCTTGATGCTTGTCAAATAACAAACTTGGGCCATGCATTTCTCACCAGTAAGACCTAAATTCTCTTTCTGCTTTAGTCTGAGGTACAAATTTTTGAAAGCTACTCATTCTGAACAGATGGAGTAAATAGATATATTGTTGTAGTATAAAAGGTCGACAAACTCAGGTTTATGGATATTCTTATCCTACCAAAAAAAATAATGATTGGTGCTATATATGTATCAGTGGAAACCTTGAAACACCAGAATATGTGTAGCTATTTCATGGACATTACGAACCATTTTTATTTGCTCTATCTTGTACAAAAGACTGTAATTTCACATCTTTTGATTTGTACAGGCAAGAAGTCGTCTTCCAACTTATCATAATAGACTAACTTTTACAGTCTTGACAATTATACATTATCTTTGGCTTGAACTATGTCAAGATTTAGTATTGTGATTTACTGTAGTGAAACTTCATATTAATGACCAGAATCCAAAGCCTCCAATTACTGTGTGTTTTGGTTTTAGTTAATGGTTTGTTAATTCACTTCTCCCTTTCTGGACGACTCTTATTTTAGTTGAAGCAAAAATTTTGAATTTCATATTTATTCTCTCTAATAATTTAAATTGAATCTGGTAGTTTTCTTTTGAGATTTCTTTGCCTTAACGAATTATAAATTGCTTGATAACACATAGTAGCCATTTAATTCATTCTTTTCTAGTATATGCTAGAAATATTAGCATGTAGCTTTTTCTACCATGTGAGACAGGTTTAAATGGATTGACTCATCTGGATCTTTTTGGTGCTTAGATCACGGATTCTGGGACAAACTATCTGTCATGTAAGTTAAAACAACCATTGGTTTTTTCTAAGAACTGTTGATTTCATTCTCTCTCTCTCTCGAGATTATGTTATAGTTTAAAATACAGAGTAGGGATGACTCAGTATTCATAATCTTAATCTAAAAAAAAACATCTAAGTAGTTCATTGTTCTAGTTAATGCTTGTACTTTCTCCTTTTCCGTGAATCAAACAATGCAAATTGAAAGGAAGAAAGTACTTTTTTCATGTTTATCTCATAGTTAAACTTAGTTTTAAACTCTGTGTACTTGTTTATCCATTGGCTAAGTCAGTTATCCTTTGCTATACTGTGTATCAATTCTTTACTTCTTACTTATATTAAGTTATATACTAATATATCGTTATTAATTGTCTTTCCAAAATTTTGTTCTTACAGATTACTGAAGATTGAAGTTACAAGTAAAGATCCAAGTTAAAAAAATGCACAAGCTCATTATTATTTTTCTAAGAATATTATTTAAAGTTGACTTCAAATTCTAGCTCGGGATGTTAATTGGTTATGTTTTTTTGTGTAGCAAATATTAAAACTATTGACAACATATAGCTCAGGATGTTATTAATTGGTTAAGTTTTTTTGGTTTAGCAAATTAATATTGAAACTATATTGACATCATATTCTAGATAGGGATGTTAATTGATTTAGTTTTTTTTTGGTTTAGCAAATATTAAAATTATACTTATCATCCTTCGACATTTTCAGTAGAAATTTTATATTTAGCAATGAAGTATATAAAATTTTATGATTTCAATAGCAATCTAGGACAAGTTAGTTTCTCATTTCTAAAGGTTAATTTAGGATGAGATAGTCGCTTCTCTCTAAAGATTATCTAGCATGGTTTAGATGTTCATCGTGATAGATTGATTTAGCAAAAAGTAGTTACTCATCTAAAAAAACATTTAGCGACCTGAAAATAACAACTTTTTAAAGATGAAATTCATCTATTAGGGATGAGATATATAGTCTCTAAAAGTATTTTTGATTCTAGAGATGTTACCGTCTCTAATGACATTTAACAACCAGCTAGAGTGCCTCATCACAATAGACATTTAATGAAGAAGGCTATAAGGACAAGCTGCGACCAATATTTTCTTGTCCTAAATGATCATTTACGACCAGAATTGGACTTTTAGAGATGAGAATTCCTTTCCCTAGAGGCAGTTTTTATTGTAGTCTATACAAAATAAAGCACAACTCAGGATAATTTATTCTAGACCTATCGATTCTACAACCATACGATGGCAAAAGAAAAAGAAGCATCAAAATAAAAACACACGAAGAGATGGTACACCCCACCCCTAACTAATAAATTATACACTATCCCCAGTGTATCTATAGTGTAAGAACAAAGGGAAAATACATACCTAGGCTCTCAAGGTGCCAACTCATACAGTTCCAGTATGGGGGAGGGGCTCCAAATAGGCTCTTCTCTCAACAAAAGTGGCCCGGTGGTGTCCGAGAGGCTCAAATAAACAGTGGCACTAGTGGTGGCCAGTGCACTCAATGGTGCCCTTTGGGTGGGGGCAGAGCTCCCAATTAAATCAGATGTATTTGTATCCATCTTATCAACACCTTGGCAGTTACTAAATAGCATTACTATCTAACATACCTTTATCTAATGGTCAAGCACATCCTAAATACTGGATGCCTTGGTAGCCTCAATATCTTCTTACTTTTCTTCCTCGGCCTATTACCTTTCTTGACTCTAGAAATAGTGTTTGACCCACTAACACCCCATATATTATCTACCAACTCCTCAACAATCTCTTTAATAATGGGCATCGATAAGAATGGTTGGGCATGCATATCGTCGATGTCTTCCCAAAGTGTGGCTAGATCCTCAAGTCTCCCCTTCAGATTTAGTGATTGTACATCATTAAGTGTTTGGCTGATCTGCTACCCCAACCCATCCAACCAGTTATGCATGTTCCTTATTCCACTTTTAATTACTCAAAGCACCCATGATATTACCCAATTCTCCATATTCTTCACTTTTTTCACAATGATGCTTAATCTTTTTATCACCTTATTCAGGAATGTCTGCGGTAATAACGCATAGCCAGTATGGGCAAGATTAATAGTGAATAGTATTATTGTAGGATGTGGAGTCAGACTTAGGGAGGTGCCTACTGTATCTAAGGCCTGAGAATTAGACTAGAAAGTATCAATGGGGATTTTACCAATATTGGTGAACCCTAGACTATCAGTCTCGTGTCCTTCTTCTTGGAATGCCTCTCAGAGTAATGTGGCCCCCAACTTAGCTACCTTGGATATAGGTTAGCAATATTTCAAATTGGGCCTAAATTTGTAGTTCTCTATGGCTTGATGGACTGATCAACTCCTAGAATCTCTGGCACTCTTTTATCTGAACATATCAATGTCAACAAGCATGGGAATGCCCAAACTGTGTCAGGGCTCACTACCCAATTGTAGATATTCATTGCTACTACTTGGCTACATCAAACTTGTATCCCTCTATGATTCCCATAATTAGGGCAGCTCGGTCTTGACTCAATAAATTATCCATATGTGTTGGACACAACATATGATGCACAAGCATCCATTAAAACATTGCTACGTAGTTCAGGCTCTTCTTTATAATCCAAGATGAAGAGCCAGCTCCACCATCCATATAAGGATCCTCTTCCTGCACTATAGAAATAATTCTGTCCATCCACCATAAGTGAGAAAGATTGTCCTTTGAACCGATCTACTTTACCTTTACCTTCCACATCTTCTTCACGCGATAGTTAATCTCAGTAGTGTTGGTCGATAACTGGAACTCCGACCCATGTAGAAATCTATAAAGGTTCTACAAAGAGATGTTTACCCAAACAACTCTAATCATCAGTGTCACAAAGTGGTCACCACCCTTCTACAAATGCCACTGTGTATACAACCTCTTAAGCTTTATTTATTAAGCTACATAGAACTCATGTGGTAATGCATGAAATTATGCGTCAATGTCAGATATCTCAGACATAAAGTCAAGTATCTCAGACATGCCTATGGTGCTCCACTTGCACTTTATATAAATATATCTTTTTTGTTTTACCGAGGAATGATTAAGGGCATTATATTTGTTATATATGGCCTGCATTTTGGTGTACCCCTACCATTAAATAATAGACACTAATGCAGGTTCTATCTGAACTGATGCAATAGGTGGTGGAAGAGGTAGGATTTCAATTAAGGTTTCACTTGACTGACTCTATGTATCTTCCTCACTATCCAACCCCTCATTCTAGGAATCTCCATTCTCAAACTCAATATTTAATTCTTCATTCACATCCTCAGGTACATACTCCTCATCTTTATTATTTTCACTATCCTCTATAGACTGGGATATTCAGTAGGGTGGTGAATTTCTAGGATGTTTCATCCTTGGCCTAGCCAGGGGTGGTGTGACATTTTTTATAATAGTTTTAGCAACTGTTACTAATTTCACACTAGGTTCAATTCCCTCTCCTATTGCGTATTCGTTTACTGACCTACTTGACTCTTCATCATAAGTTCTTCATCTCTAAGATGTCGAGTAGGGGTGGGAGCCTTCTTCCTAGATGTTTACTTTTTTGTGGAGTCATTCTTTGGTACAATTGGTACCTAGATAAAGCACACACTTTAGTAAATCTGAGGAATAGGAAAGAAAAATAAGAAAAGGCAACATAAGTGTTGCAGGTTCTAGGATCTTAATAGTTATGGGTATGACTTGTTATCAATTGTAACGAGTCCTTATAAGACTCCTTAGGTAAGACTATTCTAAGAAATAGTCATAGGGTAGTTGACGAGTCCTCCTAACTAGATGTTAGGTTAAACAATAATCCTTAACAAATACTCATTGTTTACCAAGTATTATGTTCTTTATGTTGAACCATTCCCAGTCATCATGACTCCTCACTACAAGTCGTATAGTGAGACAATGGCTTGTGGCAAGAGTCATTATGTCAATATAACCTACACTCTTATTTACCTCTGTGTTACCACATGACTCGTTAAGTAAGCGTACAAGTCATTATGGATCTCATAACTATTGTAACATGCATGTATAGAGGAGTTGGTCCCGAATATCACATTCCCAATGGGTACTCATACTTCCCCATAGTTTAAATATCTTTACCAACACCTAAATCATATACACAAACAATATTAAGTACAAAGCACATTAGACTCCCCATTTTATCAATTTATTTGTGTTTACAAAGAATAGGGTAAATATTGACTTAATGAACCTAATTTAATCAAGGAATCAAATGAATTTTTAACCATATTGAAGTACCAACTTAAATAACTTAAAACATGCAAATTACTTGATTTGTTATGGATTCCCTGAGAAAGGAAATGCCTTGAACTTACTTTGCCCTAGTTTTGGAGAATTTTAATTTTTGAAGATTTTGATTAATAGAATATAATGATTATGGATGAATCATTGAGTGTATTTGTAAGATCTTGGAGCAGTTAAGGGAATTGAGGGACTCATAGTGTTTTAAATTGGAAGAGAATCAATAATTGGAGTTAACTTCCACTTTAAAATGCAGTCTTGAATCGGGTGGACCTGATTGGCCTGTATTATCTAGATTGATAATGAGTTAGTCATAATGATACAGTACCAATGGTAATGAATCATTGACTCCCCCAAGAAAACTGCAAGATTACATGGTCCTACAATCATTACAACTGGATGAGATAATATGTTTTCACTGATAATGACTCATTCTGAGAATTTTGTTATGACTCAAAAGAGAAATTACTTGATAGTGGCCTGAGCTACAATACCTTTTGAATCTTTTAATGAGTCATGAGGAGTGATAAAAGCTCTTTATGTCATAGGGCCTGGCACCAAGATGTATTTATGGTCATAGATTTTATTCTCTAGCCCTAGACACTAAACACACAAATTACCCTTTAAAGAAATAAGTACAAAACATGGGTTGCCTCCCATGCAGCACTTGATTTAATGTCGTGGCATGATATGGATAATTTGGATTCTTATACTTCATCAACTAGCCCATATGTTACCTCTCATGCAACACATGATATAACGTCATAGCACCATGTAATTGCCTGGGTTACTCAAGCTTCACCAAGTTCCATAGAAACACATACTTTCACCTAATCTAGGTATCCCATATAGTTCATTACCTGTTGTCTGTTCATCTTGAATAAGGCTTCACCATCAGACTCCATGTCAATAGCACTATGTGACAATACCCAAACCATGGTGAATGGTCCATACCACCAAGACTTTAGTTTTACAAGAATCAAGAGAAGACTAGAATTATACAAGAAGACCAGATCACTGGGCTCAAATTATCCTTTTCTTTATTTTTAGTCTAGATACGACTTCATCCACTCTTGTTATAGAGCAGAAACCTCATAAGTACATAGCAAAATTCATCCATCTTATTCCTCTTGCTCAGCATCAAAGTAGTTGTATTATGCCACTTAATATTTAGCTTTTTGAATGTCCATAGTGCCTTATGCTCAAGTTCAATCGGCAAGTGATATGCCTTGTTGTATAGAAGCTTATATTGAGAGGAACCTAAGGGAGTATTCAAAGTTGTTCGATAGGTATACAACTAAAACACTCTAAGCTTTAGCCTTTGAAATTTATTCGATCCTTCAGCTTAATATCTTATTGATGACTCACTATACGAGTCAGATGGTGTGGTTACTAGTCAAGATAATGAAGTCTTAACCAAATTACTGTGTTATTAGCCAAGTTCTATCTAGGTTATGAGACACTCCTCATGAGTCATATGATCATGTAATGAGTCATTAGGGTTTGACCATATGTTTTCTAGGGTCTAAGTCCTTGGGTTCAATGATGATCAACACTAGACCAAATGAGACTATGTTCTAGTGACAAGTGGAAATAAGAAGTCGTAAGTTGGATAGTATGTGGTCTCCAATTCTCTGTCTTAGTGATGACTCAATGGTAAGAGTCGTATGTTGTGGTGACTAGTTGATGGCTTGACTCATCACCATAGATGATATTTTACAACTTTAAGATAGGGGTCAATTGGACCTTTCCCACCAAATCTCTTAAGACTCCACAGCTTATAACACCTTTTGGTATTCCATTATACACTTTACAAGAACAAAAGACACTGTAAACTAACCCTTTAACCTCTCAAGAAACATTGGGCTAGTGTTTCTTAAAGTGTTCATCTAAGGGCTTAAGGATAAAAAATCTCAATGTGAATCTTTGTAACTCAGGCATGTGACTTTTCCCTCATTGTTAGTTCACTAAAAGCAGATGTTTAAAACATTATTCATGAGTCATTAATGGTGTTTTTAAAAATTGATGGGTGACGGTTTCAATGTATATTTTTGGGTATTACTTCTCATGATTTAATTTGTGATTATGAATGTTTTAAAGATTCTTTTGCACATATGGGTGCATGAGAATTATGGTTTAATGAAGGGTTCATGTTTAACACTAAATTTGTTGGTTTGTGGCTTTGATAGTATGCCCTTAACCTACTTGTGAAATTGTCAATGAGAGTGATTTTGTCATATGTTGAATGGTGTTTTGAACTAAGGCACTAGCCGAAGAATGTTAATGGTTGGTAAATGGTTTTATGTAGGCCTTGTTGGCCATAAATTGATTTAAAACACTAAAGGGGTTTGATTCCCTAAATATTTAATTAAATTGATATCTTTGTTTAGATAGTGGTTTCGAGTCTGAAGTTGATTAGTAATGGTTATGGAATATTGTACGCTTGCAAGTGAGGTTGGTATGACGATAATAATGAGATACCTTTGGTAAATAACAAGATAAATCGTTGTGTATGTTTTAAATTAAGCTTTGAAGCAAAATGTGTAGTCGGGCGATGAAAGTGGAGTCCAAAGGACTAACACTTGAAACCCCTCTATCCTATACAGGTGTCTATATGATCAAGAGTTTTGAGTCTCCTAAATAAATATATGGATGGGAGGTTTGAGTTCCCCCATATTGTATACATTGGTTCTTAAGTCACGTTCATTTTATTAGGAGGTTCGAGTCTCCTATAAAGGCATATATGGATATTGATATTCTTTCATTTGTGTAGTTACACATACTGGGTGCCTTCCATTTAGGGGAGAGTTGGGCCAATATAGCTCGTGGGTGCCTTGTTATATGACAATTATGCAACACGGCATAGGTTAAAGTTTTGAAATGCATAATAAACCTTGTTCCCTATCCCAACAAGATATATATGTATATATATGATTGCATATGGTTATTTGATTTGGTTTTGAAAGATGGAATTATTTTATTATTCTATCCATGAGTTACATTCTAGCACTCCAATTGCTAACCATTTTCGGATGTTGTATCCCCCTACTATGTAGACACTAGAACTTATTCTACTTTTTAGTGCAATGATCAGGTGTTCGAGTAAGTTCGTGAGTTGACATTGATGTGGTGAGCTACCATACATTTGAAGGATTCATTTCATGCTCTTTATTACCTATGTCTTATACCATGTTTAGACTTTATTTTTTGCTATTGTTGGAGGCATGTCATGATATTTTATTGATTTAGGTTTGTAGAGGATTTGTTGGATTACAGTGGACTTGGGTGGCTTATTTTATCATTTTAGTCATGGACGGTTTTCTTATTATCAGTGGATGGTATAGACATATGATCATCATTATTATTTTTATTTTTCTCGTTATCTTTTTATATGTTCAAAATATATCTGACACCTGGAGTTATTGTGCTGGATAGGTTAGGTGAAAGGGGTAATCTCATATACTAGTGGGAGTTAAGATACTCGACACAGCCAGGCCCTTGTTGGGGTCATGACAACAATGCATCATCTAACTTTCTAGACTAGTTAGTCCTTGATCTCTCTATTTGAGAAAACCTTCCCACTCGTCTGTGTTTGGAATGTGTTTCCACCTTATACTTTACACCATATTTACGAGAAGGTCCTTGAAAATAGGATGGTATTAGTGATACCAACCATCACTGACAATAGCACGTGGAGTGGAAAATTAGGAAAATATTTTCTTTAGGAGGTGACACTTCTACATTCATTATTGGCATCCGCTACTTCCTACACAAAATTAGATACATATTCAGCTGTCACCCAAATATACTTTATTCCATAGGAGCTCACAAACAAACCCATGAAGTCAATTACCTATGCATTAAACAACTTTTTCTCCAAAATAAGTGTCATAGGGAGTTCATGGCATCATGAAATATTGCCTTAATGCTGGCACTGGTCACAACTATTTGTATAGTCATGTGCATCCTTGAAGATCATAGGGCAATAATACCCAAAATGCAGAATCTGGTGGGCTGTGTGGGTTCTACCATAATGACCCCCAATTGGTCATGAATGACAAGCCTTAAGGATTCTCATCATTTCTACCTCAGGAATATATCTTTCAATAATACCTTACACAAAAATTTGGAAAAGATAAGGTTCATCCTAGAAAAATATTCTCTTTTTATGCATGAAATGCTTTCTCTACTAGAATCACGAATCTTTCTAAATAAGATCACTTGCAAAAAAGTTGGCAAAATTCCGAAACTAAGGGATTAATTTTGTAGATGCTGTCAAGACCCGCTCATCTAGAAAATTATCATCTATGTAAAGCTCATCCTCTAATTTGTGCATTGCCTCATCCTCAAGATAACACAAGTGATCTACAATCTAATTTTCCGTGCCCTTATGATAGTTTAACCTTAAAGTCAAATTCTTAAAGCAAGAGTATCTAACATATAAATCTCATCTTGCCATCCTTTTTCCACATAACATACCTTAAAGCTTTATGATTTATATAGACTATGACTTTGGTCCCAATCTTGTAAGACTAAAATATTTCAAAAGGAAAAGCCACCACAACCAATTCTTGCTCAGGAACTGTTTAATTCTTTTATGTGAGATTTAATACCTTGCTGCCATAATAGATTAAATGATGGATTTTCTTACGTCTCTAGAGAAGGACAACACCCAAGGTGAAACACTCGAGATTTATAACCATAGAAAATTCCTGGATTTATGGATTCTAGACATCCTACAATTTGTGGTTGCCAGTCGTATGATGGAATGTGATTGGTATGCTCCTGGTCATATGCTAACCAGTGTTTGTTTATGGATTTAATTTGTTTCTTGAATGGGTATGACTTAGACGGTACGAGTTGTATAGTTGGTTTTGGTTCGTATGGTTTGGGTTTTTCCTTTGCTAAATCTAAGAATTAGTAACTTACATTGGATCTAAGTACAAGTTTCTCAGCATGAGCTGTAAGCTAGAGTATGAGTTTTACCATTGACTCGTATGGTAGATAGTGTTCAAAAGTACTTTTGTATTATTCTACTAGGGATATGGTTTATGTATACTAATTGTATGGTTTAGGTACGACTTGGTATAGGAAATTCGTATTTTGGACATTGTTGGGTCCAAGCGGGAGGTCTAGGGTAAGAGTGATAGGTACCACTCTTATTGGAGGTTACAACTGGTATAGGTATTCATACTATCTATCGGGAATTCTAAGTAGTTTAAGTTAGAGGTAATCTGGACATTTCCCCACTTAACCACTTATGTCCCGATGATTTATAACTCTACGGGGATATCATTTACCCTATTATTCTAATCTTGAAACCTTAGAAACACTCTCTAAATATCTTGGGTAAAGGAAGTCTAGGGTTTCATCTAGAGAATCAATATGGGATTGTGCAAGCGATTTATCTCAATCATCTTTGTAATCTAAGGCATATACTCCTCCTTCATTGTTAGTTCCAAATAAAGTCGAGTTTTATACATTGTTTTCATGGCATAATTATTATATAGTTTTGGGTTTTTCAAACATATGTGGGGGTTTTTGTATTAAATGCTTTGTTATGGTTTTCCCTTGTTTTGATTATGTTTTTACATACTTTAATGGTGGTTTGGACACTTGGTTTAATGGGAATGGGAAATTGTTAATTGGATTTGGTTTTAGAAATACTATGCCCCTAACATGTTTGATAAAATGCCTATGATAATGCTTTTTCTATATTATTGGACTTTTAATGGAACTTTTGCATGGTATTATTTGATAATGAAATCCTATGTGGTATAAATGGCTAAATGGTTTGGAATAGTTAAATGGTAATGTTTGGTGGTCATGGTTATGTTTAATAAAACTTCCCCGTGGGGTACAAGGGAATCCCTAAAGATAACATAATAATGTAACACTTGTGGGATATAGGGATTCCCCCAAGTTAACTGGATATTATAATCTATGGATCCATGGGAATCCCTTTACATAACAAAGGTTGGATAAGGATATTTCATAAAAGCTATAGTTGGTATGATGACACAACTAATTATAGCATTGTTTAATAATAATGGAATATAGTTTATTTTGATGGAAATAATTTTAATTGGGCAATAATGGCGGGGTGTGATAGCTAACTGTTAAGGTGTGAGTCAAATGGACGGACAATGGAAACTTATGTTTGATGACATGAGGGTTGGTCATAGAAACCATATATGATACTATGGGGTACATGGGAATGGTCTAAGTACACTATACAGATGTATGACAGAGAGCGAAGGGTACTTTTGAATCCCTTAGTCTTATGGTATCTTTGGTTCATGTGGCTACACACATCGGGCCTCTTTCAGGGGGTTACACTAGAACCATATAGCCCATGGGTTGTTCTAGGACGGTTAAAATAAACGCTAAACTAGTCTCCCTTTCATTGCATGGTTATATATATATATGTATGGTTTGTATGCATATGATTGGTTTACTTGCTTTTACTAAATGACATTATTTTATCCTTATCCTAAGTTCATGCTAGCATTCACCCGTTAATTCATATTCAGTCAACTATATCCCCACATGATGAAGGAACCAACCACTTTACTCCTCCTGCTTTGTGATTGAATTCACGATCTATTAGATTGAAGTGGTGAGCTTCCATATTCTAGATTGCTTCATTTCATATCATGGTTGTCTTCACATACTTTGATTACTTTATGGATATTGGTTTTGGCTATGGTTAGGGGCATTTCCCAACTTGATATTATTTGTCTTTTGGTTGGAGGCTTTGTGGAATAACTATAGGTCAAAATGGGCAGTCTCGGTATTGGTGTAAACCTTAGTATTGGCATTGATATTGAGGATTATACCATTAGACTAAACTTATGATTGTTATATCCTTTTATGTTATGTAGTAGAGAGGAACTATGTTTTTATATTTGTTTGGTTACGGTTGACTGTTGGAATTCGCTAATTTGACTTACTTGGGTTTATCAAAGTTATAGACCTATCCTATAGTCGAGAATCATAATAAATTCTATCTTGGTATACATTCAAAATTCATCTGACTTAGGCTAAGCATGTTTGGAGGTTAGGTTGGGTAAAAGGGGTTGTCCCCAATCCTGGTTGGACACGGGATGCCTATATGACAAGGCCCTAGTTCGAGTAATGCCACAAGGCCACTCTACTCGTATCACACATCACCTTAAACAATAAATACCAATTCGGGGATCTAAAAGTTGAAGCAAAAATCAGTTGCTTCTTAAGGCAATCAGAGGCCTTGAGACATACAACATCAAAAATAAATTTCACCTCCTTCTCTAAAAGCTTGCAAAAAGGATTAGCAATTTTAGAGAAGTCCTTGATGAACCTCCTATAGTAGCTAGCATGACCCATAAAACCTTGGATATGTTTAACTAAGAATAGAGGAGGTAATTTTCAATCACTTTAATCTTTGCTCTATCTAACCCAATACTCCATTTGGAGATTTTGTGCCTAAGGACAATACCCTCTTTCACCATAAAATGGGACTTTTCCCAATTCAATACTAGGTTGAACTCCTTACTTCTCTGTAGCACCTTGGTAAAATGGTCTAAATAGTTATGAAAACAGTCCCTATCTACTGAATAATCATCCATGCAGACCTCTATTATGTCCTCCACCATGTCAAAAAATTTAGATATCATAGATCTCTAAAAGGTGGTGGGAGTATTTCATAATTTGAATAACGTCCTGTTGAACACCAAAGTCCCATACTAGCAGGTAAAATTAGTATTTTCGTGCTCCTCGAGATAAATCAAAATCTAATTATAACTCGAGAACCCATCCTCTCTGCTAACATATAAGGTATCTGATTCATAAATGTCATAGGGAAATGGGTTTTTTGAGTCCAAGTGTTCATCTTTTTGTCGTCCATGTACACTCGCTATCTAGTAATCGGTCTCCTAGGGAAAAGTTCATTATTCTCATATGGGACCATAGTTATCCCACCATTCTTAAGAACACATTGTATCGGCCTGAGCTATTTGTTGTCTGCTATGTTGTTAACCACTCCAATATCTAACCACTAGATAATTTATTTATTCACAACCTCCTTTATAAGAGGATATGATGTTCAATGTTTGGAATGCAATCTGGATCAAGTTTTATTTTATGTGTACAAATACATGCTGCGATCCCCATAATATATGTAATGGCCTATCCAACGACCCTCTTGAATCTTTACAACACTAATAGCCATGCCTCAACCAATGTATCCATGATGTAAGCAGTAATAACTACCAGTAAGGTATTGCCAACCCCCAAAAATTCATAGCACAAGTATGGTGGGAGGGCCTTCAACTCAAAGATTGGTGGTTCCTCAATAGATGGCCGAGCTGGAGAAGTGGCTCTATTCTTCAAATCTAAATCAAGATTATTCAATTCTTATTTATAAAACCCTCTTGCAATAAATGCACTCACTATCTCATCATACTCATCAATGTAGTCTCTACAAAAATTCATGATGACTGCTTCTAATGCTTCAACCCCAAGTCTTTCTTCAATTCGCAAATTCAGTTTATCATTATCAATAGTCTTAATAATGAACACCACTCTCATATACATTGTTTGTCGCATAGAGTAAAAAACATTAATTGTGACTTGTTCATCATTGAGTCTGAACTTCTATGCCCCTTCTTCATGCCAACTAAGGCCATATCCAACCTAGGAAAGACCTTGCCAAGATAGTAGGACTTCAAAGTCCAACTCATAGTACAAGATCACACAATTAGTAGAAAATATAATGAATGCAACCTTCACTAATACATCGGACAAAATACCAACCAACTAATTTCTTAGCAGTCCAGTGGGCCATCAACAACCTTATAGATGTAGGTTTAGGTTCCCCCAACCCCAACTGCCTGTATACCACCAATGCCATGAGATTGATGAGATCCCTCAAATCACCTACTGCTCAAGAGAAGTTGAAGGTCTAAATAGTATATGGAATAGTGAATGTACTAGGGTCCTCCGATTTCTCCACTAACAATCGGGTAGCCTCTACACTATAATAGTTCACATTATTCAGGGGCTAAAAGTTCACCGTCCCTTACTTAGTGACCGAATCTGTGATAAACTTTCCACAGTCAGGAATTTTCTCTAAAGCTATCACAAGAGCAATATTATCTGATAGTTCTTTCACCATTCACAAAAACTTTTGGTACTTTCCTTTCTTTTATTTCTTCATCATATTCGGGGAAGAGGAGGAGAAGGTCATGGAATGTTCTTCAACACAGGATCAACTACCTTCCTTTTTTCTTTATCTTTCTCCTTACTTTTATCACCACGTATCAATTTCTCTACCTCGGCTACAAGTGTCTTATCAATATCAAGACAATAATTCTTTGGTTCATCAACTATAGGAATAGGGGGATCAATAGTTTTCTTACCACATTAAGTAGTTATTGCAAGACAGTTAGTCCAACTAGCTTTGGCGAAATTGTAACTCCAACTTCTTGATCACAATAGCATGCGATTCAACTCTTTTAGGTCAAACTTGAGATGTCTACCTTAATATCCATAAGACAGGTTTCCTGAATTTTATGGACCTTTACTAGATTGGAAAATATAGCCTCCATTCTTTATTAACTATCATGGCTACCTAGTGAAAAATATACACTACTCTTCTCTTTATACTCATCCTTTCATCTCTAGTCACCATCTCTATCTCGATTCTAATCTTTGTCCCTATCCCCGAAGTAGTTTTGACCTTGGTATCCTTTCCCTTTGGCTGGGAAACACACCAAATCTCTATCACGATATTTTACATCTTCTCCTAAATATGAATCATACAATCTCAAGGCCTTTCTCTATTAAACCACTGTATTCACCATCTCAGAATTCATTTGTGAACTTCTTGGATAATAACCCAACCTCAAAACTTAGTTAAGCAACCTTGCATCACTGCATCATCAATAACTTTGTGATTATTAGAGGCACCAGTAGCATAAGTGCTAGTGCCCCTCTTTTTATCCCGAATATTTTAACCTCAGTTAGTAAGAGTGTCACAACTCAAACCAGGGTCTGGCTGTGATAGGAATCTCAAGTCCACCAAGGGATGGAGAATACCCCTTTTCTTAACCCAAGAAAATCAAAAACACCTAACAGTGGAATGAATTCCAACAATAAATAAAATATGATATGAAAACTCAACGAAACTATGATATACCAATGTCAACAAACCATCAAGCAATAACCAATACTGATAACTAACCATCATACCTATTTCCACAGTAATATCCAACAATGCCTCTAACAAAATAGATAATTTTCTAGTCGGGACATGCCTCCCAAACATAGGCATAAAATAAATCCAAAAGAATAATTCAATACATAACTAAACCCAAAGCATGAAATAGGGTCTTCTAAAGGATTGAAGTTCACCACTGCACTCACTTATTGCCCATAATCACTTAGTCACTATGTAGAAGGGGTAGAAGTATGGACACACCGTGCATCATATTGGGATACAACATCTAAAAACTGTAAGCAGTTTGAGTGCTAGTATGTAATTAAATGATATATAATAAAATAATAAAATGAACGATAATATAGAAACCATTAAATCCAGTGCACAAAATTAGATGAAATAGATATATATATATATATATATCACGTGTTAGAAAAAGGGAATAGGTCTTAACATAAACTTTAAAACCTTAACCAAGACTATGTATCTTGACCATCTAAAGTAGCACTCATGGGCTATATAGGTTTAGCCCCTCTTATTAAAAGGACCCCAGTATGTGTTAGCTATATGAACAAGAGAAAAACCAAGGGAAATCTACTGCCATCAAGGCTAATAGACATCCCATAATATATATCAAGTTTGACTCATGCCCAAGACTATTAAGACCAACAATCACATCGGCCTACATGATTTTCTAGTATATGTCCCCCGGGGACATCTACCTATACAAAATTGCTATAAAGCCCCATTGAATCCAATGTTAAAACATTTAAAACATAACCCAACCACTGGTTCTAGATGTCAATTATTAATGCATCATTAAGTGGTATCGTCTTACCGACTATACCTTGCAAGAAATTTGATTTACCAACCCTTTAGGGATTTCATCATACACCCGACTCCATTATTAAAATCTACTTGAGGGATACAATTGTACCCCAAAAGGTTTTCAAAAAAATCCTTAACCTTTTTTTGTTTATGCAATGCACTAGTTTCAAAAAAAATAGCCAAACTAAATGATAATTTATATTCCAAAACCAATTATGCTTGTAGGTCGAGGTTATTATAAATTTCAATACAAAAACCAATTATTTGGGGAATCCATTGTACCTATAATTTATTTCACCATTGTCCTACACCCTAGTGATCTTACAAACCAATAATTCATGCAAACTAAGTCAATAAAAACCATGCAAAAATATTCAAAAAATTTATATCCAAAACCCTCAAACTATAGTTCAAAACCCACATCAAAACCATGAATAATTAACCAATTTTCCTAGCATTAATTAAATAGAATTATAGGGAAAGAGATACATGCCTTAGACACATGAGCATTTGAAAGTAATTCAGAACTTGCAAACCAGAAGATAAGTGTATGTTGAATTCTTTATGCTCTCTTGGTGTTTTTTTAGTTTGAGAGTGCAATTGGAGATTTTAAATCTCTTAAAATTTAAAGCAATAGTCTATGTGATTCTTAGAGTCGTACATAGGTGAAGGGACCCCAGTACCCGTCATCCTAATTGAATAAAACAAAATTGTATCAATTTTACATACTGGGTGGCACAAACTTTTTTGCAGAGGATAACCTCTACGCCACATAATGCAGAGATTATCCTAAGTGCCACTGACCATATCGTGGAGATTATCCTCTACGCTACAAGGATAGAATGAAGGTGCACAACATCTGTGGTCGAAAACTAACCCAAACTCTATCAAAAATTTCTACAACTTTCCTGAGACATCCTAATAATATATTATAAAAATAATGCTAGTAAAAATTTGACCTTTCAAATATTTGAGTGGAAAAAATAAAATTCTCAAAATTTAGAGTGTGTTACATTATCCTACCCCCCTCCCACATTAGGATCATTCATCCCTAAATGATGAGCTAGGAAACTTTTCGCACTAGAATAGTATATTATACTAGAATTAAATGATAAATCCAAATAATAACAAGAAAAAATGAAAGTCATACCTTAAGCTCCATCCCGATGCCTGGAATAAGAATAGTAGCGTTCATTTCTTTCATGGTTTCCCAATTGGCCTCTTCCAACTTATGTTTCCTCCAAAGGACCTTTATTA
>JAPEIP010000008.1:133032491-133065894 GCA_026120095.1 Capsicum chinense | reverse complement strand
CAAGGATAGAATGAAGGTGCACAACATCTGTGGTCGAAAACTAACCCAAACTCTATCAAAAATTTCTACAACTTTCCTGAGACATCCTAATAATATATCTAAAAACAATTCTAGTAAAAATTTGACCTTTCAAATATTTGAGTGGAAAAAATAAAATTCTCAAAATTTAGAGTGTGTTACATTATCCTACCCCCCTCCCACATTAGGATCATTCATCCCTAAATGATGAGCTAGGAAACTTTTCGCACTAGAATAGTATATTATACTAGAATTAAATGATAAATCCAAATAATAACAAGAAAAAATGAAAGTCATACCTTAAGCTCCATCCCGATGCCTGGAATAAGAATAGTAGCGTTCATTTCTTTCATGGTTTCCCAATTGGCCTCTTCCAACTTATGTTTCCTCCAAAGGACCTTTATTAAAGCTAAATCTTTAGTGCTCAATCTACAAACTTTTATATCAAAGATCTCTACTGGGACCTCCCCGTATTAGAGAATATCCAAAATACCAGCAATCTCAATACACATCAATAGGGAAGGATCACCTACAAACTTCTTCAACAAAGATACATGAAACATAGGATGAATAGAACCCAAACTTGCAAGCAATTCTATCTCATAGACAACATTCCGTACTCTCTTCAAAATAAAATAAGGGCCAACATAATGGGAACTGAGTTTGCCCTTCGTTAAAAATTGAATCACTCCGGAGACACCTTCAAGAACACCTAATTACCCACATAAAACTTTTACTCTCTTTGTATCATGTCCACATAGGAATTTTGAAAACATTGGGCAGTCTTAAGCCTATCTTTTATCACCTTTACCTTATCCATAGCTTGATGAACTAAATCAGGACCGAATAACTTTATTTTACTAACTTCAAACCACCCAATAAGAGATGAATACCTCCTACCATACAATTCCTTAAATTAGGCCATCCTAAAGCTAAAGTGATAGCTATTATAGTATGTAAACTCTACAAGAGGCAAATGGTTGACCCAACTACCACCAAAGTCAATTACACAAGCTCAAAGCATATCTTCAAAAGTCCAAATATTCTATTCCGCTTGTCCATCCGTCTGTAGGTTGAAAGCAGTGCTAAGGTTAACCTTAGTCCCCAAAGCTCACTTGAACAACCTCTAAAAAAGAGATGAGAATTGAGGACCATAAACTAAAATAATGGAAACTAGAGCACCAAGAAATTTAACAATCTCTTGAATAAATAACCATGCATGGTCATTATATAAATAGTTAGTCTTCACCAGCAGAAACTGTGTAGACTTACTCATACTATCACTGATGACCTAAATATAATATAACTTACTTCAAGACCACAGATGACTGGTCATAGTATCTATATTAATTACTTTCCACCTCCACATAGGTAATTTAATTTCTTTATAATAGGAACTAATAGGTAGGATATTTTCATAGCCTTGGTCACGAGTTAGGATAACACTTGTACCATAAAATATGGATGGTAAAGAGGAGTTGTACCCCTAGACATGGCTTGATTTATTTTCTAAGTCAAGGGTAGTTTGGAAATTTCCTACTCCTAATCCTGTATGTTATCGCATTATATAGCACTTTGTGGACTTTCATAACACTTGTTAAAAGATTAAAAAACTTTAAATACTATTTCAAACACTCTCTTAATGATTGGAGGCTAGCTTTTTTTCATATGTTCTTCACAGAGCTCAAAGATGGAGATTTCTTCTGTGAATCATCTTGTATAAGGCATGTTCTCGTCCCTCATTAATATATCTTCCTAAAGGCATGGTTCTTATTAATGTTTTAATTATTTCATTAATTGTATGATTTTTATTTTGAAATATGAATTGGGGGTTTTGATATTAAATGGTTGGTTATGGTTTTCCATGATTTTAATTATGGTTTTAAATGCATTAATAATGGTTACATTATAGGATTGCATGGTAATGGTCTAATAGTAATTGGAATTGGCTTTTTTCATATAATTCCCCCAATGTGTTTGATAAAATGCTTATAAAGATATGTTCACCATATTGACTACTTTTAATGGAACTCTTGCTTATTTGAAAACTTGGTAAATGAATTATGCATGATTTAAATGGCTTGGAATGGTAAATTGCTAATGGTTATGCTTGTGGGGCACATAAAATCCCCCAAGTGGTTTAATATGTAAATGGAAGGGCACTTAAAAGTCCTCTTTAACCTCTATGTGGTCGTCTATGGATTATACTTGTAAGTATGATTGGTATGACGATAACACCACAAAATAGCCTCAGTAAATAAATGATAAATGGATTGGTTGGTTGATTGGTAATGGTTTTAATTAGGAAATAATGTTAGGATGTATATTAGAGTTGTGGAAGGTGGAGGCCCCGAGGGGACCATAATTGGAAAGTAATATTTGCCAATGTAAGGTTGGTCTTTATGACTGTGTTTATGATGTCACACTATATTTTTAGGAATTTACTAGTCATCCAATGTTTTTTTCCCAGGTCATGCAACTTGACACACTGTGGCCCTTACAGTAGAGGAAGATAAACCCTTATAGCTCATGGGTAGTTGAGGATGGTAAAGCTATAAAGCCGAGGTAAAGGTTTTAAAGACATGCTAGACTCGATTCCCTTTCCCGGCATGGTTATATATATATGTATGGTTGTATTTATTATAGATAGTTTTTCTTGGCTTGAAAATGGAATTATTTATCCCTATCCTGAGTGCATGCTAGTGTTCACCCACTAACCCATCTTCGAGCAGCTGTATATACACGCTATAGAGGAATCACCCATTCTACTTCTTCTATTTAGCAATCAGATTCAGGGATATTCATTGTTTGATTTTAGTGGTAATCTTTCATAACTCAAAAGGCATCTATTTATTTCATGCTTTACTTTACATATTTCTTATCTTGCATAGAGTTTAATTTTTGATATGGTCAGGGGTATATCCTAACTAGGTACTCTTTGGTTTGGCCTAGTGGCTTTATATGGACAACTGTGGACTTGGGTAGAGTATGGATGGTTTATGTTATATATATATTCATACAATGGCTTATTATCATGATATTGGGTTACGGTTACCGCATTAATTTTGGTTGGTTATTTATGGTTGGACTTGGTTGGGTTGATCTCAGATATAGACTTATCATAGAGTAAATAAATTGGTGAATATGTTATTTTGTTATATTTTTAGAAATCAGCCAACTCAAGGTATGCATTTGATGGTTGGGTTGTGAAACAAGGGTGATTCCCACTCCTGGTTGAGCTTTGGATTACCCATTATAATAAGGTGATGGTTTAGGTTTTGTCACGTTAGTATAAGAGATTTAGGTTTTGATATTATGGGGGGTCCATAAAGTTGTGTTGAGTAGAGTCTTTCTTATGGATATGTCATACACGACACTATAATCAGGGCGCTATAAGGCATTTAGGATGTTTCACTTTCTTGGTTGTTCTACTTTTGGGGTATGGAGTCTAAGTTTTTGAATACTTCCTTAAATCTTCCTTGGTTCACACTTCGGATCATGTCTTTTAAATGATCTAATATTCTTGGAAACTTAATTGTTCTACGAAAAAATAATATGGACAGATCTAGTCTAACTAATGGGGCACGGACCCGGTCAAGGGTCACAACTTTTTATTTTCCTAGTAGATCTCAATCCTCATCATCTAATTTTCATTATAAAATTTATGGCTAGTTGAAAAGTGGTTTATGCGAGGGAGGAAGGAATCAGTATTTTAGGTGTGGTCAGTTGCGTCTCTTATAACAGGGATTCCACATAAGGGTTGCTGCTTTGGGTAAATAGAGTATTTGTTACTACCTTTGGCTCCAGTTATGGATAGGGTAGTCCAAATGTTCTTACTATTCCTCCGTAGTCCAAGGCCTCTTTTGATGCTGACACTATTATGTTGAAAACTCTTTTTTATGGTGTGTATGGTTTTCTTAGTTTGGGATACCCTTTCTTTTGTGGCCCTATTTATTGTCGTATATTCTAGATTTTGTCCTAAGGTTATTTTCAACTCTTTTCTTCTTTTATTTCTACCTTAGCGGATAACTCTTTAAATTTCAATAAAGTCTATGAGGGTGTGTGGTATCTATTGTTAGTAGAGTGGTCTTGGTGGATTTGTGTAACTTGAATATGATGGATTTTGATGTCACTTATGGAATGGATTAGTTGCACTCATGCTATGTGTTATTGGGCTGTCAAATCCATAATATGGTTGTCTTTAGGCACCCTGGTAAGTCAGTTATAGAATGGAAGGATAGATTCATTCTGTATCTATTAATGAAAGATTTTGTATCAAATCTTAGAACTCAAAAATTTGTTTCAAAAGATATGAGTTTATTATTTGGCCTGGCTTAAAGATTCTAACTTAGAAGGTCTTTCTTTGTATTCAGTTTTGATGCTGAATGAATTTCTTAGGGTCCTTTCTGATAACCATCATGCTATCTTTCAAATAGGGAGGTTGGTTTGGGTTAATATTGTTTCAGACATTTTTCTAATTCAATTTTTATAGAATGGTTCCAAAGGAGTTATATAATCTTAAGGAGAAATTAAGGGATCTCTAAGGTAAAGGTCTAATCAGTCTTAATATTCACTGTGAAGTGTTTTGTTCTTGCATGGATAAGGGGAATGGTTTTGCCTAGAAATGAAGAGATTGTCGGTGGCTGACTAATGGAATTGTAATGTCCTCCTTATTGGGTGGACCATGCTTATATATATTCTATAAGGGTACTTTACCAGTACTACATGGTGGTTGGTAGATCATACGTTTGAATTAAGATACTAGATTTTTTATAGAAGGTAGTATGATAAGCTCAAAAATAGCAATGCAGGAGTTGTGGAGGTAAATTGGTAGTTTCGATACGATTGATGATTTGGGAAGTACAATAGCGAAAGAGTTATACCATATAGTTAGGAGTTCAGGTTGAATGAGTAATTAGGGATCTAGTCATTTCGTAGGTTAGATCATGGAGCTTGCATGTATCCTTGTCCCTATACTTGTACTTTATTGTTTGCATGGAATTGATTAATAAATTCATGGTTTTGAAATTAGGTTTTGGCGGAATTGATGTCTTTGACATGATTACTCATTTTAGTATTTTCCATGGGTTATGAGATATTATTCATGCTTTATTTATGTTTATGAACATTGTGGAATACATGGGAATGTTAAATTGATTTCGGGGTACTATGGATTGCCAATTACATGATTTTTGTTTTGGAAATTTTATATCCTCCAAATATATGTGAAATTGCCATTGGATATAATTTTGTCATATGATTTGAGTATTCTTGAATCTTTTCATTGCATAGACGGTTAAGGAAACATGTATTAGGTATTGGTTGATTTCAAATAATTTTTGAAAGGCCTTGGTGGACATGGTTTGATTTTAAATGGTTTTGATTTAAATTGGAAACCTTGTAGTCAATTTAGTATAACGGTTTTTGCATATCTATGTGGGGCTCTAGGTAGCATTGGGATGAATAAGGCTTTAGGTATAGGAAAACAAAGCATCCCTAGTATATGTGTTTGGTGATACCCATTAGAGTAGAGATTATGTTCGCTCGTGTAATGGGGTGAAGGTTGGTGGTTAATCTAGAATTCTCCTTTAGTGTTGATTTTCAAGGAAGTGTCAGGTCACATATTCTAGTGATACTCTTCCATCCCGATTGAGAGAGTACTCTACTAGTCTTGCATGTATTCTTATAGCACTTAAGCCTAGGGTTTGCGTTTTGTATTTGCCTTATTCCCTAAATATAAGTTTTGACTTACAATAAATTACTCATGGAATATATGGTTGTGTTTCTTTCGATGTCCAATTTGAGGTCTCTTTTCATGGTATGGATTGGTCGTGATCATTCTCTATTATGGTCTAGGTTGTTTTTGTCAAGTACTTTATGACTATAGTATAGTGTCTTGTCTCTGTGATCTTTCCTTGTATGGCATGGATAACTCATGTAATCTAGTTTCTTAAATGACTCTTCTCGTGCTAGGGTGGTAGTCGTTTGAGAGGTATGGTGATATGTTGAAATGGGGAATATAGAAGTCCCTAAGTGGGGGAGAGTCTAGGGTGACTACTAGCAATTAAGGTTTTGGAAGGTAAGATAAGGTTCTTGTCATGGGAAATGGTTAGGAAGAAATGGATGTTGAAAACCTTGTGATGGTTGTAAAGGGTGCTAGATCTTTTGATGTATAGATCATACCATAGGTATATAAGTCGTAGGCTTTAATGTTGTGATTGGTACAATAGTTGTGTCGGGTACTTGAGATATCATTGGGGGTTTCAGTTATAGTGGTTGGATATGGTTTGTCCATTCTTTTTTCTCCTGGTTCCCATATTATAATTATAATTGAAGAAGAGTGGTGTTTTGGGATCGATGTATAGAGTAGATCCTGGGGGCCTAAGTTATCTCCTTTAAACTTTGGATAGGCTCGAACATGGAGGTGTTGTATAGCAAGACTCAAGCTCTCATAGTGATGTATCTGAGTAAATTCAAAATATGATTGGGCTTACTATTTAGTATAAGTTTCATTCATCCGATAATCTATGAGTTGTATTGGGGTGAGGTATTGATGGTCCAAGGTTGGTTGGTTCCTTTAGGTGGCATTAGTATCTCGGGTTCCTTATTTTTTTATGGAGGTCCCGATGAGGATCTTGGATTGGTAAGTTTACCTACTATTAACAAATATGGTATGGCTTCAGTAAAGGTCCCATGGTTGAACTAAATATTTGAGAAAGTCATTTACAATGAAGAAGGGGACATAGAGTCCATGTGCCTACATTGGTTCTTGGTTCCAAAAGTTCATGCGCAATGTGTGTGCTCTTCAACACGTCTTTTTTCTTTTTAACATCGTTAAAGGTGAGGAATGGTTCCTATTATACCTTTGTTTTCCAACTTAGAGGTCAGAATGAAGGTTTTGGGGTATAGATATTGTTTGGGTTATGTAGTGATCTTCTAACCTTAATTGTGTGTCCATGCTTCCTATTTTAGTGAAGGGAACATTCAATAGTTATATCATGCTTATTCTTACCCTTACCAATTATTCGAGGAGGAATTATCCTAGCTGAGGAGACTAAAAAATGGTAGGATTTGGACCTTTACAAAATTTCTCAAGTGTTGGACCTTTTTGACATTTAACTAAAGGGTACTAATGGTATCCATGAATATAAAACATAGGCTATCCTGAGGGTTCACTCATGCCCTAGCAAGTAAGGTTGGATTGGCTAATTCCCAGAATATGACTCAATAGTGTATAAATTATCTAGTATCATTCGAGTGGTGTAGTGCAAGTCGTATGGTGCATGATCGTCTTAGCCTGGTGGAGTCTGCCCTTGATACGATTTGTGGGTACTACTAGGATATGGATGGTAAGGGCGAGTCGTACCCCTGGACATGGCTTGTCTTTATTTTTAAGTCAAGGGTAGTTTGGACATTTCTTACTCCTAAACCCTTATGTTCTCACGTTATATATCCCTTGGTGGCCTTCCATAACACTTGTGACACTTCAAATACTCTGTCAAACACTCTCTTGAAGTTTGGATGGTTGGCTTTCTTCATGTGTTCTTCAAAGGGATAAAAGGTCGAGATTTCTTCCATGGATCTTCTAGTATAAGGATTTCATCTTCCTTTGTTGTTAATTCTATCAAAAGGCATGTTTTTTATGAATTTTCTCATGATTTAATTTTTTGTATAATTTTAATTTTCAAATATGAACTGGGGTTTTTTTTATATTAAATGGTTGTTTATGGTTTTTCCATGGTCTTAATTATGCTTTTATATGCATTAATGGTGTATTTGGACAATTGGATTGCATGGGAATGGTTTAATGGTAATTGGAAATGATTTTTGTCATATTATGCAAACAATGTGTTTGACAAAATGCTTATAAAAAGATATGCTTATTGCTTTCACTACTTTTAATGGAACTTTTGCTCATTTTTCAGCATGGTAAAGGAATTATGCATGCTTTAAATGGCTTGAAATGGTGAATGGATAAAGGTTATGCTAATGGGGCACATAGAATCCCCAAGTAGTTTAATATGGTAAATGGAAGGGCATTTAAAGGTCCACTTAAACCTCTATATGGTTGGCTATGGATAGTACTTGCAAGTATGGTAGGTATGACGATACCATTACTAAATGTCCTTGGTTAATAAATGGTAAATGGACTGGTTTTATTCTTAGTGAAGGTTTTAATTGGGAAATAATGGCGGGATGTGTAGCAAAGCCGTCGAAGGTTGAGGTCCTGAGGGGACAAAAACTGGAAACTCATATTTGCTGATGTGAGGTTGGTCTTGGAGAACGTGCTCATAATGTCACACTATATTTTAAGGTATGTACTACTCATCCCAGGTTTTCCTCCCTAGTAATGCTGCTTCACGCACTGGGCCCTTCCAACAAGTGAGGCTGAACCCATAGAGCTCATGGGTGGTTTAGGAGGACTAAGCTACACTGCCTAGGTAAAGATTTTAAAGGCATGCTAAATCCGATTCCCCTTCCCGGCATGCTAATATATATGTATGGTTTTATGCATTATGGATGGTTTTACTTGGCTTTGTTAATGGTATTACTTTATTCCTATCCTAAGTGGATGCTAATGTCCACCTACTAACCCATCTTCGGCCGGCTGTATACCCACGTTATGAAAGAACCGACCAGTCTACTTCTCTTCCTTAGTGATCGGATTCGGGGATAGTTGATGTTTTATTGAAGTGGTGAGCTTCCATAGTTAAGAAGGCATCTATTTCGTGTTATGGTTTACATTACATATTTCTCATATTTCATGGAATTTTGTGTTGGCAATGGTCGGTGGCATGTTCTTACTTGGTACTCTTTGGTTTGGTCTAGTGGCTTTTTGTGGACATCTTTTGACTTGGGTAGGGTATGTATGGTTTATGTTATATATATTTATTCATAAATTGGCTTAGTATCATGATATTGGCTTATGGTTACCACAATTGTTTGGGTTTGTTATTGGTGGTTGGACTTGATTGGGTTGGTCTTAGAGATAGACTTATCCCAGAGTCACCACATTGGTGAATATGCTATCTTGTTATATGTTCGAACATTAGTTGACTCAAGGTATGCATTTTGTTGTTGGGTTAGGTAACTGGAGCGATTCCCGGTCCTTGTTAGGCTTAGGATTTTCTGTTACGACAAGGCCCTGATTCGGGTTGTGTCAAAATCTAAGAGACGAACTCCAATATTAGACAAATGGTGAATATCCTTTACCAAATCCCACTTCTCTTTATCCACATGGGATAAACTCCCCATAGGTAACCTGCTAAGAGCATCAACAACTACAGAAGCCTTACTAGGATGATAGTCGAGACTCATGTCATAGTCCTTGAGAAACTCAAAGTATCTCCTTGTCATGAGATTAAACTACTTATGGATGAATACATATTGCAAGAACTTATGATCTAAATAAATGTCAACATAGTCCCATTATAAATATTGTTGCCAAATCATCAATGCGAACACCATAGCTAGCAACTACAAATCATGAGTCGGATAATTTCACCCATGAACTTTAACATGCCTTAGAGCATATACTACAACCTTGCCAGGCTGTGTTAATACACAACTACGTCCCACACGATATACATCACAATAAACTACGAAGCCATCAGTACCCTTTGTCAAGGTCAAAATTGGAGAAGAAATTGATTTATCTTTCAGCTTCTCAAAACTCCTCTCATAAGCATCGGACCACAGAAAGTTTACCCTCTTCTACGTGAACTTAATCAAAGATACGAAAATCAGTGAGAATCTCTCCACAAACCTCCTATATAACTAGCTAAATCCAAGAAGCTCTAAATATCGGTTGGAGTCATGCGTCTAGCACACTTCTTAAGCAACACAACATTTTAAAAATCAACTATGATCCCTTCACTAGAATCAAGATGACCCAGAATAGTAACAACATTCAATTCAAATTCACACTTCAAAAACATAGTCTATAATCACTGATATTTTGAGGTCTGCAACACAATACAATTGTGATTTATATGATTCACCTCACGCTTTGGATATACCAAAATATCATCTATAAACACAATCATAAGAAAATCCAAAAACTAACAGAATACCAGTTCATGAAATCCATAAATGTATCGGGGCATTGCTCAACCAAAAAGACATGACCAAGAAGTCAAAATATCTACACAAGGTACGCAAGGTAGTCTTAGGGATATCCTTCTACCTAATCGTTAACAGATGATAACCTACCTGAAGGTCAATCTTTGAGAAATGCATAGCACCCTTAAGTTGGTCCAATAAGTCATCAATCCTAAGAAGAGGGTACTTATTCCTCAATGTCGCCTTATTCATTCAGTAGTAATCAATACACGTCCGAAGATATACATCCTTCTAATGCACGAAAATATAGTATCACCCCACGAAGACACACTAGGGTGGATAAAAACCTTGTCAAGAAGATCTTTCAACTGCTCCTTAAGTTTGATCAACTCAGCCAAATCCATTCTATAAGGAGGGATAGAGATAGGACAAGTGTGTTGTAAAAAATCAATCCCAAACTTAATTTACCTATCGGGAGGGACACCAGGAATATCATCAGGGAAAACCTCAAGAAATTTATTAACTGCAAGAATTGGTTGCAAATAATAACCCTCTGAGTTATAATCTTTAACCAGATCAAATGATAAAGACACCCTTGTAAATCAATTTCTGGGATCTAAGATGTGAAATGAACCTTCCCTTAGGCATTAGGGAACTCCTTTCTCACTTAATGACCATCTCATTAGCAAATTTGGAAATGATCATACAGGTTAGATAGTCTAAAGAAGCATAGCTCAAACGGAACCAATCCATCCCCGGGATGACATTAAAATCTAGCATGTCTATTTCAATCAAATCACCCAAAGTTACCCTATAACCAACTGATACCCCATAATCCCTATAGACCCTCCTAGTAGTCACTGAGTCACCCATCAGGGTAGAAATAAAAATGGGGCTCGAAATACACTACATACCAAAACCAAAATACATAGCCATAAATGGGGTAACATAAAAAGGGTAGACCTCGGATTAAGTAAATAAAACATATTACAAGGGAATAGTTTTGACATACCAGTAAAGACATCAGGAGATTCCTCAGACTCTTGTTAGATAGTAAGAGCATATAGGAAATTCGAAGCAGTACCAGTACTAGAAGTGGCACCTTTGGTGCAAGAGCTAATGACGTAACTATCAGAAACTTATTTTCCATCATAGCGAACTTTCCCCTTAGATAATCCTTTGGCATATAACCTAATAAGACATAATTAAAACACCAATTCTTGCTCTCATCACAGAAACCACGATCCAATCGACCACAACGTTTGCAAACAAGATATGATGGAGCAGACTAAGCTTAATTGGCCTAAAATAGGGAACCATATGACCTAAAACCATCACCACTCTTTAAATGACGGTCTTCGAACGACTTCGGATATGGTACACTAGTTGTCAAATAGGAACCATTCCTACCTCTTCTAGCACCACTTCCCACTATTTCTACCTCCCTACTACTAATCCCCACCCAGATTCGAATACTAAAACTTCTCACTCTATCTCTCCCCTACCTCTACTTGCCTTTTTATCCTTATTTAACATATTTCATATACACCACCAGCAAAGATATATCCATATCTTTATTTAACAAAGCATCCTTTTATTTTAATACCAAATCATAAGATAGTAGAAAAAAATTTCCTCAATTAAGCTGTCATAAAGGACACCAATGTCGGAGAATAATAGGAAAACTGGTGAAACATTAAGGCATATTCCTTCCCTATCATCTTACTTTACTTTAAATTCATAAAATCTTCAACCTTTACCTCCCTCAACTTATTAGAAAAGAAGTAATCCAAAAAGGCACTAGAGAAATCATTCCACAAAGAAGACTCAACATTAATACCCCTAAGTTGCTCCCACTCTCAATACCTTTGGTGCGTTATATCCTTTAATTAAGAAGCAAAGAATTCAACTCACTCTCCATCAGTAGCATATATAAATGAGAAGATATTCTCTATCTTATCTATAAAACCTTAGGGATCATCCTCCACCTTAGTACTAATGGAAGTTAAAGGGATCAATATAATAAATTGCCTAACTATAGTGGCCTTGGAGGAAATTCCAGCAATACCAGCAGAACTAATCTAACAAGACTGAGATATCACAAACTTGGTAAATAGATGAATGAATTGGTGAAACTCAACATTAGTAATATCATCCTGAGGTGGTTGAGTATAATTGTCATCAACTGAAGAAAGATTAGTGAAGATAGGTGGAACTCTATGGGGACAATCGGAAGTAGAGACACTTAATTGGGTTTATAACCCATAAGTTGGTTCATATCATCCAATATTATCCTCAAACATCAATAGATGAGTTTGTATAAGCTTTAGACCATCTAGTAGGCATGATCTAAAAGTAGAATAAATAAGATTTAGAGAAATCCATGACATTAAACTCTATAGTAAAAAAATAAGACAACAAGGAGGGGAACATTCTAAATGCCTCACAGCCCTCCCTTATTAGTTTGGCATGCTACACATCCATAAAAGACTCTACTTGGCATGGATTTGTGGACACCCAATTTATCATGAACCTAGGCTCTGATACAAACCTTGTCACGACCCAGACCAGGGCCTAGTCATGACAGGCATCTCAAGTCCACTAAGGAAAAGAGACAACCCCCTTAGCCTAACCTAATAAAATCATGTACACCTAATAGCAGAATGAATTCCAATATTAAAAAACATATGAAAAGAAACTCAAAGAATCTATAAAAGACTAATGTCCAACAACCACTAACCCAAAACCAATATCGATAACCAACCTTAATATCCATGTCCACAATAATGTCTAAAAAGGCATCTAACAAAATAAAATATAGTTTTATTGGGACATGCCCCTAACAATAGAAAAAATAAAATACAAAAGAGAGAGTCAATACATAAGAAAATCTAAAGCATGAAATGGGGTCTTTTGATGGATGAAGTGTCTTATGACGGTTAGCAATTTGAGTGCTAGCATGTAGCTCAAAGATATAGGATAAAATAATGCCATAAACCATAATACAAAAATTGTTAAAACCAGTGCTATATTATATACAATACATATATATATCACATGCTATGAAAAGGGAACAGGGTTTGGTATAAACCATAACACCTTAACCTGGACTATGTAGATTTACCATTAAAAATTGGTACCCACGTGCTATATCGGTTTAGATTCCCCTGCTAAAAGGTCCCCAATGCATGTTAACCGCAAAAATTGAAGAAAACCTGAGGAAAAGGTAGATCCATCAAGGAAACTAGTCATCCAAAAAAATATATCAAGTCTTACTCATGCACACAACCATCAAAGACCAACCCTCACATCGGGACTTTCCAATACTAGTCCCTCTACAACATCCACCATTAGGGCTTTGCTAAAAGACCTTCTTTAAGCCCATATTAAAATATTTAATACATAACCAAAACATCAAATTTAGGAGTCAATTATTAAGGCATTATTAAGTGGTATCGTCAGACCAACTATCGCTTGTAAACAATGTCACCAGCCACCGTTTTGGGGATTCTTTCAAACTCCCAACTCCTTTGTTAAAATCAGTTAGTGGTATCCTATTTCACCCAACAAGTTTTTAAAAACCATTCTTTACCATTTTAACTTTTATTTAATGCATTAGTTTTAAGGATAATAGCCAAACAAAATGATAATTCATATTTCAAAGCCAATTATGCAAGTGGATAGGGGATATTATTAATTTTCATACCAAAACTACTGATTTGGGTAACTTTTTTTACCCCTAAATTCATTCACCATTACCATTCACCCTAATGAGTTAACAAACCATTAAGTCTTGCATAAGAAGTCAATAAAAACCACAAAAAAACATTCAAAAAATTTATATCCAAAACCCTCAACCCTTAGTTCTAAATCCAACATCAAAACCATGTATAATGAACCAATTATCATGCAATTAATAAAATATAAGTAATAGGTGAAGAGATACAAGCTTTAGGCAATTTGGATTTGAAAGTAATTTGGAACTTAGAACCAGAAAGATGAAGGTACAATGAATTCCTTACGCTATCTTGGGGTTTTTTTAGTTTAAGAGTAGAATTAGGGATTTTTAATATCTTAGAACTTACAGGAATAAGTTGTATAATGATTAAGGGACATACATAGGTGAAAGGGCCCTAATAACCCTCATCCAAAATAAATAAAACACCACTAGAGAGATTTTACATAGGGTCATGGCACAAACCTTATCGTACAGGCAAAACTTCATGACACAGACCCTAATGTATAGATTACCCTCTGTGACATAGGATATTATGGAGGATCACTACCTCTATGGTCTAAGCCACCCTGAGCCCATCCAAATATTTTGAAAATTTATCGAGACATCCAAAAATCATATCTATACACAATTTAAGTAAAAAATTATTATTTTGAATACAAAAGGACAAAAAGTAAAATGGTCAAACTTTAGAGAGTGTTACAGAGTCTGATATGTTCTATATATCTAATGTTACCTCCCAGGGTAAGCCCATGAATACTCTTCTAGTAATTGTATCTGTCATAGCTCTACAACTAGATTTCAGTGCTCGATAGAATATTTTGAGAAAATTAGTCCTTCAAATTCAATGATTTGGTACCATTAATAACTTCTTAGTAAACCAAACCCATCTCTCAAACATAGAAATAGTATGTAATTGCCTAAAATTATATATCTCGTCTTTCAACTATAATATTCTTGATAGAGGGAAGAAATAATATAAGAACTACCTTACCAACACATTCTAAAAAGTAATAGATCCTCAAAATAGTTCCCCTAACCATAATATAGCTTTATCGATTAGCGAGAAAGGGAACAACCTGTGTTTGAGAGACTCTTGATCTACCCTTAATATAGTGTATAAAGTGCTGATCCTAATAATATTTGTTTGGTGCATATTTGCATCATTATTGGGTAAGACCACAAACATTTGTTATAGATTGAACAATTGGATCATAACACTTGTGATATCAAACTTCACATTTAATGGAAATACATAAGGAATGATAACTTCTCTATTAGTATGCTCAACATAACCTGGATCTTACTTCAGATCATCATATCGTTGCAAGTACTGGTATGTTGGGGGTACTTGAGCTTTACCCTTTTTATCTCTATCTCAATCCTTGTCAAGTTCTACTTGATGATAAGTTTCTTATTTATACATTGCTAGCTCGACCTCCAAAGCTATATGTTAGGAATCTTCTTGGCTGTTATGTTAGTAGCTACTTCTGCTAATAATTTCTCCATTTATTGATCAATAATATGCTAAACTATAGGGGTGGAGAGGGAGGCACAACATTAGGATCATCTCGAACACCTTTAAGATGGACTTCGCAAATATATTCTATCATCATACGATTCACCTATAGAATTCTTTATAGGTTAAGATTTAGTAAGAGTAAGGGATTGCTTTGACTCCTAGTATTATGCATACACCAGCGTACACCCAATGAAGAATAGAAAAATAAAACTAAAAATATCAACAACTTTGATCATCAACTCTATAACTATATTCCCCAGCAATAATGCCAAAATTTGATGTTGCCCAAAATATACCTCCAGAAAGATACATTGTAATAGAAGTCAAATATAGTATCCTAACAAGGCTGGGGTCTGTACTATAGGAAATAGGTTAAACTTGTATCTCAAACTTGATGAAGTATCCAAAAGTTAGGAAAAACAAATGAGGGTTACAGTAATCAATAAAAGTAAATTTAGAGTGCTTTATAATTGTAAATAATTTAAGATGAACACAAAGACTGTGTCCCCCTAGATTCTTAACTATGTAAGTTTCTTTTGCTCAACCCAACTATCTTACTATCTTATGTGTCGAATCTGACAAGATATTTATTACCAACTATCTAATAGACTAGTAATTAAATCATACCCTTTAACTTTGAAGTATCAGGGTGTCTCCTTACTGTCTCTTATTTTTTATCAAGTTTAAATATTAGCTATAAGGTCACAAGTTATTAGAAAGAGGTTGATACCTTTAAATAACTGTCATAATCCTCGTTTACCAATATTATTCTCTCTTGTGATGATGATCTAAAAAATGGGTAAGTTATTATAGTTGGCCACCACTAAGAAAACCATTAACTTGAAGGAAATCATAATACACATGTAAATGATGATCAAGCTAAATCTTACACTTGTTCAACTTCATAAATCTGCCAGGGTTGACACAACCCTGTTTAATAGGATTAGTCGCTCATAGTTGTAAATTAATCCATATATTTCAATGAAGAAATCATAGAATTAATCTCACCATAATTATGAATAAATCTCATGATCGGGAATTAAATATTAAACCAAAAACAAATAACATGAGTATAAAATATGTAAAAACATGTCAATGTACATAAGTTAATGCATAAGGTCCTAAAGGGTATTTATAGAGCCTCAAAATAAAAAAGAAAACCCATCCAAAATAAAATAAAATAACTAGATCGATAGTGGTCATGCCTATAGTAATGAGTCATTATGTCTATTAATGAGTCTTTAGCTGTTGTCGTAGACCTCTTCTGAATTTTATGGTCACGAGTCATTGTGAGATTTAACAATTCGTTTTCTAGGACTCCTAATGACTCTAGTAAGTTTTAGCTTTTAGTACTTTTTGTCGATGCTTAGAACTAGTCCTCATCACTAGTCATTATCTATGATTATGACTTGTGAGCTTTCCTTATTTCCACTGGAACTTTATTTGTCAACTTTCAGGGGTATTGTTTAATATGCTCTAAACGACTCCATACAATGAGTTACTGTCACTCTTAACAAGTCGTGGTAAGCCATTACTTTACACCTTGAAGTTAGCATCACTCACTGTTCATATATTGACTTGGGTCATCATTTGTTAGGTGACTAAATGAGACATTATCCACTTTAAACATGGATTTTTCTAGAGTTTTTTCATCCATTACTAATCCATATCACTACCCACCTAATTAACCTACAACATACACAAAACACACTTCATATCTAACAAAAAGTCCTAAGTATTTGCATCAACATAAAAAGTGCAATAAAACCATGGCACATCAGTTAGTAGGTGTTCCTCTAAGTATTTCCCATGAATATTGTGATAAGGTTAGGGAGGAAATCGAAGATCAGCCCTAGATATATTATACCCTTTGAGATTATTTGCATAGTTGGTTAGGTGGCTTATGAGTTAGCCTTATCTCTAAATTTTGGTGTTGTCCATCTTTTTTTCCAAATTTATATGTTGCAAAGATGCATTCCTTACTTGACTTATATGCTTAGAGAGGACTCAGTTCAATGTGATGAGTGGTTGACCTTGTGAAGGAGTCAGTTCTTATATTGACTATAAATGTCAGGAGGTTGCGCAATGGAAAAATTCCAGTAGTTGATGTTCAGTGGAGCACCACCCAGTAGAAGTGGCTACTTGTGATATCTAGAGTAAGATGTAAACTTAGTATCCACACATGTTTGATGATTTAGGTACATATTAATCATTTACTTTAACCTTATATTCCAATTCTGACGGTTTCACAAGTTCTAGAACATTGATTTTAGGATAGTTAGACCCTTTGTTTGGGTCCTAAGGCTTTAAAACTTATTTTGGGATATTGAGCGGAAGTTAAAAAATGGCACATAGGTATTGGACCCACTATTCATTAAACCTACAGCAAATTAAAATGTGGACTTTGCTATTGAGCCTGGAATGTTGAACTTTATAGTATAGCATAGACTATTTTCATATAGAATATTTTTAATGAATATCGAGGGGTTGGCGGAGACATGGAAAAATTCCAAGGCTCGACTTGTACGGTAGCACTGCTTAAGAGCCCTTTTGGGCCATATAGCAAAGTTGTCGATAAATCTAGCAGACTATTGCTTAAGTAATTGGGTCAGCCCAGCTGAGGTCCACTAACGAGAAACCCCTACCGCTTAATAAAAAGCTTCTTAAGAAGAAAAGGTACCATTACTCACTACCTATTCAGTCGTGAAATTCAACTAAAATGACACTAGGTTGCTTAAGTGGTTACTACTTATGCGACCAAGTGTTCGCTTAAGCGATACCGAATACCTAGTATGTGTATAAAAACCCCACTTATGCCAACTTTCTTCATATTACATCAATTCTCAAGGATATTGAACCCTAAAAATTGGGAAAACTTGGGAGAATCATTTGTGGGTGAATTTAGAGCTTTGGTGAAGTTGATTTACACATTTTTTCTTCGAATTTTTTTAAGATTCAATCATTCTTGGTTTCATTCTCCATATTAATATAATTTATTAGAATCTTTGTAGATTGATTATCGCACAACATGATCTCAAAATTTACCTAATTTTGTGGGTAAATATTTCTTGAGCATAGAGGAATGTTGTGTTGGTTGCAAAAGTGTCATGCTGTAAATGGGCCTCACATAGGATTTTTACACAATTTGGTCCCAAAGCATAGTAGTGAAATATGGGTATCATTTTTCTCCTTATAATGAGTATATTGTGATTTTGATAGCATGGCACTTTGCCAAAGCTTTTAAAAAGGGGAAATTGATGGTTTAACATATTTTTCAGGCCATTCTTTAGTGTCCAGATAGGCTAGTTTTACCTTTTTCATAAATCAAGAAAATTTACATTATAATTATGATAATATACTGGATATAGGATTGATTTATACATTGGAAGCATGATTTATTTGATTAGTCTTATTTGGACTGTTTAGGCTATGTTGGAATTTTCTTTTTTATTTATATTTTAGGAAGAATTTCTATATTTAGGCTAATTATGGCTTATTTAACATCCAGAAATGAATTTAGATACCTTAACCTAGTCTGGGTAGAATTTGTCTAAAAATAGGTTTTGTGGAATCAATGAAGGCCCCTTTGGCCTACCTTAGGGAAAGAATTGTGTTAGAATTTTTAGACTTATTTATGTATGTTAAACACTTATTAATGATTTTTTGTACTTTAAGGAGATTGAATGCTTAATATGTATGCTAGTTTAGTATTGGGAGATCGTGCTAATTCTTGGTAAAATCAGATGGTTTATTATTAGAGTTTGCTAATATTGTTTGTTAGAGCTTATGGATATGGTTTATTGTTATTCTTTATGGATATGGTCTATTTATATGAGTTTGGTTCATGGCAATCAAATAATGTTGATATTGTTAATATGTGTTTCGGCTTAAGTTTGGTAATTCATGATGACATTAATAATATAAGTTCTGGTTTGAGTTCATCAAATGTTATGATGTTGATACTATTGAGGATGATATATTTATAATTATGATAATATGAGTTCTGATTTAAGTCTTGCATTGAGTTTTGTGAACAATATGATAGGGTATTGATGGTTTTGTTGTTTTTGTTGATATTAAATAAAGATATGGATCTTTGGTCATTTATTTTCACTAATTATACCCTCCGGGCTTATAGGGTGTATATTTACTTTTCTAGCTATTTACTCATGCACAGTAGTGTTGGAGCTTATTTCCAAGTTTTCCTTAGTATTTCGAGTTAGCTTATTTTATCTTGTATCTTATCCTATTTATATCATGATTTATCTCAGCTGAACGATGATGTCGTAATGAACCTCTAGGTTATTTTTTATATTTCTACTCATTTTTATCATTAGATGTTTCCCATAGCTTTCCTAAGTAATTTATGATATGTTGGGACTAACAGTTCGGTTACTAGGCAGCTTATTTGGTTTATAGAGCCAATACCCTATTACCTAATACTTTTTAACATTTGAAATCTTTTTATCCATTGACTTTTAAGGACAAAGTCCTTTTATTAGTGGATAATGTAATGACCCTCTAGGTCATTTTTCATATTTCTGCTTATTTTTTTGCCATTATAGCATTCCCATAGCTGCTGTAAGTCATTTATGACTTACTAGGTCTGATAGATCGTTTACCAGGTAGGTCATTTGGTTTTTAGAGACAATTCCCATTTTAAAAGTCTTTGTTTGTTCCACATGGTCACCAGGTTATAACTTCAGTACAACAATCTCGGATGCAAATTTTTATTGTGTCGGTAGTTATGGAATATCATTTTTAGGCTAGGTAGATATTTGGTTTGGGTACCAACACACCTAATTTCATTTTGACCTATTTATCGAAAGATTGAAAAACTAGAAATATAGGTGTGGGACCCATATGTGGTTGAAATGACATCGGATGGAAAATATAACTTCTGCATTAAGTCCCAAATATCGAATTTAGTGTGCTTACATTGTTCAGTTGCATATATCAAATATCGTATGAATCCTGAGGCCTTAGTGGAAGCCTTTAAAATTTCAAAATTTCAGCTGATATCTTCTATCGACGATCACATAAGATGTGTTAAAGAGATAGTATAATTGTAATAAGGGTGATAACAATCACAGTATCTACTACTGAGGTCAGATAGTGTAATTTCATACTTGGGTATGTGATTGCATCACCTGATTACCGAGAAGGGTTGTAAATCAACCCCTTAATCACAAATTGGCCTATTTTTCACCCATCCCTTAAGAGCATAATCCCTACAATATGTGATAGCTCAAAATCGAGACTGGTGGGAGACATGGGATCTTGTTTAACATATATTTTTGTGATTATCATCTAAACTAAGGTAAGATTTTACCTTTTATTCATGAAATTTTAATGATTTCTTGACCAAAACCCTAATATCTGGTGAGCTTGATTTCAGCCCCAAAATAGCTAGGTTTTCATCCATTCTTGAGTTTTATGATTCCTTGATAATATATGGAAGTTGGTATAATACCCCAAACATTAATAGATCAGTTCAACCCTTAGTAAATACTAGTAACACTTAGAAGTTGGAAAATAGCTTATTTCGGTTAAGTTTCAGGAGTTTTGAATGGGGATTGGACCACATTCACATTGCAAAAATAGTAGCTCACCGTGATTAGGCTGTGTCACGGTGAGTATCGCGATGAGGAATTCATTACATTGTGATGAAGGTCATTTTGGCATTTTTCAATTTCTAGAGGGTCACCACGGTTTCACCGTGTCATAGTGAACCCCAAAACAACAATTGTCATGATCTAGGGAGTCACCGCAATTCCACCGCATCGCTGTGGGTATCGCGATGACCCACTCACCCCGTCATGGTGAGGCCTTAGTTTGTGTTCCAGTTGTGGGATATTAAATCCCAAGGGCAATCTTGTTTTTCATCAAGACCCCAAACCGTGTAAGCAGAGGATTAATCTTGAAATTAAGAAACATATGCTCATTGTTCATAAAATTTCTCTCCATTAAAACCATAGCTGTGAAATACAAGATCAAATATCAAGAAATCTTGCCATTAATCCTCTCCAATTCATTAATCCAGGTATGTTAAATGTTTATCCATGGGTTCCCTTCATCCATGAAGTCCAAGTATCCAGTTTAAATTAAAAAAATTATGATCTCTTCAAGTTATCTTGATTTTAAATTATTATTAAACCATGAATTTCCATGAATTTTATTTTATAGCATGTTTTAGCAAAATTGATGTCTATTACTACACTTTATATGTTTGAATATTTTTGTCCACTGATTTAATCCTTGATTTGTGATAATGGTGTTTAAATTATGCTTTACGACAAACTTCAATCCAATTCTCATGCTTAATGTACACCATGCATACCAAGTGTTTGATAAAATGCCTACAAGGAGGAATATTTAACAATGCTTCTATGTTAAGTCCTTCAAGCTTAAATATTATATTTTACTCTTATTGCTTTGAGTCCTGGGCGTATTGAATACCCAAAACCATAACTTTTTACTTAGTCTCATCTCATTATCCCTAGAATAATTTTAGATTATATTATGAGCATTACTAAAATGTTCAGTTAATCTCAGAATAGTCAGTAAATTAGTGTCATTATGTTTGCAGTAGGACTTAAGACCGAACGACTGCAGGGAGGATGACATCCCCATCAGATAAGCAGAGTCGTTAGTAGAAATACCTATACTCCAGAACTACTTAGCCAATGTAGGATATGATAAGTTACCTGTTAGTTTAGTCTTGATTATCTCGCAGGGGTTACCCATCCAATTATGCTTGATATTTTTAGTCCTTCAAGACCATACAATATATCATTTTAGGGGATCCTCATAGCCAACATTAGTACCTGTGGCACATTATTAACACTCTTCCAACTAGGGTTACAGGTTGGACCCCAATTAGCTTTGATTAGGGTATGTCGGTTAGATGATAGCTCCCACAGTCTCAGTTTAGTTATAAGACCAGTAGCCCAGTCTCATTGTTGTTTGACTAAGAAGTATACATATTCGTTATTTAAGTATTTTAGTTTACAAATTTTTATTTAGTTCATGTTATTTGATTGGTCATGCATCCCTAGTATCTACATATTTCACGCACTTTTAGTATTTAAAGACTGTCATGCATACACAGTATTTAGCGATTTCACATATTTTCAGTATCTACAGATTTCATGCTCTCTATTTAGTACACTATGTTTTATATGTATATTCAAATAGTTATTATTCCGATTCATAAAACCATGCATGTCAACATACCTCATTTAGCATACCAGTACATTCAAAGTACTGATCATATACTTTTCTTTTATGCTATGATGTATTATATCATAGATTCTGATGTTCAGTTTCTGGATCACGCTTAGACTTCTAAGAATCTCAGCAGTAGTAGTGCTGAGTCCTCTTATTTCAGAATCATCCCTAGTTTCTGAAGTGTTCCTCATGTAGAAGATTTGAGGCAATGAATTCTTGCAGAAGTGTATGGTGCGCGTTACGCGATTAATCTAGGGGCCACTAAGATGTACCATGATTTGTGGGGAATCTATAATTGGAGTGAGATGAAGAGGGACATTGTAGAGTTTGTAGCTAAGTGCTCTAGATACCAGTAGGTTAAGATTAACCACCCGAAACTTAGTCGGTCTATGCAGCAGTTCAAGTGTAATGACCCGAGACTGCCGCCTAGTTGTCATATGGTGCTAACGATCCCGAAAGACCAAAAGCTAACCCATGACTGATATTGCTGTGAGAACAGGATAATAATATTGAAATAAATGTAGAATTAGGCTGAAATACCATAAGGTTCAAAATCTATATACTGATAAATAATAACATCTGGTAAAATATCTAAAAACTAAACACTATCTAAACTAGTCTAGTTTGAAAGCTTTTAATTGAACTGCCTGAATATGGAGTAGATGTGATAAGCCCCCAACGAATTTCAACTGCTGAGCTACTGATAAACAGAAATTCTAAAATAAAATTATATCCTCGATAGATAAGGACTCACTACTAAATCTACGATTGCTTACTTTATTTGTCTAATCATTGTCGGGATCCAGAGCGTCCGAACGTATGATATGAAACATCATAGCACAAGAAAGTATGCATCAGTATATGGGAATGTATTGGTATGCAAGAAGAGGTAAGGATGAATGTAAGGGTTCATATGTATGAACAATAACTGACTGAATAATTTAGAGTAATAGGACATGAGAGTACATGGATAACTGATACTACTACAAATACTGAGAATGTAATACTATGGAATATGTACACTATAATTGAGCTTTTCTAAACCTAAGTACTGAGTTATGATAGCTGAGTAACTGATATCTAAAGTTACAGATAACTGATTTACTAATATTGATTGACTGTATCTAGCAATCCTTATTTTGTAAGACTGAACTGAGTTCTAAATTGTAGACTGAAATAGAAACTGTAGGAGGTAATAATCCAATCGGCATGCCCCTCTCTGAACTTATTGGGGTCCAACCCGTAACCCCAGCTTGAAGGGTGCTAATACCATGCCACGGGTTCTAGCACTGGAAAACTAGGATGCCAAGCCTAACTGGCGGGTGACACCTGGTCGGAGCCAAGCCTAATCTAATGGTGGACCCCTGGGAGATAGTCAAGCTTAGTCTGACGGGTGACTCCTCATCCTGTGCTGGCTATGTAGTTCATGAATACAGGGACTGCTACTATTGACTGTTCCTCTTTAATAGAGAAGTCATCATCCCTGCACTCGCTCGGTGCTAAATCCTACTCCCAACTTAAAGACACTGAATTGAGTATACGGAACTAGACTAGACTAATACTGAGTTTACTGAGTTTTCCTATGCTCTGTAATAACTAAGAGTACTACGGGTTGTTACATGACTGAGATTCTATGACAGACTCAGGCTCTAGGTAAATATATAAATTATAGGGTATTAAATAGCCTGAGGACTCGATAGCATAAAAAGAAAGGCATAGTATGATCATAATGGCATAGCAATACTTGCTTCTGTCAAACACTTGATATACATGATCTTGTGCATGAATAGGATCACATAATAACATGCCATTTCTTCACTAGTCAAATCACATAAGCATTTTATCAAACACTTATATGCATAAGCTTGTACATCAATGGGAAATGCATGTTAGCATGTTGAAATGACATTACTTTATTCTCATAGACAATTTATCAAACACATGTGAAGCATACTTGGTTCACTAAATCATAAAAACTTAGGGTTAGCATGGCTACAATAATCAACTTGCAAATTGAATGGTTTATCATGAGTATCATGTAATTCAACACATACTAGGTTTAATTCTAGGAACTTATAATTTAAGTTATGAATTGAATACCAATCACTATCATGAATATGAATTCAATTCAACTAAATCATGGAAATCATAAATACACAATCTTTGTATTTTTGATAATGGTTCCTGGACTTCATGGGTTAAAGAAACCCATGAATAAACACCTAACATATCGAAGAGGATTAATCCTTGAAGTTTGTGGTGAAATTCTTGATCTTGTTCTTGATTTCATGATCTAGGATTGTTACCCCTTGAGAGAAAAATGATTTATCTAGGGGGAAAATTGAATGAATAATTATTTAACCAGGTTTATTAGGGTTGAATTTCTGGTTAAAAGCTGACTAGGGCTGTGAAAAAAGATTCAAATATCCTTGGAATGATTTAAAAACTAAGAACTTAAAACTAGAAATTAACTAAAAATCCCGATCTGGGCCCTTAGCGGGAAGCGGCGCTATCGCGCTGTGTCACTGGAAAGTGGACAACTAGGAATTGGACCATCAATGCAACGCGGTGGAATCGTGTTACCCCTTGGATGTGACCTAGAAGTTCACCATGACACGGTGGGATGGCATTCGGGCACTGGAAATTGACAAATGAGTAAATAAGTTGGGGCGCGATATGTTAGTATCACGGTACCTCACTAGAAACTGACGATTGTCATTTTGACATACTCTGCGATGCGCAACTGGCCTGAATGACAGTGTTTAATGACTGAAAGTTAAAATTGCCATAACTTCATACCCGGTTATTTGAATTAGGCGAATTTTATATCGTTGGAAAGATAACTAAATTTTCTATGCATTGGCAGGCTTTTAACTAAAAATTACATAGCATTTCAATTATTTTGTAAAGAATAACTCATAGACTGAGAGTTTATTTAGGCTAGGGAAATACGGGGTATTACAATATCTCCCCCTTGGAAATATTTGTCCTCGAATATGGCTAATTAAGCAGAGAAACACTAATAGACTGAGTTTACACACTTAACATGTACACTACTACATGACTGAACTACTAATAGGTTGAGTTCTCCTATCGAATATTCATATCTGATGCATGAGTACATGACTAAACAAATTTATGAATGCATGACTGAATATTCAATGATGAAGGATACAAAGTATATAACTATAACTTGACATAGAACTGAGTATAACTAAGAAAGACTGTCACGTTAATCTTAGAATACTAATGAACCTAAGATCATTTACTGAACAAGCATGAACAGAAACATGAGAACATTACCGAGTATGACATAGGATACATGGACTGAGTATCATGAACTAAATTGGTTTCCTTGAATACAGTCCATGACTTGGGAATGGTCATATGGCTGAGATTGGAATGAGAGACTCAACTTATGAGTACCCTTTACTTCAAACTGGATCTGTTATGTAAAGAGAAAATGGAAGGTTTATGACATGAAAGCTCGGGGGTTATAGTGCATCTCCCCTTTGGGAAATTATGTCCCACGAAGAATGCTGACTTGGCTGAGATACTGAGGAAAACAGAGATGATGCACAGGGCACTTAAGAACAAATTTGTGATTGAATGTCTGAGATCTGAGACTGAGACATGATATGTGAATTGAGCTGACTTTTCAACTACCAGGATATTATAATTTGGGATTGGACGACTAGATCGAAAGATGAGTAAACATCCGAATTTGTCTGCCTGACTGCTAAACTGGATCACCAGTTTTACGGACTAACTCATGCTAAAAACTTATACGTAACTGAAGGATTTATTTTACACTCCTCGTCTAAGGTTCTAATAACTTTTGGGAGTAAAGAATATCGGCATAGTCTGAATAAGACATCTGAATTAGAACCCACAACATGGATAAAAAATTTTTAACATAAGGCGAGGCCTTTGAAACATCATCTAAAATAGAGTGACTAAGCCTTATGTACTACCGCTACATATTTTCAAGCTTAAATATATTTCCCGAATACATTCTCAACTATACCTTCCACCTTAATACAATATTTCACTTGAGACTACTGAAAATATTCATATGGGAATTGAGCACCAATGCGTAAACATGCTAACTTATTTCATTAACTGGATGACTGATAGTTGAATACTGGTCCTGTAAGATTAAACTATACTTAACATAAATAACTAGACTGAAACTATAAGGTACTATGCATATGAGGTAAGGAATGACTAAGGAACGTAAGGTAACTGAGCATGAATTTACGGAAAAAATATTATGTAGGAATGCAAGACTAAGTGCAAAACATGATTCTGAAATGCTGAGATACTGACAACTGAATAACTGATAACTGTAGACTTTGGTTAAGCAAACCTAAAACTGAAATAGGTTTTGTGCTGAATGTTGAATTGAGAATATGACCGAGTTTTGTTAGATACATGATGGGGACTGGCATAAATGAAGGATCTAAATGTAAACTCACATCCTATATTTTCTCAACTTCTTATCTCAGGAAGAATTTTGATTATTCCTCTAATAACAAAATACAACCTTTTTCTAGCTATTCAGCCGCACAGTAACATGACATTCAAGCATATCTTCATAACCACAGCCTCGTGTAAAACGAGTACGCAACACCCTTTTATTAACATAAAAAATTGACTCTCTCCATTCTAAGAAACTTCTTATCACTCTATCATTTAAAAATAAAAGTTCACTGAAGGTTAAAACATAAGGACCTGGAGCATAAATAGACACTATACCGAACATGACACTTAACTGAGGCCTGAGGAATAAAATATCAACCTTATGGATTTATCGAGAGATCTCGATTGAGGATATACATGACATGTATCTAAATTTGGATGATCATTAGGAGTATAGCATAAGTCATTGAAATTGAGCACATGTAATGCATGAGCACATGAGTCATCAGCTACATGACCTGAGTGTAGAGTTTTTGAATATATGGAACATGATTCGAAACACTAATAAAACTGGAACTCCTTATAGTAAAAACTATAAATGTACATAATTTTTGATAATATGCATGAATAGGAACTATGATCATAGAACTGACCTGTAATGCGTGAGTAAATATCATGATAGATGAAGTGCAATACTTTGCACTGAGGTAAGAAAGGGTTGGGCATCAACCTCTCCCACTACTTTTCTATATGTACTAATATTACTACTAAAATCTAAAAGTCTGACTTGGTTACTTGTTCTACCATCTACCCCTTATCTTAAAGCCGTCATTCTAAGTCTGTGAACCTCTTAATAAACTATAAATCAAACTAAAACAACTTTGCTCTAAAGCCTGAGATATAGAAATACTCATAAGCACTAAACTCATTCTGAAGGACTACTCCTGATAATGTAAGGTCCACTGCTAGTACTTTCTTATGATACATGATTCTTAGCCTTCTATTGGCCCAATAATTATCTTATAGCAACTTCAACATTGACTAACTTAGAATTCTCAACTTCTCTTTCTACTAGGTTAATCTAGAGATTCAAACTTAAATAAACTGAAACTGAGGTACTACCCCTTCATTCAAGGACTAGTTCATTAAGAAACTGAAACAAAATGACTCTATTACTGAAATTAACTGAAGGGATTTGCTTAAATACCATAACCAAGCAATTTTTGTATACTTGTCTGGCTGGAATAGATTTACCTACTGAGGTAAGCACTAAGAAAAGTTCTATTTAAATTTCTGGTCTGACATAAATTTGACAGCCACACAAGGAGTTACAGATGACAAAGAAGCTTCTATATCTAATAAGGCATAAATATGTAAATAGAAGATCTATAACGTACCAATGACCGTATCAAGAGAACTTTCCAGATCTTGTCTGGACAAAACTGTTTAAAGTTTGTTTGGACATTCCCCACTTTCAGTACTAGAAGTGGAACCCTGCTGGTTTGAGTGATCGGGCTAAGCTGAAGGACAATTATACTGACCTTGTTGGCAGAAATTTTTTCCCTTCTTACCCATTACTCTACACTCTAGCATCTTATGGCCTGGCTTACCACATCTGAAACATACATCATTGCCAGCTCTCCACACTCTCTTATGGTTCTTACCATATTCTCCATAGAAAAGATAAGTACAGACACCCTTCCCACTACCTTATGAGATAGAGTCTGGTGCTCCATCTCGAATATTATTTCTAAACTTTGGCACTGGAGCACTAGCTTTAGAAGGATTTGGGGCTGAGAATTTCTGATAGAACTAGAATTTTTTACCATCCTCTAACATTAGCTTAAAATGACCTGTTTTGACTTTCTTATTCTTTCCTTCATTCTTCCTACACTTCTCCCTCTTACTTTGCTGAGTACAAACCCAAAGCCTAGATAGGACAATAGCCTGAAGGTTTTTCTGAGAAACTACTGAATAAGCTAAGGTAGTGAAAGTAGTTCCGAATTGAACATGGGTGACATGTTCGTCCAAGGGATCTGCCTGAATGGGCTAAGGTGATGACTGATTTCTAGTTCTTCTTCCTTTAGTATTTTTGGGAGGCATGTTCTATAACCAGAATGAACAAAAGAATTAGACTAAGAGTTTAGCTTGATCTCATGCTAGCTCGCATGAAATAAATACTGAAAGAAGGGAAACTTTTCCTAAAACATCTCATTGCCTCCAGTCCATAAGTGTGGAGCGCTACACACCCATGCATAAGACACTACATGATGCGGCTTTCAGACTCCCTAGGACTCTGATGAACCTTAGGCTCTGATACCTAGTTTGTAATGACCTGAGACTAGCCCCTAGTCGTCACACGATGCTTATAATCCTGAGGACCTTAAGTCAACCCATGACTGATATTGCTATGAGAACTAGATATTAATATTGAAATAAATGTAAAATTAGGCTGAAATGTCATAAGGTTCAAAATCAAAATACTGATAAATAATAATAACTGGTAAAACATATGAAAACTAAACACTTTCTGAACTTGTCTAGTCTGAAAGCCTCTAACTGAACTGTCTGAATATGGAATTGATGGGACAAGCCCCATCTAACTCCAACTACTGAAATACTGATAAACTAAAATTTTTAAATAAAAGCATATCCTCGATAGATGAAGACTCACTACTAAATCTGTGATTGCTGACTGGATCTGCTTAAGCGTGGTTTGGAACCTGAGTGTTTGAACTTATTATATGAAATAAAATAGCACAAGAGAGTATGTATCAGTACATGAGAATGTACTGGTATGCTAGATGAGGTAATCCTGAATGCAAGAGTTTATATGCATGAACAATAACTGACTAAATAAAATAGAGGAACTGGTAATGAGCATACATGGATAACTGATACTGCTCTAAATATTGAGTATGTAATACTATCATTTATGTATACCACGTATAAGTTTTTCAAAAGTTAAGTACTGAGTTCTGATTGCTGAGTAACTAATATCTTAAGTAACTGATAAATAATTTACTAATACTAATTGACTGTGTCTGACAATCCTAATTCTACAAGGCTGAACTGAGTACTAAATTGAAGACTGAAACTAAAACTACGGGAGTTAATCATCTAACCAAAATGAACCTCTCTTAACTGATTGGGGTCCAACCTGTAACCCCATTCGAAAGGGTGCTAATACCATGCCAAGGGTTCTACCATTGGAAAACTAAGATGCCAAGCCTAACTAATAGGTGACACCAGGGCAGAGCCAATCCTAATCTAATGGGTGACCCCTAGGAGGTAGTCAAGCCTATTCTGAGTAGTGACTCCTCATTATGTGGTGGCTACGTAGTTCTAGAGTACAAGGACTCCAACTAACAACTTGCCTCTCTAATAGGGAATCCATTATTCCTACACTCGCTCGGTGCTAAATCGTACTCCTAACTAAAAGACACTGGACTAATATTGAGTTTACTGAGTTTTCCTGAGTTCTACAACTGACTGGGAGTATTATGGATCGTGACATATCTGAGATTCTATGACTGACTCTAGCTCTAGGTAAATAGCTAAATTGTTGAGTATTAAATACCTCCAGGACTCGATAGTATAAAAAGAAAGGCATAGTATAATCATAAAGAAATAACAATTCTCTCTTCTTCACAACGCACTCATTTAGACATTCTATCAAACACTTGATATACATAAAATTTTGCATAAATTGGACACATAATAATATGTCATATCTTCACTAGTCAAATCACATAAGTATTTTATCAAACACTAGGCATAAGCTTGTACATGATTGGGAAATACATGTTAGCATGCTGAAATGGCATTACTTTAATCTGATAAACAATTTTTCAAACACATGGGAAGCATACTTGGTTCACAAAATCATAAAAACTTAGGTTTAATATGGTTACAACGATCAACTTGCAAATTGAAGGGTTTATCATGAATATCATGTAATTCAACACATACTAGTTTTAATTCTTAGAACTTATAATTTAAATCATGAGTTGGATCCCAACCACTATCATGAACATGAATTCAATTCAACTAATCATGGAAATAATAAATACATAATATTTATATTTTGAAACACGGTTCTTGGACTTCATGGGTGAAAGGAACCCATGAATGAATACCTAATATACCCGAGAGGATTAATCCTTGAAGGTTTTTGGTGAAATTCTTGAGCTTGTTCATGATTTCTTAATCTAGGGTTTTTAGCTCTTGAGAGAAAAATGATTTTTCTTGAGGGAAAATTGAATGAATTATGGTGTAACTAGGTTTATTAGGGTTGAATTTTAGGTTAAAGGCTGACTAGGGCCATGGAAAAAAACCTAAATACCCATGGAATGATTTAAAAACTCAGAACTTAAAACTAGAAATTAACTGAAAAATCCTATTCTGGGCTCTTTGTGCAATGCGGTGCTATAGTGTCGTGTCACTGGAAAGTGGACTACTGGGAATTGGACCATCAATATAATGTGGTGGAATCACGTTACCCCTTGGATGTGACTGAGAAGTTCACTACGAGATTGTGGGATCGCGTTGGTGCACTGGAAATTACAAATGTGAAAATAAGCTACGGCGCAATGCACCAATATCGCGGTACCTCACTGAAAATTAGAAGTTGTCATTTTGACATACTCCATGATGCGCTACTAGCCTGAATAATGGTGTTTAACGACTAAAACATAAAATAGCTCTAACTTCTTTCCTGGTTATTGGATCTAGGCGAATTTATATCACTGGAAAACTAACTTAATTTATTACGAATTGGCAGGCTTTAAACTGAAATATACTGAGTATTTCAGTTATTTTATATAGAATAACTCATGCACTGAGAGTTAATTTAAGTTAGGGAAATGTGGGATATTACATTTGTATTCCTAATTGGAAGTGGGTGGAATTGAACATGGACTTTGTGATAGGTTTGCCTCGTACCCGTTATAAGCATGATTTTATTTAGGTTATCATAGACAAGGTGACCAAATCATCCCATTTCTTGCCAGTCCATACCTCTTATTCAATCGAGGACTATGACAAACTCTATCTCAGAGATTTGGTTAGGTTTCACGGCATTCCTTTATATATCATCTCAAATAGAGGTACCCAGTTTACCTTTTATTTATAAAAGCATTCCAAAATAGCCTCGGCAACCAAGTCCACTTAACTACAACCTTCTACCCTCAGACATATGGTCAAGAAAAAAGGACCATTTAGACTCTTGAAGTTATGTTAAGAGCCTACATTGTTGATTTTAAAGGTAGTAGGCATGACCACTTGCCCTTGATTGAATTCACATATAATAACAACTATCATTCCAGTATTTCGATGGCTCCATTTGAGGCTCTTTATGGTAGGAGATGTAGATCTCCAATTGGTTTGTTTGAAGTAGGTGAGGCTGCAGTGGTATGGCCAAACTTTGTTTTTGATGCATTAGAGAAATTTTAGTTGATCAGAGAAAAGTTTAGGGCTGCCCAGAGCTAACAGAAATTGTATGCGGACTTGAGGATAAAGGATCTCGAGTTTGAGGTCGATGATTTTGTGTACTTAAAAATCTTTCCCATGAAGGGAGTGAAAAGGTTTGGCAAGAAAGGGAAACTTAGTCCCCAATATGTCGATCCTTTCAGAATTCTCAACCATTTTAGAAAGTTAGAGTATGAGCTTGAATTGCCTTCAGATCTAGCATTAGTGAACCCAGTGTTCTGTGTTTCATTGCTGAAAAAGTGTATTGGTGACTCAGTGGTAGTTGTCCCCTTAGAAAATGTCGATGTCAAGAACAACCTTTCTTATGAGAAATCCAGTTGAAATTCTTGATCATCAAGCTTGTAGAATAAGGACCTAAGAAGTTCTCTAAGTCAAAGTTCTTTGGTAAAATCAATATGTTGAGAGAGTAACTTAGGAAGCAGAAGCAGATATACAGACCAAGTACCATAATCTTTTCACTGCAGATTCAGTTTAAGGTAACAATTTCCTTAGATCATCTATTTTTGCTCCAAGTTTCAGCTTTATATAGCCATTCATTCAATAGTTCTTGCATTTATATAACAGTTTAGTCATGCTTTCAGTTGTACATGCCATATATAACCTCAGTTTCTAGCATCTCATCTTTTATTAGTCTCATTCGGGGAAGAATGTTCCCAAGGGGGATATATTTTAAAACCCCAAACATTTCTAGCTCAGTCCAGCCTTTAGTACGTACTTGTAACACTTAGAATCTGGAAAATAGCTTGTTTCAGGTAAGTTTCAAGATATTTGAATAGGGATTTGACCTTATTCAAATTCGAAAAATAGTAGCTCACCGCGATTAGGCTACATCATGGTGAGTATCACGATGAGCATGTCATCATATTGTGATGAAGATACTTTTGGTATTTATCAATTTCTAGAGGGTAACTATGGTTGCAACA
>JAPEIP010000008.1:132994784-133032391 GCA_026120095.1 Capsicum chinense | reverse complement strand
ACTTAGTCCCCAATATGTCGATCCTTTCAGAATTCTCAACCATTTTAGAAAGTTAGAGTATGAGCTTGAATTGCCTTCAGATCTAGCATTAGTGAACCCAGTGTTCTGTGTTTCATTGCTGAAAAAGTGTATTGGTGACTCAGTGGTAGTTGTCCCCTTAGAAAATGTCGATGTCAAGAACAACCTTTCTTATGAGAAATCCAGTTGAAATTCTTGATCATCAAGCTTGTAGAATAAGGACCTAAGAAGTTCTCTAAGTCAAAGTTCTTTGGTAAAATCAATATGTTGAGAGAGTAACTTAGGAAGCAGAAGCAGATATACAGACCAAGTACCATAATCTTTTCACTGCAGATTCAGTTTAAGGTAACAATTTCCTTAGATCATCTATTTTTGCTCCAAGTTTCAGCTTTATATAGCCATTCATTCAATAGTTCTTGCATTTATATAACAGTTTAGTCATGCTTTCAGTTGTACATGCCATATATAACCTCAGTTTCTAGCATCTCATCTTTTATTAGTCTCATTCGGGGAAGAATGTTCCCAAGGGGGATATATTTTAAAACCCCAAACATTTCTAGCTCAGTCCAGCCTTTAGTACGTACTTGTAACACTTAGAATCTGGAAAATAGCTTGTTTCAGGTAAGTTTCAAGATATTTGAATAGGGATTTGACCTTATTCAAATTCGAAAAATAGTAGCTCACCGCGATTAGGCTACATCATGGTGAGTATCACGATGAGCATGTCATCATATTGTGATGAAGATACTTTTGGTATTTATCAATTTCTAGAGGGTAACTATGGTTGCAACACATTACGGTGAACCCAAAAAAGCAATTGTCACGATATAGAGAGTCACCGCGATTCCACCGCGTCGCAGAGGGTAGTACGATGACCCACTTACCGCATTGTGGTGAGCCCTTAATCTGAATTCTAGTTGTGGTATTTTAAATCACAATGGCAATCTTGTCTTTCATTAATCCCCCAAACCGTGTGAACAAAGGATTAATCTTGAAATTGATAAAAATATGCTTATTGTTCATAAAATTTCTCTTCATTAAAACCCTATCTCTCAAATACAAGATCAAATATCAAGAAATCTCGCCATCAATCCTCTCAAATTCATTAACCCAGGTATGTTAAATGTTCATCCATGGTTTCCTTTCACCCATAGGGTCCAAGTATCCGATTTAAATTACAAAAATTATGATCCTTTCAAGTTTTCTAGATTTTAAATTATGATTAAACCATGAATTTTCATGAATCTTATTTTATACCATGTTTTAGATAAATTGATGTCTATTACTACACTCCGTATGTTTGAATATTATTGTCCACTGATTTAATCCATGATTTGTGATAATGGTGTTGAAATTGTTCTTTACTACAAGCTTTAATCTAATTTTCATGCTTAATGTACATCATGTTTACCAAGTGTTTGATAAATTGTCTACAAGGAGGAATATTGAACAATGCTTCTATGTTATGTCCTCCAAGCTCAAATATTATATTTTACTCTTATTGCCTTGAGTCCGGGGGATATTGCATACCCCAAACCATAGTTATTTACATAGTCTCGTCTTAGTATCTTCAAAATATCTTCAAATTATATAATGACCGTAAATAAAATAGTCAGTTAAACTCAAAATAGTCAGTGAATTAGTGTCATTCAGTTGGGAGTAGGACTTAGCATAGAGCGAATATAGGGATGACGGCTTCCCCGTAAGTTAGGCGGAGTCATTAGTAGCAATCCCTATACTCTAGAACTATATAGATAGAGTATGATATGAGAAGTCACCCTTTAGTTTAGGCTGGCCTATCTAACAGGGGTCACCCCAGATTAGGCTTGACACCCTTAGTCATTTGGGACCATACAATATACCATTTCAGTGGATCCACAGATATAGCATTAGTACCAATGGCACGGTATTAACACCCTTCCAACTGGAGTTATAGGTTCGACCCCAATTAGCTCAGATTAGGGCATGTCAGTTAGATGATAGCTCCCACATTCTGAATCCAGTAATCAAACCAGTAGTTTAGTCTCAGTGTTGCTTGACCAAGGCGTATAGATATTAGTTATTTCAATTTTTTAGTTTACCGATTTTTATCTAGTTTATGTTTATGCTTGGTCATGCATCCCAAATATATATATATTTCACGTACTTTTAGTATTTATAGACTGTCATGCATACATTGTATTTATCGATTTCACATATTTTCAGTATCTACAGATTTCAAGCTCTCTATTTAGTACTCTATGTTTTATATGTATATTCAGACAGTTATTATTCTATTCATAAAACTATGCATGTTAGCCTACCTCATTTAGCATACCAGTACATTCACAGTACTGATCGTTTACCTTTTTTTATGCTATGATGTATTATATCATAGGTTCTGACGCTCAGTTTTCAAATCGTGCTTAGACTTCTCAGACTCTCAGTAGTAGTAGTGGTGAGTCATTATATTTCAAGAAAGGATTATTTTATGTCATGCATTTAGTCTAGTAGTTAGTAGGGGCTTGTCCCATCAACTCACAATTATTTAGTTTAGAGGCTTTCAGACACTACTGTCTATTATTCAGTATTAAGACTTCAATTGACATGTTATTTAGTTATTTTGTTTATCTAAGATTATAGCATTTATTCAGACTCAGATAGTTATTTTTTCAAATTCATAAATCAGTATTTGATTCAGTTATTAAAACCTTGTGATGTATCAGTTATTCTTTCATATTTATGGCTATGTTATTCAGTGCTGATAGTAGGTACCTACTCTTGGGTTAGCTTGTCGTTCCTCAGGACTATTAGCATCGTGTCATGTCCAGGGTGTAATCTTGTGGTGTTATAGTTTGGTTGACCTCCAAAATGTGATTTTTGTGAGTGGGACCCACTTTGTTGGGCCTGAAGCACAATGGTGCGATATAGGTTTCATTATTCTTATATTGATGAGTAAATTATGATTTTTATAGTGTTATTGCACTTTGGTTCATATAGTAAAGAAAATTGTTTGGTAAACTATTTATGGATTTGCAATTTGGCATCGAATTAGGCTTCTATCTAATCTTCTTCATACGATGATGCTTTTATATATTCCATGTGAATGTGCATGTTAAGATTTATTATGGGTTGAATGACTTACTCTTGATTATTGAAGTTTGGGGATTAGATGAGATATTTTGACCCTTAAGGTGAAATGCTTATTAAACTTGTAGAATCATATTTCCTTCTCTCTAAATGGAATAAATTCATAGAATGGATATGATGTGATGCTAGATTTTGGATGTAGTTAAGAATTGAAAGTATGATTAGTATGATTAACATAATTTGGACCATTCTTGTGACCTTGAAACAATAATTTAGATGGAGTTTACTTAATTGCTCATTATTCTTGGTGGGTTACTTATCTTAGAGTTGATTATGGCTCATGTACATCAGGAAGTGAATTTAGATAACTTAGCCTAGTTCGGGGTACAAATTGCCTAAATATGACATTCAAGGATTAGAAGTTAGTTCATCCATCCCACAACAGGATAACACTTATGTTAGCCCATATGAACTTAATTGTCGATGTTAGGCAAAGTTGAAAATAGTAAGCCCCTTGAGTAAGGATACTTTGTGACCTTACTATGTTGCATGAGGAAACAACCCAAACCAACTCTGGATGCATCATAGAATACCATAAATGCATCTGAACTACCTGGAAGAGTCAAAACTAGAGCTGAGGTAAGTCGAGTCTTTAACTCCTAAAAACTCTCCTCCCAAGAACCTGACAACTGAAATTTGGTATTTTTCAGAGTCAATCTGGACATAGGGGATGCAATAGATGAAAATCCCTCAACAAACTACCTGTAATAGCCATCCAAACCCAATAATCTCTTGATATCCGATGGAGAGATAGGTCTGGGCTAGTTTCTCAGTGCTTTGGTCTTTTAGGGATCCACCATAATCCCATCACCAGAAATGATATGGCCAAGGAATGCTAATTAACTTAGCTAAAATTCACATTTACTAATTTTGGCAAATAATTGATGATTTCTAAGAGTCTCCAATACTATTCTGAGATGGTCTGCATGATCATATTTGCTGCGGGGGTAAACCAGGATATCATCTATGAAAACATATAATGAACATGTCCAAGTACTTCTTGAACACATGGTCATCAAGTCCATAAAAGTTGTTGGGGCATTGATAAGACCAAAATACATGACTAAGAATTTGAAGTGACAATACCAAGTTCTGAAAGCTGTCTTTAGGATGTCATATTCTCTGGCTCTAATCTGATGATAGCCTAATCTGAGGTCTATCTTAGAAAAGTAACTTGCATCTTGAAGTTGGTCAAACAAGTAATCGATTCTAGGAAGGGGGTACTTTCTTTTAACCATGACTTTATTTAATTTGTAGTAATCAATGCACTTCCTGAGAGAACCATCCTTATTATGCACGAATAAGACTAGCGTACCCCACAGGGACATACTAAATCTGATGAATCCCTTTTTTAGTAGATTTTTCAGCTATTCTTTCAATTCTTTGAGTTTTGTTGGTTCTATTTTGTATGCCAGAATAAATACAGGTTGAGTATCTGGGGGAAGATCAATTCCGAAATCAATTTCTATTTCATAAGGAATTACAAAAAGATCTTTGGGAAATATATCTGGGAATTCACATGCTACTTACACTGATTCAAGAGTAGGGGTTTCTGAACAGGAGTCGTTGACCCGTACAAGGTGATATACACATCTCTTAGATATTATTTTTCTCGCTTGAAGGTAAAAAGTAGGGTGATCCCTAAACATTAAAGTACCACCCCTCCACTCTAGGATGGGTTCATTTGGGAATTGGAACTAGACAATTTTTTTTCTCTAGTCGACAAGGTATAGCAGGAGTGAAGCCAATCCATGCCGAGAATGACATCAAAATAAGTCATCTATAATTTGACTAAGTCTGCTGAAGTTATTTTCTGAGATACCATAATTGGACAGTTCCTGTATATCCATCGGGCAATGATGGATTTACCCACTGGTGTAGACACTTAGAAAGGCTCTACTAGAATTTTGAGACTAACTCCGAAATCAACTGCTATATAAGAAGTAACACAAGACAAATAAGCTCCTAGATCTAGAAAAGCATAAACAGGTATATGAAAGATCTGTAACATACTAGTGACCACATCAAGAGAATTTTACTGATCCTATCAGGACTGAAGAGCATAGAGTCTTTTTGGGCACTATCCACTGGTGGCACTGGATGAGGCACCCTGCTAATTAAGGCGGTCGTACTGAGCTAGAGGATAGTTACGCTTACCCTGAGAACCTAAATGGGGAGACTCTACAACTCTGTCAATTGGCTTGCCACATCCAAAACAAACATCACTACCCGCTCTTCAAATACCTTGATGGTTCTTGCCACAAATCTGATAAAGAGAATTGGTTCGGGCACTGCTGACACTACCCTAAGACTTAGAGCCTGATGCCCTATCTCTATTATCATCTCTGAATTTTAGCACTGGAGCACTAGCAAAGGATGGAGCTGGAACTAAAGATTTTGGGTTGTACTGAGAACAATTCCCACCTTTTAAATTAGGCTGAGCAAGGTTGAAACTACCTATTCTAGCTCTTTTGTTCTGCTTCTCTCTCTTCTTATTTTTCTTCTTCTCTATCTGTTGAGCATAGATCATCAGCCTAACTAAGTCCATCTTACTAATTAACATTGCAGTCCTGCACTCTTTGACCATACTATCATTTGCCGTAAACACAAACTTACTTATTAAGAATCTGCTAGTTGCCACCACATGAGGAGCGTGTCTAGCTAATTGAGTAAACTTGAGAGAATACACTTTCACTATCATATTACCCTACTTTAGATTATTAAACTCTAATACCTTATCTTCTCTCAGCTCTAGGGGAAAGAATCTATCTAGAAAAGCAGTGGCAAACTCCTCTCATTTAGTGGGCCCTACATTAATGGCCTACTCTACTTTCCACTGTTTAAACCAAGTGTAAGCCATATTCTGCAACTGATATGCAGCTAACTCAGAACTTTCACTAGCTGTCACCCCCATAATATCAGTAATATTTTGCACCTAATCAAGATACTCCTGAGGATCCTCATCAGACTATGACCCAAAACAATATAAAGGGTTTATTTGGGTGAATTCCCGAATCCTATCTTCTATAGTATTGGCCATTGGTTTGGCTCAAATGGCAATTGTACATTTATTCTAAGCAATAACTAAATTAGCTAGGGTAGCAACAGCTACTCTGAACTCAGCGTGGGAGACATGTTCATCCAGAGGATTTGGTTGAACGGGCTGAGGGGCTGACTGATCTCCCATTCCTCTTCCCTGAGTCTTCTTTTAAGGCATTTTCTATAGATAGAAAAGAAAGTTGGATTAAAAAGAGAGTTTACCCGGAGCTCATGATCACACCCATGACATGAATACTTAAAAAAAGAAAATATTCCTAAAACATTTTGTAGCATCCTATCCTTAAGTGTGGCGCGCAAAACACACGTGCACAAGACTCTACTAGATACGTCTTTCAAACTCCTAGGATGCTGTTGAACCTTAGCCTCTGATACCAAGTTTGTAATACTACTAGTCTTGTATCCCGGATGCTACTCGGTGCTCATAATCTCGAAGGACCAAAAGCTAACCCATGACTGGTAAATACTACAATAACTGAGTAATAATACTGTATAATGCAAAATAATGCTATAAAATTTCATAAGGTTCAAAACTGTAGTACAGATAAAGAGAAAATGATAAAATATGATAAAAACATCAGAATCTGAAACAGTTAATACTGTTTGAATGTCTAGACTGAAAAAGTCTCTAAACTAAACTATTTGAAAAAAGAGTCAATTGGACAATACCCCAACTAACTCCATCTACTAAAATTCTCAATCTAATGAGATAATGAAATAAAATAACATCCTTGAATGATGAGGACTCACTGCTAGTCTACTACTGCTGGCTAAATATCTAAACTTCTAAGACTGATCTGGGGCCTGTACATCTTAACCAATGGTATAAAACACCATAGCACAAATAAAACTATATGTCAGTACGTGTGAATATATTGGTACACAAAGTTAGGTAAGGCAAAATGAAAGGGTTCATATGCATGAGTTATAACTGACTAAATAACTTGATGATGACAAAGTGAGAATAGATGAATGAATATATAACTATAGCTGAAGTTATAAGGATTCTGAATACTGAGTTTACTGATAACATGGATTATTGATAATTGATATACTATTTACTGAGTGACAATGTATGACAGTGTTGTTTCTAATGGAACTAGCAAAGTTCCATACTGAGCTGAGTAACTGTATCTAACAGTCCTAAATCTATAAAACTAAGTTCTTTACTGAAGACTGAGACTGAGTGTGAGAGGTAATCATCTAACCGATATGCCTCTTTTCTGTATAGATTTTGGGTCTAACCTGTAACCCTAGTTAGAAGGCTGTCAGTATTGTTCCATGGGTAAAGACACTGAAGAGATACCTTCATCTGAAAGGTTCTCAAATGAGAACGGTGCCACCCTTAACTGTCTGGGTAAGCTACCTCATCAACCCTCAACTAGCAAGTTTTGATGTCTCAACCTATGCTGGATCTGTTGTTCTAGAATAGAAGGACTGCTTCTGAGGATCACACCCTCTGCTGGCAGGTGAATCCCCATACTTGGTTTCACTCGGTGATAAATCATTCTCCCAATTGAATAGACTCTAAACTGATTTCCTAATTAATACTCGACTGGACTGATCTATTACTGTTTGTACTGATTAACTAAACTGAGCTGAGTTTACTGGGTTTTATTGACTGGCGGAATACTACTGAGTTCTACTAACAAACTAATTTTACTGAGGACTGAACTAATTACAGAATGGGACTAGATTGATACTGAGCTTGCTGAGTCTTCCTGAGTTCTATAACTTAACTAGAGTACTACTGATCGTGATATAATTGAGATTGTTCTGTAACTGATACTGGCTCTTATCACACAGCAAAATTATCAGGTATTAAATACCACTAGGACTCAACAGCATAAAAATAATAATACATGACAATTCTTAAATACTTGACAATAGTCAACGATGCACAATACAATATACTAGGCATTTCATCAAACACTTGAAAGTCATGAACATGCAAATGAATAGAAATGCATACTAACACATCGTAATTTCATTAAACCAATCTCATGAGCATTCCATCAAATACATACAAGGTATATCTTAAACATGGAAGACATTGTGAACATGTGGGTATAGCATAAATTCATTGCTTCGACCACTAAAGGATCACAAAAGCACCATAGTCTTAATTTAGCATTTTATCAAACACATGGAAGGCATAGCTTTATAATTAGGAATGAACAACAATGCTAATAAATTATGACTTCATAATTTGAGGGTTTTAATATAAGAGAATCAAAATTCAATTTACATGCTATCATAATATCAATAAACACATAAAGATTTCAACTTGGAACACATTCCACAACATCAACATGATTTCATTCAATCCCACAACATGGAAATCACAATTCAAATTTTTAAAAGAAGTTTCTTGAACTTCAATGGTTGAAGGAACCCTTAGATGAATACTTTACATACCTTGTTGAAGAATTTCTAGAAATAAATGGTGGAATCTAGTGTTCTAGATTTTAAAAATAAAAACCCTAAGGCTTGTTCTTGAGAGAAGTTGAGAAAGAATGGGTTTATTTATTTCCTAGGGTAATACATTTTATGTTTTGGGGGATGTGAGTCAGGGGAAAAAGACCCAAATACACCTAAGAAAGCGGTCTTTTTAAGAGTTAAAATTGGATTTCCGATGCGGTGCGGCGATGGCACTGATGCGATATCTAACACATTGCAGCGAAATCGCATTGACTCACTAAAATTTGATACTTGTAGCTGGGGAATATATTAACCAACATTATAGGCCATGCAGAATTCCAAGATCACATTGGTACACTATTTTAGGATTCCAAAGGAGCTTCAAATAAAGTTTGAAAAATATAAAACTTTTTTGGTAACACCTATTGACCTTCCTGATCATGAATTAACTAAAATATAAACAGTTAAAGGACTTTAAGGTCGTGAAATGAGATTTCCAACTTTCGAAGGTTTAAAATAAACTAAGTCTTAATACTTAGCTAGAATTTTCTAAGTCTGGGACCCTTTAACAAACTCAAAGGACTGAATTAAGCTAGGAATTTTGAGGGGTCTTACACAAAGGCCATGTTATGATATCGACTAGACATCAGAGAAGTGTTCACCCTTGTAAAGGACATGGTTTTACTTTATGAATATATATCTATATACATAAATATATATTAATGCTTCTGGTTACATTGTTTGAATACTTTTGATGGCATGCATAGATTTAGTACATCCATGATCATGAAATTGGTAAATGATTAATTCTACCAAAAATATGATCTTATTACTGTCCTTCCTAAATAAAGGTTAAATCATGCATTACACCTTAAAATAGATTTCTTCATAATAGTAATTACTTGTCTTAATGAATAACTTATATGTAAAAGAGGTTAGTAATGATGTTTTAAGGAATTGAGAAAGATAGCTTCTGGTCAATGATTTGAATCTACTAATTACTCCAATCATGAGAGATTTTGATCCTTACTATACTATTATAATAATTTAGTCCCAAGGTTCACTCCGAACAATGGATTAATGAATTTACACACTTTTAGCCACATCTTGTGTTCGTGTACTAATCATATCTATATTTATATCTCTTTTGTAAGGGATGGAGGAAGAGGCTTTATAGATAATATAAATTTTGGGTAAAACCATTGAGATATTTTAGTATTGATGTTATATGTATGCGTTGATGATTATTGTGATACTTTTTATATTTTTTGCAAGGATGGAGGATAACTATGATGATATTCTTACATACCAGGCACGATCGAAAGACAATATGATAAGATATTGATACCCGATAAGGCAGGAGCCATTGTTATAAGACATTGATACCTGACATAACCAGAGGAATATATTATTAATATGTCTATGTGTATATCTATTGGTTCGAGTTCGATAAGCCCTATGTATGGCAACTAAACTTCTAGCAAGACAGAGGATGATTATGATAATGACATTGTGGTATTGATTATATATTTTACATTCTTTCTTGCATGTACATTACCTGTCACCAATATACATCTATATATATAATCCTATACTGGGTGTACAGGTATAGGTGATGACTATACCTTGTGGAGTGTTGTATGCTGACTAAGCCTTTAGAGCTTCGTACAGAGGAGGTACGTGATAGAATCTGCTAGGCATTTTGTATTTTGGTCTAACCGGTTACTTGTATAGTTATTGATATTGTTATTATCACTATTATAATCTTTATTATGGTTAGTTTATGATAGATTGGTTATTGATTTAATATCGAGACTCGAGGTATGATTCTGGCTCTTCTATATTTCGATTACAGTATTATGCATGACTAATTCATGATTAGACATATTTATTAAAAACCCTGACTTTTCTAGTACTAGTTTCTACTATGATTTTGAGATTTTAAAATACTAGTCTGATGATATAGGCTACACCTCGAGTTGACCTTGTTTATATATATATGTGTGTGTGTGTGTGTATCTAGCTAACATTATTATTGCATTACAGTATATCCTATCCATTATTTATTCAAATTGTATATTCATTCCTTGGCCTTATATATTGTTAAATATCCTTCTTTTTCCCTTTATTCTTATATTGGCCATGGATATAAGGTATATTTTTGAGATTCCTGAGTATTTATGGAATAGTATAGATCATGCTTGATACATTGTTTACCTTATTATGTTAGTCTCTTGGACATGACTAAGATGGTTTATCCTTATTTCCCCATTGGCTTTCTTATGTGGTTACTGAATATTTGGCAGTAGTATTCCATTTTATTTATATGTTATATATATCTGCATTATCTTTAGGGCTCAGTTGGAAGTTTTCTACTGAGAACCATGTGTTTGGAACTCATACTAAACTTCTGTAACTTGTAGATCATTATGCGGGTTATCATCGTTAGTGTTTGCATCCGACAAAGCAGCCATGGTTTGAGACTCAGAGTGAGCTCCTAATGTTCAAAGTATTACTTACCTCCAACTTGTGTATTAGACTAGACTCTATGTTATATTTGGAGATAAGCTGTATTAGTGTAATTGTAACACCCCGCATTTTCAGGCTGGACTTTGAACCGATATTTCTACGTGTATATACTCAAATTTCATGACTTATATTTTAATACATGTGTCATGATCTTTATCCTAGAGTGTAAAATGCTTATGAGGTGAAAAATGTTTATAGAAATCACTTAGAGCAAAGTTGAGCTAAGAGCCTTTGATTCAACAAATCTTTTGTATCCGATTTTACAAGGGTCAATTTTGAACGTGTATAACTTTTCATATATTTGAAAATTTACAACTCAAGACACACCAAATTAAGTGTAACTTTTCATATGTAGTCTTTGCTTTTTTAGGTGGACTGTATTTGACAAATTTAGTACTTATGTTTTATATTTAGTAGCTCTTGCGTAGATATTACTATGTCATGGGATGACTGTGTATCTCTTATATATCTATTAGACTATTATGACTTCCCTATTGCTATTTTAAGTCTTTAGTTGTTTATTTCTAGTTTTTAGGCCATTTTCTACAAAATTAGAACATTGTTTATAGCTTCGACCTTTGGTTTGACTTAACTACTGGTGGGATAAAGTAGGTTCCATATTTTTTGATAAAATGGATTGTGACAATCTTCATCCACCACCCTATCTAAATTTCACAATCAAAGTTACCACAATATCTCATAAAATGCCTCAATCAACTTTGCAACAAGTGAGCTTCGGTTAAGAGTTTTAAAAAAAATATCATTTTTTTAATGAGGAAAACATTAGTGGTATCAATATGATGAATATGTATGGAGATGTAAAATTCACAAAACCAAATCATTATAAAGAATTATATCAATGTAGTACAAGTATAAATGAGCACATAATCAACTCCAATGTCCATGATGTAAGCCGTTGTTGGGAACCACTAGTATAAATAGTCATGCATCACATGAATATTAGAATTTAAGACCCTCCTTGGAGTATCATCATAACAATAAAGGTAGTTTAATGAACTAAAATGGTCTAGAATAATAAGTCAAGCACTTACCCCACGTCACATAACAAACATTGCAATTAGATGCACAACCATAGTCAATAATATCAACTTAAACCCCATCTTGGGAATCAACGCAATATATACTCAAAAAAATAAGTAACAATGCACATAATCCCCTATTTGGGCACATGATAAAAAATATTTCCTCAAGTCAACAATAATGTTCACTTAAGCATCCCAAGGGCAACACAAAATTAATAATTCCATTAACAATATGTTGCGTAACTACCCAAAGCTGGCTTGTTCCATATGATAAGTTTCATCCACTATAACAAGTCAAGTTATACGCTAAGTATTATCTTAAAATCAAATATTCCATATCTTACTATATTAATATAATTCTTACATAATGGCCACTAAGTTCAAATCATCACATTAAAGTATACTAAAAAAGATTCAATCTCTTTGATTGGAATCCAATAGACTTTATACAAGATAACTAAGTTATCAATCTATATTATATTCTAAGGATATTTAAAATTAGTGATACCAACTAATGAAGAAAACCATTGGAAAAGAATCCACTAGACAACTCTGGTACCCAATAAGATTCTTGTCACTCCACCTAAGAGGGCCTCTAAGTCTAAGTGAATAAAAATTTACATGTAAACAAACTTACAAACAAAACACTTCAGAGAAAGTTAAGGTACTTCTCAACATGCCTTGGAATAAATCTATAATCCAAAACATAGTCCAACGCATCAAACAGAATCTCTACTCCCTCAAATCAACGCCAAATACATCAAATCTAATAATATATGACATCTTCCAGTCAAAAAGTGTCTAATGATACTCATAGCGACTACATTTGCATCGGGTTCAAAATATTTTTGAAAATCTTTTCCAAAAATTTAAGGTTAAAATTAAGTTTTTTTTATAATAATGTTCTCCATAATGATATTAGTCTATAGTTGAAAACCCATATGAAAAGAAGGTGAATCAGACTTCAAATAAAAGAATAAACAAGTTTAAGTATTACCAATTAGAAACTCCAAAATCATGTTTAAAATTGAAGATTTGAAGATGAAAATAAGAAGTAATAAATGGAAAATTATGATAAAATCTTAGAAGCTCACCAGAAGTTCAAATCTTGAAACCCCCAATAAAACTCTCAAAATGAGCTTGGAAACATTGAAAATGGTGGAATGTGGTTTTTGAATCTCAAATTTTGATTGAAATCTTGAAAATTGAAGTATAAGTTCTTGTTATATGGAAAAATAAAGGTATAATCATGTTGTCAATGATATACTGAGAAAAATGTATTGAGAATCATATAAATCAGAGCTTCCTAGCTCTCCAAATGTCAATATTACTAAAACTTTGTGATATAACTTTAAATAGTCATTGGAACCTTCAGTGACGCGCTTTCGTGATCTTGACAAAAAGACTAATGATCATGATTCCCTTGAGGGGTGACTTATCTTGCTTGTTACTATACGATGCAATCGCGATGTTTGTTGCAATAGCAATAGTTGTCAACACTAAAATTTCTATATGTCACTCATACCGAGACAAAATTCATTGATTATTTTAATGTTGCCTCTAAAATTTTTATATGGATATAATTCTACCATAAAAATAAAAGAAAATAGCTCATTAAATATAGGTGATACAAATAAAACTCAATGATTTAAAACTCTAAACATGGAGCAACGACCCAAAACTCATGAATGATTTCTCAAACATAACCCAATTATGTAACTAGGCTAAATTTGACAATTTGGTCTCCACAAAACCATCTGATTTACAAAAAGGGTGTATTTACCATAAATTAACCCTTGGAATCTTTTTTAGGCTAGTTGGACTAGTTTTTGATGAAGAGGTCTCGAGACTAAAACTACATATTCTACAACCTTAAATTGACATTTTAGATCTAATGAAACTGTCAAAATCCTCATCCGATACTTGGATCATGAAATATTGACCAAAGTCAAACTGGTCCCTTTAAGGATGTCCAAAATCATAATTTAATATAAAACACATCCAAATGCATCGGGGACTATGCCAACTATTCCTTCAACTCATAAATTATATAAAATAACTATGGGGAAAGAAAAAAGTGTAAAACAAAAGATACTTCAAAATATCAGCAAAAAATTTATTACATAAAAACCTAAATGATGATTTATTAAAATTAGTAATCCAATCATAAACTAACTAGGAGAACTGGTTTGACACATGTTAACACAATCCATACGAATACCATATGGCTCATATTAACACTCACATGTCGATATAAAAAACATCCATCCCTTTACCCAAGAACCATCATACTATTTCTGTGATTTGAAAATATTTTTATGGGAGCTCATATGGTTGGGTATTCATAAATGTCTTAGTTTTCAAGTAATCTATAATGATCTGGCTCATGAGATTTTCCTTTTATGTTATTTTTATATTTTTCCATTACTTGTAGTTTCTACATATTGATTTGGGAGAGTGGGGATGGTTGGTATGGTCTCCGATGCATTCAAAAATAATTTGAAAGAGTTTGGGACATTTCGACGCTTTAAAGACCATTAGTTTGGCTTTAATCAACAGTTTTACATTTTGAGTCCTAGATGGACATTTGTACAGTTTCGTTCAATTGGAAATATCAAACTTGGGTTAGTGGCAACGTTGATTTGGGTTTTCAGCCTTTAGTTTGTATTTCAATCCTCTGTTCAAAAAGTAATGAAATTTTTCTATAAGGTGGTCCTCGGGACTAATTTGTTTAAAACAATCATTTTTTAAAAATTTGATATTGCCACTGAGTCCGAAATATGCCGAGTTACATATAATATGGCTGAAGTGGGTTTATAACACCCCCACGCATGATAGTGTATGCGGTGGAACAAGTAATAAAGTGGCTCTTGCAAGAAGGATATAAAATTTGTAAGAACTCACTGCTGAAATTACCACTATGGTGACGGTTCTAAAACCGTTGTAATAGACAACAAAATCATTGCCATAGCTCTACTGCAATGCTTTAGCAACTGTACTATTTGTGGGCTTTGTGATAGGTCTATGGCAATTGTTTATATGACGGTTGTCTAAAACCATCGCAATAGGTCAAGCTATGGCGACGATTATTTAAAACTGTCACCATAGGTCAAGCAATGGATATGGTTATTTTTTGACTTGTTGAGATGCCAATTTTCATTTTTTACAACGATTAGCAATTGTTGCATTATAGTCTATTGCAACGACTTTAAACCGTTATATTAGCATTTATTGCAATGCTTTTATTATTCTATTGCAACATTTTTTGAGTACCTATTACAGCTGTTTCATTACTTAATAGGACTCCTATTTTCATCTATTACAATGGTAATTAACCATTGTAATATATTCTATTGCAACGACATTAAACTGTTGCAATAGTATCTATTGCGACACTTTTTTAATTTTGTTGTAACATTTTTTATCTACCTATTTTAGTGGTTTATTGATCTATAGCAACCATTGTTGCAACATATTATTAAATTGAAATGAATTATATAAATATCCACTCATATAACATAAGTTTTTATTTACATACAATATATACATATCTGAAAATAAAATAATTTATTGATAATCTCATAATTCAAAATATGATTAAGTTCTACATATTTTAATTTTTACATTTTTCGTAAGCAGTAACACAGCATACAATCGAACATCATTGTGAGTTCCACTTTATCACACGCTTGTCCATTTAGTATAAATTTTGGTTTTCTCACATCAACCCAAAGTCTACTCTGAACTATTCATATATCCTGAAGAAACAACTGATCTCTGTGGTCCGGAGTTTAATAATGTAAGACATCATCTTCACTTTATTATGGCAGTGATACCATCGGATAACTTCTAACAACTTTCACTTTCTTGTGAATTGAGGTAGACTTGAATGAAATATTAAATGGATGAGAGCATAAATTTCCCATGATGACAAATAAAGAAGGAACCACATGTACATTTTCATAACCATCGAGTGTAGTCTTCAGATTTCCCAAAGTCTTCTCTAAGGATAAAGGAGAATGGTATATAAGGAAAACATAACATTTCCAAACATACTAAAAAAGAAAGAGAGGCTTACATAGAAAAAAAAGAAGCATATATACCTCCTCATTATCCAGCTAGATATCAGATAGTATAACAAATATATCATTTACAACATTTTTCTCCAGCTCTGAAAGTCTTAGAAATTGCAAAAGTTAGGTAAGTTTCATATCTATTTAAGCTTTGGAGAATAGTCACTATGATATTTTTGTTTTTCTATTAATGAATCAAGTCAAAATGGATACAGTTTCTTCTTTGGTAAGAATACCACCACCAAAGAAGTCTAGGCCTGCAAAAAATGCCCTACACTTTTCTTTGTCCTCAAATGGAGGAAATTCGCATATCCTGACATGCGTGATGCTTTTAGCATTTTATCTATAAACTAAACAAATAATCATATAATAAGCATATAAAAAATCAGCCTTAAATGTAACATCAAATTTTATGTAGTGGCTTATTGGTTGAATGTGAAAAGAATTTCTTTTGTTTAGCAAGTCTTATAAGGATGATGGCTCCCCTGTTCCTTGTCAATAATTAATAAGGAAGACTAGGATAAAGATAATTTTTTCTTAATTACTTAAAATTTCTAGTAAGTAAATAGTTAGCACATCAAAAAGATATTAGAGCACGCCAGTTTTGACAAACTTTTCATGACAGAACTTTGAATAGAGAATCGGCTCAAGAGAAAAACTCAATCACTTTGTCAAATTTTATTGATTTTATTCTTCATTTGTAGAAATAGGAATATAAATCAGTTCTAAAGAAGATGAATTTACATCTTATTCAGTTACTTTGTCAGATGTTGATAAGAAACTAAAATTGGAGACTACTGGAAGTCTCTCAAAGCCTAAGCACCAGTAAGCATGAAAACTGAGGCTGATGCTTGATATTCAAAGAACTTTTCTCAAACACTTTATCTAGATCTAAGACTGGATTTCAAATAAGAGATTCATTACAAGAAGGGACTTGAAAAACACCATCAAACTGCATTTGACCTTTACCTACAATAATTGTATTTTTTACAAAAAACCTGTAGTTATCTTGTACTACAGGTTATGGATACAAAGAATGTAATTTCCAATAATGTTAACACTAGGAGCATAATTTTCAAGCATGACCAACTATAAAGGGAAAGGGATTCAATGTGATTTCATTCAATTACAAAATGGATAATAGTTAAGTCATAACATAAACATAAAAAAGAAGTGAAACTGCAAAACACTAAGACTAATTACCAGAGAAATGGATATAGAAAAATTTCAACAAAGGTTTTTAGGAAAGAAACCATTTCTAATATAAGCAAATTGATCAATTTTTAAGATAAGTAATGAACTAAAGAGAGATAACAATCATTTGTAGTGATGCAACCTAACAAGAAAAACTTTCTAATGAAGGACATTAACTACTCTAATTTAGGTATATAAGTCTTCTACTTCATAGCTGTAACACCTCAAATCTGGTTTCCGACTTGCTAAACGGTGCTCATGACCCCGAAAGACCACAAGCTAACCCATGACTGATATCTACACCTGTATACTGCATAAAATATTTTGTAATGCGGAAACAAGAACTGAAAGGCCATAAGGTTCTACACTAAACATGATCTGAATGATATAACATCTGTGTGGGGTAATAGAATACCCAAAATAGAACTGAACATACTGAAGTCTGAAACATGATAGTCTAGAAAGCCTCAAACTGACTGAACTTCCTGAGTAAGGAGTTGATGAGACATGTTCCTAACTAACTCCAACTAATAAACTGATTAATGAGATAATAGAGAAATAATCATGTCGTCAAAAGATAAGGACTCATTTTTCACTCTATCTGTGGATATCTGGAATCTACTGTTACTCTGGAGCACGTGTCTCTGAACCTATGCTAAAAGACACCATATCACAAATGCGTCAGAACTTTGAATGTACTGGTATGCATATGAGGTAGGCTGAATGTATGCGGTTCATATGCATGAACAATAATAATAACTGACTAACTATAATGAGCGTGAGAATACATGCATAAAATATAACAACTGACACTAATACTATGATAATATGATTACTCAATCTGAATTTAGCTGATACCATGAGTAACTGTATCTTACAATCCTGAAGTTGATGGAACTATCTAAGTTTCATTTTGTATCTGAGTTGACTGTATCTTACAGTCCTAAAATCTAAAGAACTATCTGAGTTCTATTACTGAGATTGATTTACTATACTGATAGTTCTGATTTTATAACATAAAATTATGGGAAGTAGTTATGTAATAGACAAACCCCTGACATGCCATTATGGCTGAGTTGGGGTGTAATCTTTAACCCTAATTGGAAGGGTGTCAATACCGCGTCACTTGTAAGGAGAAGCTGTGGGAGACCCTTATCTGATAGTGTCCCCTATACGAGAATAGTAGTGCCCTTATCTAACAGTGCTTATCCACCTCATCAACCCTCATTGACAGTGTTGATGTCTCAACCTTTGTTGGCTACATATTTCTTAAATGCAAGGATGACTGCTAAGGATTACACCCTCATCGGATAGTGTATGTCCCGATCCTTGGGTTCAATCGATGCTAAATTCTACTCCTATCTAAATTGACACTGAACATAATTTGCTGAACTGAACATAAGTTGAAATTTTGAATTTTTGTTGACTGATAGAATACTACTAAAATTTGAAAACTGACTGAGGTTATGAGATCATGGATATTTTTCTTGAGTCAAAAGAATATCTAAAGTCTAAAGTTCATAGCTTGATTGAGAGTATTGTGAAAACATGACATGGCTCTAAGCAAATAGCTAATGTTTCATGTACAAGTACTCCTAGGACTCAATAGAAGGAAACTGACCAAGAATAACTTACTTTAACATATAACAAACATCATAATCTATAATACATTTATAGAAGCATTCCATCAAATAAGTGATAGGCATAACTTGTACACACATGGGGATTTCATGGTATTATACTAGTTGGGCATTGATCCTTCATCTAGGCATTTAATAAAACACATGGTAGTCATAACATATGTAGACAACATTATACAATAATTAATCATCCTTATTCATCTCTAATTTCATCATCCTAGGGTTTAATCATAGGTTCATATGAATATACATCTATAAAATCAAGTCCACATAAAATTGATCACCCAACATGGATTCGAATTAAATTGATCATTCTCAACATACATAAATCAAACCTACAATAAAATTCAGAAGAAAATCCATAAACTTGAATATAGAAAAGAGATTCTTGGGCTTAATGGACGAAAGGAGTCCATGAATGAACACTATGCATACCTTAGTTCGTGATTTCATAAAGATTGATAGAGAAACTTTCTTGGAATTGGATCTGCTATGAAAACCCTAGCTTGTTCATTAGAGGGTTTTCAGAGAAGAGAGTGTATTTTGGGTGAAAAGTTGTTGAATCATGTGTTAAAGGGATTAAATGGAGGTGGGAAGTTGACCCTTTTAACCCTGGTCGCGTCATTTAATTTGAGTAAAATTTTCTCAAACTGAACCCCTGGTACTGGAGAAGGACAATTCTGAATTTGGGTGCTAGCGTGACGCACCATAATTGCGGACCTTTACTAAAATTTCCAAATGCCATTTCCTCTTATGGCGCAGCGCGCCACTCACTAATATGGCATTGTTTACGACCAAAACATGAAATAGTCATAACTTCTGACCCGGTTATCATATTTGGGTAAATTATATATCGATGGAAGACTTATTGAATTTCCCATATGAAAAAAGTGAAAATCTTGAAAATTCCTCATGGAATAACCAATATTCAATTTAGCAGCTAATACTAGACATTCTTGAGATGAAATTAGCTAGGAAAAGTACGGGGTGTTACAATAGCAATAGACAGTTGTTGTATACAACTATCATGAGGAGTGAAATGCTTATGAAGTAGAATTATAAGAATAAATATGAAAACAAAGTAAAAAGATACGAAGCAAATAAGGTAATGTCCTTGTGTGTGGAAGGAATGGTTTCTGAAATGTCAAAAATGAAGAAAATAATAAGATAAGGCAATGGACTTGAGACTCTGAGCTCTAAATTTTATTTGTCTATTAGAATTATATTTAATCTCTCTATTTTCCTTTTCAGCCCCGTCAAAAACCCATCTTTACTAAACTTTATTCATAATAGTCTTCTTCTTCCTCAATAGCCACTTTTACTTGATATATGGATTGACAACTTGCAACTATTGAGAAAGATGAACACAACAGTAACCAAAAAGGTGTTTACCATCTCTTATGTAAGTTGCTGATTTTTTTTTTGAGAGGTATCTTTACTATGGTACATTTATATATTCTAGACTCTGAATTAGGAGAAAGTATTTCTGCTATAGTATAGCTAGAACTTAAAGATACCAGTTTAAAAATAAATGATCACCATATATGGAAAAAATAGTAGTCCAGTGTTATGTTTAAAATGTTAAAGTTAAATCTGTGTTTTTCATGGTGAAGGGGAAGGAGTACACCTGAAAATTTTATGTAATAGAAAAATAAATACGCTTAATTGACATGAAGTGCAGAATTTATTGGAAATTACAAATATAGAAAGAACAACAAACCCATTATATTCCTACATAGTGGGGTCTAGGAAGGGTAAAATGTATGCAGTCCATACCACTACCTTAGAGCATAAAGTCTATTTGGGCATTACCCGCTAGTAGCATTGATGGTGGTACCCTGATAATTCGGGTGACCGGACTGAGCAGAGGAGCAAAGATGACTCTAATAACCTGTTTGAGGGAAGTCTCTGACTCTATATCCTAGCCTGCCATAACTAAAACAGACATCGCTGCCATCATTGCAAGCTCCCTTGTGGTTCTTACCACAAGTCTGACAAAGGGGATTAGTTTGGGTATTGCTGACACATCCCTGAGACTTAGAAACTGACACTCTATCTCAGAACTTAGGATTTGGAGCACTGGATAAAGAAGGTTCTTGAACGGATGACTTAGGATGAAACTGAAAATGGTTTACTCCTTCTGATTAAGGCTGACTAAAATTGAAGCTACCTATCCTAGCTTTCTTATTCTTTTTTTCCCTCTGCTTAATCTTCTACTCCTTTATCTGTTGAGCATTGGGTCATAAATCCGGCTAAAGTCATGTCACTATTTAGTATGGTGGATATGCACTCATTAACCATGCTAGCATTTACCCCTAAAGCAAACTTACTCATCTTGGCTCTGTCGTCTGCAACCACATGAGGGGCATATCTAGCTAAGTAAACATTATAGAGTACTCTTTAACTATCATATTTCCCTGCCTGAGTTTGATAAATTATAGCACCTTATCCTCTCTAAGCTCTTAGGGAAGAATCACTTTAATAATGCAGTGACAAACACCTCCCACTCTATAGGACCTGCATCATCTAACCTTTCTGATTTCTACTATTTGAACTAAGTATGAGCCACATCCTACAACTGGTATGTGGCTAACTTAGTACTCTCAGCAGTAGTCACCCCCATGATGTCTGTCACTTTCTAAACTTGATCAATGAATTCCTGAGGGTCTTTATGTACTTTAGACCCATGGTAGGATGGAGGATTTATTTGGGTGAAGTCCTGAATCCTAGCTGCAGCTGAGTTGACCATTGGGTTGGCTGAAACAACAGTTGTTCACTCATTATGCACAGCTACTGACTGAGCAAGAGTGGTAAATGCGGTCCCTAACTCTGCATAAGAAACATGATCGCCCAAAGGTTCTTCGGGCTGAGGGGTGGACTGATTTCTTCTCTTAGAAGGCATATTCTGAAATAAAGTGAAGAAGCAGATTAGACTGAGAGATTTACTTGTGATTATGCTCACTGGCACGACATGAATAGTAAAAGAAAGGAAACTGTTCCTAAACATCTCATAGCCTCTTGTACATAAATGTGGGATGCAACACACCCATGTACAAGAGTCTACTAGATGCGGCTTTCAGACTTCCTAGGACTCTATTGAACCTTAGGCTCTGATACCAAGTTTTTAACACACTAATTATCTGAACTAGAGCACTACACGAAGCTTATGACCCCAAAGGACCACAAGCTAACCCATGACTGATATTTGTACCTTTACACTGCATAATATAACATGAAAATGTGGAAGCATGCACTGAGAGGCCGTAAGGTTCAATACTAAACATAACTAAATAATAACAATAACATCTTACATAGAGTGGTATCTCGATACCAAAACAAAACTGAAATACTGGTCTGAAAAACATAAAAAATATTGTAGTCATCTGAAAGCCTCTAATTGTCTGACTAAGGAGTTGATGGGATATGTCCCTAACTAACTCCATCAACTGACAACTAAACTGATATGATAAAATAAGATTGTATCCTCGGAGAATGAGGACTCACTGCTAAAACGTTGAACCCTAGAATTCTACTTCTGCTGCTAATCTGGGAGTCGTGTCTCTGAACTTATGGTGTAACATTAAAAGAAATCACTATAGCACAAATGTATCAGTAGATTACACTGTGTAACGTGTGAGGTAGGATGAATACATGGGGCTTACATACATGCATGATAACAACTGACAGACTAATATGAACGTGAGAGTGCACACATGAATACATAGTAACTAAGATCGTGAGAACATAATAACTAAATCCATATACTGATGACATGAAATTACTGATATCTACCATGACTGATACTAGAGTTTCGATAATTAAAATAACTGATAATATGAGTGACTGCGTTTGACAGTTCTAAATCTGATGGAACTATCTAAGTTTTGTACTGTGACGGAGTTGACTATATCTGACAGTCATAAAATCTGAAGAATTATCTAAATTTTTTTATTGAGACTGATACTGATACTGTAGGAGGTAGTATTTAACCGACATGCCACTGATACGCCATTATACCTGAGATAGGGTCCAATCTGTAACCCCAATTAAAAGGGTGTTAATACCGAACCAGTGGTAAGGACAAGTTGTGGGAGACCCTTATCTGATAGTGTCCCCTGTACAAGAATGGTGGGGCTCTTATTTGACAGTTCTTATCAACTTCATCAACCCTCATCGACAGTATTAATGTCTTAAGCTATGCTGGCAACATAGTTCTAGAATGCAAGGATGACTACTTAAGATCACACCCTCATCTGATAGTATGTGTCCTCATCCTTGGGCTCACTCGGTGCTATTTTTTACTCCCATCTGAATAGAAACTGAACATGATTTACTGAACTAAACATCGACTGAGTTATTGAATTCCGTTGACTGACAAAATATTACTAATATCTGACAACTGACTGAGTTTATGAGATCATGGATATTTCCTAAATCATAAAACTGTCTGAAGTCTAAGGATTATGGCTTGACTAAGAGTATCATGAAAACATGACATAGCTCTAGGTACACAGCTAATGTTTCGGATACAAGTACCCCCAGGACTCGATGGAAAGAAACTGACCAAGCATTACTTACTTGAACATATAACTAACATCGTAATCCATAATACATTTATAGAAGCATTCTATTAAAATATGTGATAGGAACAACTTCTATATACTTGGGGATTTGATGATATCATACTAATTGGGCATTGTTCCTTCATCTAGGCATTTAATCAAACACATAGTAGGCATATCACATATATACAACATTATAAAATAATTAATCATCATGATTCATCTGTAATTTCATCATCCTAGGGTTTATTCATAGTTTCACATAAATATACATCTAAACAAATCAATTCTACATAAAATTGATCACCCAACATGGATTTGAATTGAATTGATCATTATCAACATAAAGAAAACTAACCCAACATGAAATTCAAAAAGAAATGCATAACTTGAATTTAGATAAGGAATTCTTAGGCTTTATGGATGAAAGAAGTCCATGAATGAACACTTTGCATACCATAGTTCATGATTTTGTAAAGATTGATGGTGAAACCTTCTTGAATTTGAATCACCAATAGAAATCCGAGCTTGTTCTTGAGAGAAAGTTGAGAGAAAATATTATATTTTGGGTGAAGAATAGCACAATGACATGTTATTGGGTTTAAATAGGGGTAGGAAATTGACCCTTTTAACCCTGGATGCGTTATTTAATTTCAGTAAAATTTTCCAGAACTGGACCCTGGCACGATGCAGCATTATCTCAATGTGTCACTAGAAATTGATTATTGAGAAATTGAGGGATGGCACGATGTGGAGCCATCACATTTCCCCTTTCTTCGTGACTTGGAACTTTGGTATGACGTGTGAGAAATCGCGCAGAGACAGTGGAAAAATGATAATTTTGAATTTGAGTGCTAGCGCGATGTGCCATACTTGGGGACACCTACTGAAAATTGCCAAATGCTATGTCCTCTTGTGGCACGGTGTGCCACTGACTAATATGACGTTGTTTTACAATGGGAACTTGAAATGGTCATAACTTCTTACCCGATTATCGAATTTAAGCGAATTTTATATCGATGAAAATCTTATTGAATTTTCCACATGACAGGAAGTAAAAATCTTGATTATTACTCATGGAATGATTATTCTTCACTTTAGAAGCTAAAACTAGGCATTATGTGTACGAAATTTTGTTAGAAAGCTTTGGAGTATTACAGATTTAAAGCCCAATTAAGATATTTTTTACACATACACACAAACATTATTCCAATTATGTACTAAAGGAATCCCGTTGGTATCATCATACCAACCCTACTTGCAAGCGCACAAAATGCCATAACTATATTTATCAATTGTTCCTTCAGAACTCGTAGCCATTTGGTCAATTAAACCACCAAGATTACAATTCAAATCAATGTATAGCTAACAAGTCTTTCACGAAACCAATTACCAATGATTCACAATCTTTTGGAAAATATCTTAGTTTAAAACACAATTTAACATGTAACTATTTTGTTCTCTTAGACATTTTCACAAACACATTGAAGGCATACCTTTATCAAGACAAAAACAAAAGTAAAAACATCCAAGTTTAGGATTAATCATGACCCAATTGTTAAACCATAATTAACAAGTACCCACATGTGCAAAACTATTATTAAGACATGTATATTTACAATTTAACCCAAGAATAAACAATACTCAATAATATGCAGCAAAACCCTCAACATTGGTTTTCAAAACCACCCTTAATGATTCATAAACAAATATTTAAACACATAATTTTGATGAACAAACAATGATGGAGTCACGTTCCTTATTCATGATGATTCATGGAAATTACTTCACTCTTGAGCCTCTAGATGAGCACTTTGTAGAAACCCTAGCCCAATCTTCAAAAGAGAGTTTAGAGATAATTTTGAGAGTGTTTTGATTATTCAAAGTATGTTATGATAGTATACAATGTGTTATAAGACATGGGGTATTAAGGGTTTTGGGGTGATAAATGTCAATAATACCCTTAGATTAAAAGTTAAAAATGTGTGCAGGAGGGTACGGTAGGATCCCTCAACTCATACCCATATCATATGAGTGGTACCCTTCACTAGTACCTTGATCACAATGTTGGACAACATATTATGTCTATCATATGACGTCTTAGCCTAAATCGTATCCATACCATAAGATAAGTACCCTCAAATCGTACCCTAAGTAGATCCTCTACGCTAGACTTTGGATATCATATGGTTTAGCACTACACTTCTCGTACCCTAATATTTAACTAATGTGATGCCTTCTCTTACCAAGAATAAAACTTGGCCAATGTGACAGTGACCAACATACGACCAAGGACTTCAAACCATATCTACTCCATATCAGTGGTATGATGTAGTCGTATGATGCACAAAATATTCAAGAATTAAAAAATTTTTCTATGGCCAATGTTTGCAGTGTTCCTTCTCCCCCATCTAATCATTTATCTCTGAATGATAGGACGAGGCACTATGAATATGATTAAACTTCAACCATCTCTACCCTTACCTTTAAGACAGAAAATAAAATATAAAGGAATATACAATCTAACTTTAACAACATCTAAAGAAGGAATGTCAAGAACAACACATATCTTAAGTACAATTTTCTTGGATCAGAAATAGGAATGGATACTTGGACGTCATGTCCTCCTCAACTTCCTAAGTAGCTTCCTCAAATTTTTTGTTCCACCATATAACCTTTACCGAAGCCACATCTTTCGTTCGCAACCTATGAACTTGAAAATCTGAGATCCTCACTAAGGCCTCCTCAAAGGACAAAGAATCTAAAATACCAATGCCCTTTAAAGGGATAACCAATGAAGGATCACCCATACATTTTTGCAACATAGACATACGAAATACCAAATGAATGGAACTCATGCTAAAGGGAAAATCCTACTCGTATGTAACACTACTAGTCCTTGTCAAAACCATATATAGGCCAATATATTAGGGACTAAGCTTCTCCTTCTTCCTAAATTACATCACTTCCTTCATAGAAGATACCTTCAGGAACACCCAATCTCCAACCTCAAACTCCAAATCCTTTTACCTCATGTTATTATAAGACTTTTGATGATTGGGGGCGGTCTTAAGTCTATCCCAAATTTCCTTCACCTTTTTCATATCTTGTGAACCAAATTTGAGCCAAATAATTTTGCTTCACCATCCTAGAACCACCTAATAGGAGACCAACACCTCCTATAATACAAAGACTCAAATAGAGCTATACAGATGCTATAATGGTAACTATTGTTATGAGCAAATTCAGTCAAAGGAAAATGGTCATCACAACTACCACCCTAGTTAATCACAAAGGCTTCCAACATATCTTCTAAGTTATGAATAGTTCTTTAAGCATGCCCATCCAACTACGGGTGAAAAGTCATATTGGGATGCTTCTCATATTGGGCTTGGTTATCTGTTAATGCAACATGGTAGGATGGTGGCCTATGCTTCAAGGAAATTGAATGTTCATGAGAAAAACTACCCTACTAATGATTTGGAGTTGTTGGTCGTGGTTTTTGTATTGATGATTTAGCATCACTATATCTATAGGGTTCATGTTGAAATATTTTTTGATCATAAGACGCTATAGTATGTGGTCACTTAAAAAGAGTTGAATCTCAGATAAAGTAGATAGTTTGAGTTGATAAAAGACAATAATATGAGTCTTCACTAAATCTATAGGGTTCATCTAGGTAAATCTAATATTGTTGTTGAAATTTTTAGTAGGTTATCCATGGGGATTTTGGGTAATGTTAATAAGGATAAGAAGGAGTTGGTAAAGGACATTCACCAATTGGCTAGTATTGGAGTACATCTCTTGAAATCAGATGATGGCGGCGCATTCATGCATATGGTATTGTAGTTATGTCTTATGGTTAAGGTAAAGGGAAATAAAATATTGGATCCTAACTTTAGATTAATAGTAATATGGGACAACAAATGGTTGTTTACTTTGTGATTAGTGGTGATGGTATCTTGAGGTACCAAGGTAGGTTAAGTGTTCCCAATGTCGATGGATTGAGGGAAAGGATTATGCTTGAGGCTTATGGGTCTCATTATGCTATTCATCTCGATTATGCAAAGATGTATCATGATTTTAGGGAGTTTTATTGGTGGAATAATAAGAAACTAGATGTGGATATCCATATGGATAAGTGTATGGAGTGTCAATAAGAAAAAGTTGAGCACTTGAAACTTGGTGGTTTGTATTATGAGATAGATTTACCAAAATGGAAGTGGAAATTTAATAATATAGAATTCATCATCGGTCTTTCCCAATATTAGAATCAATGCAATTCTATTTGAGTAATTATTGATAGAATGACCAAGTTTTGTCATTTCTTTCGAGTAAGGACTACTTATTCTGTGGAGGATTATGCTACGTTGTATCCTGCAGAGATTGTGAAGTTACATAGTGCTCCATTTTTCATCATCTCAAATTATGGTACTCTATTTTTAACTCATTTTTGGAAGTTGTTTTTGAAAGGTTTGGGAAATAAGGTGTGCCTTAATACCACTTTCCTCATGCAAATTGATGGACAAGTAGAGAGGACCATCAAAATAATGAAAGATATGTTCCGTGCTAGTGTGGTTGATTATGGTGGTAGTTAGTATGACCATTTTTCTTTGATTGAGTTTTCTTATAACATTAGTTACCACTCTAGCATTGAAAGGGCTACTTTTAAGGCATTGTATAGTAGAAGATGTCGATCTCTTATATGGTGGTATGAGGTTTGAGAGGGTAAGTTGTTTGGCCTAAATTTGATTCACCACGCCTTGGACAAGGTAAAGGTGATTCATGATAGGTTAAAAGCCTCTCAAAGTTGCAAAAAGTCCTATGCGGCTGTAAGACATAGGGATTTAAAATTTAATATTGGTGATTGAATATTCTTGAAGGTATATCTGGTGAAGGGAGTAAGGTTGTTTTGTAAGAAAGAAAAGTTCAGTCTCCGGTATATTAGCCCAATATTTGATTTTATGGAAGGTTGGTAATATTTCCTATGAATTGGACTTGCCCTCTATTTTGATCTCTATCCATTCGGTATTCCATGTGTCTATGTTACAAAAATATATAGACGATCCTTCGTTGGTTATTCCCTTAGAGGATATGGGTATTTCAGACTCTTTGTCCTATGAGGAGATCCCAGTGAGGATATTAGATCATCAAGTTTATTGGTTGCAAACCAAAGAGGTGGCTTTTTTAAAGGTTCTATGGAGGAATCAAAAGTCTGAGAAAGCTACTTGGGAGGTAGAAGAGGACCTAAAGTCCAATATCTACATTTGTTTTCTATTCCATATACTCGTGCTTAAGGTATGTGTTAATCTTCTTAACTTGACTCATGTCTTTGATAGGCCATGGGTTCAAGACCCTAAATATTGAATTGAGCATGTATTTTGATAGACAATGGGTTAGCGTTCCAAAGTCAATTGAATGAATGGGTGATTGATAATGATGATGGCATGTGTTTTATCTTTGTTGTGTCTTTGTGTTCTAACTTGGTTAACAGTTAGTTTATTATGTAATAATGTGTTAACACATACTTTTTCATGCCTTACCTATCATTTGAGTTTGAATGATCTAAGTGGGGGAGAATTGAGACACCAAGACATTGGACCTTTTGAAACTTTCCCATGTTTTAAGGTTTTGGGTTGGGTACGGATTGAGAAAATCATTCATATGCCAGGGTATGACTAGTACCCTTTCATTTCATATAGAGATCAGTTTAGGTTGATAATATTTTGTCCAAGATATGGTTTATCCCTTCCTAAGTAGTATGTTATAGTATAAGTCGGATCCCCATCAGCTATCAGAAGAGCTACCTAAACTGGTCAAATCTGAGGCTAAAAAGATGGATATAGAGGATGTCCAACATAAGAAATACCATCTCTAAAATGGGGAACTACTATGAATCCCACCAAATCTACCCTGATACTTAGGCCTCTTATCACAGCCCTCATGATGCATGTCCTCTATCACCCTAGCATAATAAACAACCTCAGTAAAGGCCCTACTAAAAGCAACCAAACTCTAATTAGCCATCCTAATAGGAAGTCTCAATCATCTTATGAAGCAATAAACCCTCTCATACTCTGTATCTAAGATAGCAGTCACATGCCTAGTAAACTCATGGAAATAAGTGTCACACTCAACGATTGTCATAGAACCTTACTCTAAGCTTGTCAACTAATCTCTCAAATAATCTCTAAGGCTACGCGGCATGAACTTCTCTAAGAACATTTCAAAGAACTAATCCAAAGAGAGAGGGGAAGATCCAACTGGTCTACAACTCATAAAACCCTTGCACTAATATCTAGCCGATAAGTCCAGCTAAAATAATGTATAGTCTTCACCACAAGTCTTCACAAGGCCTAATCCATAAAGATCGTCCTCACAAATAGTCAGAAAATCAATTACATCCTCTCCAGGAGCACCAATAAATCTTGGTAGAGCCAACCTCAACTCTAGGAGCTATAACTGTAGGCTGCACTCCTGCTTCAATATTATATCAACCATTAACAAAACATAACAATTGGACTAAAGCATTTCTAACCAAAGAAGAGGGAATGAATCCTGGTGGACTTGGGCTGGCCCCCGGCCTACCGCCGACTGAGGTGGAGGAGTCTCCAGCTTGGGTGAGGGAAAAAGGTCTGGGGGAGGCACATCCTTGTCTCTAATTGGGAATAACTTATTAGTCTGGGTCTCAGGACCCACCTCGTGTATCACCGAAACATGAATCTTAGGCATCAGGCAAAGGATAAAGTCAACAGAATGCCCTACAAACCAACTCAAACTTTTAGCATGATAGGAATGAAACAAGTGCCCTCCTAAGAATATCCCCTAGCCTTCCAAAGATAGGAAACGGACGTCAACATTCTGATCTACAGGACTCTATTAGATACTTTCTCTCGTATTAATAATATTAATGAGACCTAGGCTCTGATACCAGTTTTTCACAACCCGACTTTGGTGTCATGATGGCACGTACCATACCCTATTGGTAGGTAAGTCAGTATCATAACTCGAAGCTAATGTAATGGGTTACGTTGGTATGAACGTCCAACGTGGACCCTATATGTGAACATAATATAACCACAATATTTCACAACTAAGATAACTTATATTCAAATACCAACCCTATGACCTGATAGTATTAATAAACAAGCTACTAAACTTGAGAAGAGGAATTCACAATCTTAGAATCTAATATATCTTAAATAATCTCATACATTTGTCTCAAAAGGAAAAGACAAATAAGGATTGAGGGGAAAGAGGGAAACTCAATCTCCATGAGCTCACCCTATCTTTGAATAGTCAACTCATACGAACTAGCTTAACATCGAGAACTAGAACCTGGGTCTGTACTAAAAAGGCACACAAGTGTTATATGAGTACCTGAACATGGATACTCAGTAGGCATCACCAGCCGAATAAGCTCAAATATAATGTAAAGATGATATAAAGTAAGATGATAATCTTAAAGCCAAGGGATAAGATTGAATCTCAATCGGCTTTGATACCACTGTAACAACATCTATACTAATATACTCCATAATCGCCATAACAACTGAGTATTATTTCGAAAGAGTAAAGCCATATACACAATCACAAAACATATCTACTTACTATAATCACCATCAATCATCTTTCGAACATAAACACAAGGACTTACCATGACGTCCCATACCACCTAGAAGTATACGAAAGACAACACAACAAAGAACTTATCACAACGTCCCATACAATCGGAGGGCACACAAAAGAATATCAAATAAGAACTCATCATGGTGTCCTATGCCACTGGAGAGTACCCCAAAAGAATACATCTAATAATACAATAAAGCATAACTATTCCATCGATTGACCAAAACCACAGGTAGCTCAATCCTGCCATGGCTTATTACCAAAATCCACTTCCAAATTCCTATACCGTAATTTAACATAAAGAAAGCAACATTGTAATAGCCTAGACATGTAGTCATTAATTCTATAATTCATTGATAAACACCGCGTGAAGTCGATACTCCTTTTACATATCCTTGCATAAATTGTTAGATTGCAAGTCTTACTAGTACTAGCCATCAAATTGGGAAAAATGACAAGCCACCCATTTTATAGGTTATTCAACAATCATAAGGCAATTCTTTAGCTAGTATCTTCATGATTTGAGTCATTAACTGAGCCATCTCAACGTCACATATTAGAGGATAATTTAGATAACCATCATGCAATATTAAGTCTATCATCACTAAACGTGCCCCACCTTAAGGACTAGTTTTCCATATTTTCAGCAAGTAAAATCCACTAACTAGTTTACTAGGTTTCTATCCTTAAAATAGTAAACATATATTTTAGAAGTAACTAGTTATTACATAAGACACTTTACTAGGAAAGCTTTCATAACATAACCTCTTATTCAAGTCATAACATAACCTTGATTTAATGAAAAAATACACATAACGCTATGTCTTAACCTAATGTTTGGCATAGAATTCCTCTAGTTGCTAATTAGCATTAACAAGGGTCACACTTTTTATTTAGTTATTTGGAACAAGAAATGAATAAAAATTTACCATGAGAGACCTCATATTTAAAGCACATAGGCCGTTGGCCCTACATGGCCTAACCTTACAAATATCAATGCATATAAGTAAATTTGCCCCACACAGCATTGTAATGTTCTTACCCCTTTCAGATTAACCAGGCATTATCATAATATCAACATATTCCTCTGGATTCATGGGAATCATCATAATTTCACATATTTCTCTAGATTCACCGGGCATTATTATAATATTACATATTCTTTTGAATTCACTAGGCATCATCATAATATCAATATATTTCTCTAGATTCACCGGGCATCATCATAATATCGCATATTTCTCCAGATACATTGGGCATCATTATTATATCATATATTCCTTTGGATTCACCGAGCATCATCATAATATCACATATTCCTTCAGATTTACTGAGCATCATCATAATATCAGCATATTTCTCCAGATTACTGGACACCATCATAATATCATATATTTTTCTAGATTTACCAAGCATTATCATTATATCAACATATTTCTCCAGATTCACTGGGCATCATCATAATATCAACATATTCCTTTGAATTCATCAGGCATCATTATTACATCACAAGTCTTCTCATAAAACAACATACCTCCATATGCATAGCCGAAACAATAAAAATACATAAAGGTTAACAAAATTAGAAAGTAGGAATGTAGGATAACACTTGCCATTTCACCTTACTAATAGGCTTTATGCATAATACAAGAATAAACAAAAGCATAGGTATTTACAAGACATGCACAATAATCACCTAATAAGATTATTCAAGTCCTGATCACACGATAATCTGATAATCGAGTTCAGCCTTTCCTGACTTTGCATGGCAGTAATTCTAATGTACTGACACATACTTTTCTCTTATGCTATGGTATTTTATACCATAGGTTCGGACACTTAGATTCTCGATCGCGCTTTGTAGCTTAGATATCAGCAGCTAGAGTAAGTGGTGAGTCTTCATATTTTGAGGACATGATTTTTTCATTCTTTCAGTATTTTAGTACTTAGTCATTTTTAGTAGATGAAGTTAGTTAGGGAAATGTCCCATCAACTCCTTTTTCAGATAGTTTAGAGGCTTTCAGACTGTAGTATATTCAGATAGTTATTTCAGTCTTGTTATTATCATACCTTGTTCAGATGTTGTTTTATTTAGTATTGTTTAGTAATTGAACCTTATAACAAGTTTTTTGCCAAACTTCTACATTTATTTTAGTTATATTATTATTACAATATTACTATTATCAAGTACTAAGTTACAAATATCAGTCATGGGTTAGCTAGTGGTCCTTTGGGATTTTTAGCACCACGTAGCATGTAGGGTACCTGAGTTGGAGATTTAAAAACATGGTATCAGATACTAAGGTTCAATAGAGATCTAGGAAGTCTGAACGCTGCATCTAGTAAATTCATGTTTATGGGTGTATAGCATGCCATATTTATGTGCAGGAGGCTATGAGATATTTTAGGAATAGTTTACCTTCTTTCATTATTCATATCGTGTGAGTGAGCATGAGATCCTGTTAAACTCTCAGTCCAATCCTTCTTTCACTTCCATCTAAAAAAAAATGCATCCAAAGAGGACTCAGGGAAGAGAAACAGAAAATTAGCCAGCCCATTAGCCCGATTAGACTAATCCTTTAGGTGAACATGTCTCCTATGCAAAATTCAGAGTTGTATTCACTACTCTTGCTTATTCAGTTTCTTCCCAATACGAATGTCCATCTGTCATTCCAGCCAACCTAGTGGCTAATTCTTCTGCAGCTAGGATTGAGGACTTTACCCGAATAATTCCTCCTTCTTTTTTTAGATCTAAGATAGATGAAGACCCTCAGGAGTATCATGATTAGGTGTAGAAGATTATAAACTTTATGGGAGTGGTAGCTAGTGAGAGTACTGAGCTAGCTGCATATCAACTGTAGGGTGTGGCTCACATTTGGTTTAAATAGTAGAAGGCAGAGAGGGCTATAGACGCAGGGCCTATTGATTGGGAGAAGTTTGCCACCTGTTTTCTAGAAAGATTCTTTTCCCTAGAGCTGATAGAAGCTAAGGTGTTAAAATTTATTAACCTCAAGTAGGGAAACATGATAGTGAAAGAGTATTTCTCAAGTTCACTCAACTAGCTAGATATGCTCCTCATGTGGTAGGAGATAGCAGATCCTGAATAAAGTAAGTTTGTGCCTGGAGTGTATGATAGTATGGTCAAGAAGTGTAGGACTGGTGATGTTGATTATTGAGATGGACTTGTTTAGGCTCATGAACCATGATCTGGATATAGAGGAGCAGAAGAATAAGGAAAGAGAAATGCAGAATAAAAAAACTAGAATATGTAGATTTAATTTTAATCAGCCTAAGTCAGAGGGTGGGAATCATTCTTATTTTTATCCTAAATCTTTAGTTCCAGCTCCATACTCAGCTAGTGCTCCTATGCTAAAGTTCAGTGACAACAATAGAGGTAGGGCGCCAGGCTCTAAGTCTCAGGGTATTGTGAGCAATACTCAAACCAATCCTCTTTGTTCGACTTGTGGTAAGCACCATCAGGGTCTTTGCAGAGCTGGTAGTGATGTTTGTTTTGGATGTGGAAAACTAGGCCACAGTGTCAGACATTATTCCCAGTCAGGTTTTTAATGTCCTCCTAACCATTCCTCAGCTCTGTCCGGTAGCCTGAACCAGTAGGGTACAACTTCTAGTGCCACCAGTGGGCAACACCCAAAGAGACTTTATGCTCTTTAGTCTTGATAGGACCAGGAGAATTATAATGATGTGGTCACTGGTATGTTACAGATCTTTCATATGCATGTTTATGCTTTACTAGATCTAGGAGCTTCCTTATCTTTTGTTACTCCTTATATTATAGTTGATTTTAGAGTCAGTCCCAAAATTCTAGTAGAGCCTTTCTCAGTGTCTACCCCAGTGGGTAAAACTATCATAGCCCGATGGGTATACAAGAACTGTCCGATTATGGTACTCTAAAAATTCACTTCAGCAGATTTAGTCGAATTAGAGAAGACTGATTTTGATGTCATTCTCAGCATGGATTGGCATTATTCCTTCTATGCCACAGTTGACTATAGAAATAGAATTGTCCAATTTTAGTTTCTAAATTAACCCATCTAAGAGTAGAGGGGTAATACTTCAGCCTGCAGGGGTCAGCTTATTTCCTACCTAAGGGAAAGAAAAATGATATCCAAGGGATAAGTCTATCATCTTGATTGAGTTAAGGACTCTAGTTCGAAAAATCCATTTCATGAATCAGTCCCAGTAGTGAAAGAATATTCAGATGTGTTCCCTAAAGATATTCCCAAAATTCCTTCTAAAAGGGAAATAGACTTTGGCATAAACCTTTTCCTAGATACTCAACCCATATCTATTTTGCCGTATAGAATGGCACTTGAAGAACTAAGAGAATTAAAATAGCAGTTGAAGGATCTCCTTGATAAGGGATTCATCAGACCCAGCGTGTCCCCATGGGGTGCACTAGTTCTATTCATATGCAAGAAGGACGATTCTCTCAGAATGTGCATAGACTACCATCAACTAAATAAGGTTATGGTAAAAAACAAGTATCCATTTCCCAGAACTAGTAACTTGTTTGACAAACTGCAGGGTGACAATTACTTATCTAAGATAGACCTCAGATCAAGCTATCATCAACTCAGCCTCAGAGAATGTGACATTCTAAATACAGCCTTCCATACTCGGTATGGTCACTTCGAGTTCTTAGTCATATCATTTGGTCTTACCAATGCCCCAGCAGATTTCATAGACTTGATGAACCGTGCGTTCAAGCAGTACTTGTACATGTTCATCATAGTCTTAATAAATAACATTCTTGTCAATTCCCGTAGTAAGCATGATCATATAGACCATCTCAGAATAGTATTGCAGACTATGAGAAATTATAAGTTAATCGCCAAATTCAGTAAGTGCAAATTTTCGCTAAGGGTAGTAGCATTCCTTGGTTATGTCTTTTTTGATGATAGCATTAGAGTTGATCCTTAAAAGACCAAAGCAGTGAGAAACTGGTCTAGACCCATCACTCCAATAGATATCAGGATTTTATTAGGTTTGGCTGGCTTGGACAGATGGATTTTTAAGGGATTTTTGTCTATTATATCCCTTATGTCCTGATTGACTCAGAAGAAATTGAAGTTCCAGTTGTCAGATTCTTGCGAGATATGTTTTTAGGATTTGAAGACACGACTCACCTCAGCTCCAGTTTTGACTCTTCCAGATGGTCCAGATGGGTATGTTTTGTACTGTGATGCATCTAGGGTAGGTTTGGGTTATTTCCTCATACAGACTATGCCTCCAGAAACCTTAGATGTGTTCATAGATCACAAAAGTCTCCAGTATATGTTCTCTTAGAAAGATTTTTATCTCTGTCAGAGAAGGTGGTTAAAGATATTAAAAGATTATGACTTGAGTGTCCTTTATCTTCCAGGCAAGGCTAATATACTAGATGAAGCTCTCAGTAGACTTTCAATAGGTGTCTGCTTAGTTGATTCAGTAGAAGGTAGTGTATGGGTTCAGAATAGTTTAGAATCATATCTAGTTTTCGAGGTGAAGGAAAAGCGGGATAGAGATCCTAGTTTAGTCAAGTTGAAGGAATCATTCAAAGAGCAAAAGGTAGAGGTTTTCTCCTAAGGAGGAGACAATATTTTACATTGTTAGCTTCATCTGTGTGTGCCAGGTGTTAATGACTTAAGGCAGTGAATTATTGCAGAAACACGTGGTGCATGTTACTCTACTAATCCAGGGACCACCAGTTACAGTTACGTATTCATGCATGTATTGTCACATAGTCATGTTCATGTTATTTAGTCAGCTTAGTTCATGCATATGAACCCTTACATTCAGCCTTACCTCACTTTATCTACCAGTACATTATTACGAACTGACGCATATTTTTCCCTTGTTGTATGGTGTTTTATACCATTGGTTTGGACACTCAGGTTCCCGATCGCACTTAGTATCTTAGATATCATTAGTTAGAGTCAGTGGTGATTCCTCACATTTTGAGGACATGATTATTTCCTTCTTTCAGTATTTCAGTACTTAGCCATTTTCAGTAGATTGAGTTAGTTGTGGACATGTCCCATCAACTCCTAATTCAGACAGTTTAGAGGCTTTCAGACTATAGCATATTCCAATAGTTATTTCAGTCTTGGTAATATCATACCTTGTTCAGACGTTGTTATGTTAAGTATTGTTTGGTATTTGGACCTTATGGCATGTTTTTTGCCAGATTTCCACATTTATTTCAGTTATATTGTTATTACAATATTACTAGTATCTAGTGCTTTGTTACAGATATCAGTCATGGGTTAGCTAGTGGTCCTTCGTGATTGTTCGCACCGTTTAGCATCTGGG
>JAPEIP010000008.1:132974950-132994684 GCA_026120095.1 Capsicum chinense | reverse complement strand
ACCCTTACATTCAGCCTTACCTCACTTTATCTACCAGTACATTATTACGAACTGACGCATATTTTTCCCTTGTTGTATGGTGTTTTATACCATTGGTTTGGACACTCAGGTTCCCGATCGCACTTAGTATCTTAGATATCATTAGTTAGAGTCAGTGGTGATTCCTCACATTTTGAGGACATGATTATTTCCTTCTTTCAGTATTTCAGTACTTAGCCATTTTCAGTAGATTGAGTTAGTTGTGGACATGTCCCATCAACTCCTAATTCAGACAGTTTAGAGGCTTTCAGACTATAGCATATTCCAATAGTTATTTCAGTCTTGGTAATATCATACCTTGTTCAGACGTTGTTATGTTAAGTATTGTTTGGTATTTGGACCTTATGGCATGTTTTTTGCCAGATTTCCACATTTATTTCAGTTATATTGTTATTACAATATTACTAGTATCTAGTGCTTTGTTACAGATATCAGTCATGGGTTAGCTAGTGGTCCTTCGTGATTGTTCGCACCGTTTAGCATCTGGGGTACCAGACTTAGGGCATTACAATGTCCTTGTTCAACAAGGCAGTCCTACTCTCCAAAATTAACTCTTGAGATACGCAAAACTGAACTTCCTCATTCTAGCCCTCATGCCAGAAACTAACTCAGGCACATACCGTGATAATTGTTTAAACTTCAAGGCATAGTCCTTGACTTACATTTTGGATTACTTTTGATTAATAAACTCTCCCGACTTTGCCTCCATTAACTTATAAGGAAAAAAGTGGTCCAAAAAAGCACTAGAGAAACAATCCCATAGGGGTGACTAAGCATCGTCACCCCTAGATAGTTCCTACTCCTCATCCTATTGGTATGCTATATCCTTCCATTGGTAGGCAGAAAATTCTGCACCCTCCATGTTAGAAGCATGCATAATGCAAAAGATTTATTCTATATTATCAACAAAACCTTGTAGATCCTTCTCAACCATAACCCCAATGAATAGACGAGCATTCAACATTATAAACTGGCCAACCCTTGTAGCATCAAAAGATAGAGTAAAAAAAGCGCCATGCTCAGAATGAGAAGCTGCCAACTATGTCAACCTATGAATAGACTGACAAAACTTAACATTCATCACATCAGCCTGAGAAGCTTGAGAAGGACTAGGAATGATCCAGTGGAACTCCAGAAGAACAATTTAGAATTGAGCCCCTAGATCGAGTCTGGACCCCATAAGTAGGATGGGTCTTATCGATATTATCCTTGGGTGGGACAGAGGAGATTCCGTACACTTTATATCATTTGGGAGGCATGATCTGAAAAGTGAACAAATGGGTATTAGAGAAGATTTTAAGATCTTAGACCCTACATCTTAAAAATAGAACACAAGAACTAAAAATATTCCTAAATGCCTTGTAGCCTCTCTCTTATGAGTATGGTGTGCTAACACCCTTAAAAGAGACTCTACTACACAAGACTTTGTCATACATTGAGTTTACCAGGAACCTAGGGCTCTGATACCAATTTGACATGACCTGAACTAAGGCCTAGTCGTGTCGGGTATCTCAAGGATGGCCAGGACCATAAACTACCCCCAATGCCATATCATAATTGCCTTACTCCCTTTGTCAGAAGAATTCTAAGCATATAACAAGATAAAATAATAATAATCTGAAGATAATAATGTAGGCTTAAAACCAAAGTGAAAAATCACAAACAAATAACCAGCCATTTCCAATTCCAATGCTAATACCAATACTAAGGCTTACACTAATACCTACACTATACCCATAGTAGTCTGACAAAGCCTCTAACTAGAATCAATAAACAACCGATTGAGATATGCCCCTGATCATAGCCAAAAACTTAACCAAAGAAATAACAATAATAAAAAGAAGTCTATTACATGAAATGGATCCTTCCAGAGTATGGAATCTCACCACTTCAATCTGACTCGAAGCTATCATCGAATCCAATCACTAAGTAGGAGGAAAAGTAGTATCATAAGTTCCTGCATTGCGTGAGGATATATAATCCAAAATCGGTGAGCAAAGTAAACACTACCATGTAACTCAGGGATAAAGATAAAATAGTTCCAACATCTAAAACCAAATAAAACAACCATATGTAATACATATATAAGTATATATATTGTGTTGGGGTAAGGAGCAGGGTTTAGCGTGCATTTAAATCCAAAGATTATGTATCTTGGCTATCCTAAAATCACCCATGATCTATATGGGATCAACTCCCCTACTAAGAGGGCATCGATACGTGTTAGCCTCACGAATATAGAAAAGAACTTTAGATGACTAGTACATCTCCAAAATATAAAATGTGGCATCATACACATGGTCAACAAGACCACCCTCACATCGGCAAAAGTGAGTTTCCATCGTCGGTCCCCTCGAACCCCTACCTTCCATGACTTTGCTACTCAACTTGACTTCTGCGCTTCTGTTCCCCACCCCATATTAAATCATTTACACATTTCCAACCATTTTCCAACGTTTCTATTAATTAGGCATTAACATTGGTATCGTCATACCAAAATTAGATCTTGCAAGTCTGTTAGCTTACGCCATATAAACCATTAAATAAAATTAGACTCCATGATTTCCAATTAATCAAAACCATTTATAATAAAAATAGGGACACCAAGGCCTTTCCAAAATTATATGAAACCAACCAAAACCAATTAATTTTTGTTTAACTATTTATCCAATGCCAAGATTCCAAGGATAATAAAACTATCTGACAAAAATCATTCTCATTGTCAATTTCATAAATAGGTTTCCGGAATGCACTTATCAAAGCCAAAATCATTAAATTTTGGGCTCAACCCTAACCCCTTCATTAAATAACCATTCCCAAGCACCCATAAGTGCAAAACCATAAATAAAACATGTCTAATCATAATTTAAATTATAAAAAACATTATTCTATGATATGCATTCAAACCCCTCAACCTTGATTTCAAAACCACTATTAATAATTCATGAACAATGCTTTTAACATCTTTTTAGTAAACGAACAATGAGGGAAGAGTCACATGTATGAATTAAATTTTTCACGGAGAGTAATTTATTCTCAATCCCTTAGATGACCACTTTGGAGAAAGCTTATCCAATTTTTCTTGAGTGGATTTTAAGAGAGTAAAGATGTTTAATCTTTTAAAATGAGGAATGAATAACCAAAAAGTTTTATAGGGATGTGGGGCCTTAAGGATTGTAAGTGAGAAATGTCTAAAGTGCCCTAAGCTTAAAACTAAAAATAAAACAGCAGGTGGTTACAAGTCGACCCTTTGACTTGTGACCGAAATATACAACTCATACCATTGAGTCATTATCAAGACAATGAGGTGGACAGCCAGACACTATCCACCATACGACTCCATGACTCCACTCATTACCCACCCATATGACTCGTATTGTCTATCATATCCAATACAGAACCCCAAAAAATTTGATATTAGACAACATACGACTCAACCCTACCACTTTTAACCTATCCTCATAGCTCTTAGTAAGCCACTTATACTCAAAGATAAGTCAAGACATTAAGTTTTTGATTTGATAAAGGATCGATCAATTGATCCATCACAACCTCAAATAGCCTAAACCACTAAGTCATTACCAAGATCAAAAAACCAACCACTAATTGTTGGACTCCTAATGACTATGGTCACCTGACCCATACCTATACCATAGGACTCGTACGATGTGTCATTACTAAGACAGTGAGCACAAAGCTTAGGAAATTTCCAAGGTACAAACCTAGAGTGTTTCATTCAATATTAGTATTGCTATTCTCATGTTGATGTATAGATATAATTTTGATAACTTGGCATCTTGAGAAGGCTTCTCAAAGGAAAAAAGTAAAAGCTTAGTAGTTCATGAGCTTTCTTCTGCATTGTGGTAGGCTAGGTTTATCCCTTATTAGATTGAGCTTTGTCACAATATTCTTGTAATATTGTGTTAGATTTGGGATGGGTTTTAGATGTCCGATAGATGAAATGCAAAACGTGAGTATAGTTAGATTATTTAGGTTAAATTGAAATCATAGAGTTTAAACACTTAGCTTGTTGGATTGAACCTTAATACCTTAGACTTTATTACTCTTGTTTAGTATAAGAATGCCTTAGCTCGCTCTAAATTAAGTAAATTCTCTTGTTACTCATCCTTTGGCTAATTTGGCCATAGTTGATTACACCAAAGAAAGATTGCCTTAGTTTCTATATTACATAGTGGTTGTGTTTGAGAAGAATCGTTACCTTAGGACTAATTATGGATTGCTTACATCTAAGAGTAAGTTTAGATGCTATAACCTATTCTAGATTAGAAATTAACTTAGAATATATTTTGGGAATTTATAAGTGCGGTCTTTGACCCATCTTAAGTCAAGATTAATGATAGTTATCTTAATACCTTTGTACTCTTAATAAATTCCTATTGAATGCTATTTGAGGTAATAATGAGGAACATTGGTACCTATTGGTTATGATGAATGACATTAGAAGTAATGCCTAATGATTATGCCATAGGTATGATTTATTGGTTAAACTTACGATAAGCTATTCACTATGCTATTGTTATAGCTATTAATTGGGCTACTGAATATATTATTGAATGAGGCCTTGAAATAATATTGTTTAATCCATAAACTATGTTATGGACCATGCCGTGAATAAGCTATAAATTATGTCGTGAATTTAATATTGCTCAAGCAGTTGAAAATTTATCTTTGTGTTAATAATAGGCCATTGGATAGGCTATTAATAAGTCATTTTGTTCATGATATTGCCAAATTATTATGATAGTGGTAGAAAACATTCCCAATGATGATATTAGCAATCGTTCCATGAATTATGTTAGATGTCATACTTATAGATTATTTTGGGAAGTTATGATATTAATTATTTGTAAAGTCATGATACGTCATTATATGATTTCTTATGCTACTGACTATTTCATCAATTATGATTATGATGATATTGATATGCAGTAAGGATGGAGGATATTTTGATGATATGATGATACCCGAAAAGGATGGAGGATATTATGATGATACGATGATGTCCATCAAGCCTTGAGGACATTGTGGTGATATTGATACTCGGCAAGTCCATAAAATAATTATATTTATGTGCATACATGTACATCTATCGGATCGAGTCTGACTAGCCTTATATATGAAAATTATATGTTTATATTTATTTATATGAAATTTGGGTATGTTGTTGATATTAGTGATGTTAGTTATAGCCCATATGTGTTAAAGCATACAATGAAGTTTTATTGATGATTAGCAATGATTTATAATAATAGAGAATTAGTGATAATTAATTATTAATGGTGGATATTATTTAAGTATTTCATAATGACAAGTTGAAAATCAAGGATTAGTTTGTAAGTGTGGACTAGATAATAACTGATTTATCATAGTAGTGATGATTTCCTAATAAATAACATTTAGTAGCTAGGTTAAAATTAGCAGTTGAAGAACAAATAGAGGCTATGATGACTAGTAGTCGAATGGATTAGTTAATAAGAGATGGTTAACTAACGTATGTTGATGATAAAATTATTAAATGGTGACTCTAATATGGAATATGAGTACTTTGTCTAATGGTTTAAGAGCTTTGATAGTATTGGTAAATGGCATACTGAGGTTCATTGTGGAATGATGATCAAATGATGATGAAAGTAGACTATTGAGTAGGTTTATTTCCTTATTATTCTCTTGAGTGTACTCTTCAATCGTATGGGAGGCTATGATGAGTTCTTTACTTTTCTACACCAATTAGTGTATGAGCCAATTTTGTAGTTATATTGCCTGTGATGATGCTTATTGATGCGTTATTATTTTTAATTGCTAATTTATGTTTACATAGTGATATTGGCATGTGTTGAGGCCTTATGTTATATTGTTATTTGGGTTTAATTACTTATTATGTACTGGGATGTTGGAAAAATTTAGGTTCGTTTATGCATGTTGACTTAGTTTATGCTATCTTGCTTTTTATCATACTTATATCATGATTTAGCTTAGTGGACCGATGATGCCTACTGAGTAACTATTGTTTTGGTAATCATACTACACTTCTATACCTTTTTTATGCAGATCCAAATACTTGCTATCATCATTGATAGTTTTTCATATAGTGACTAATTTTTGGAGATAGGCTGAGCTCTTGGAGTTTGAGTCACCTATTTCCCTCTATCTTTACTTTCAGTCTTTTGTTTTGAGATAGACGTATTAACCTTTCTAGACATTTGAGTTATATTGATACTAATAAATGAGCTTATACTGGCTCTACTAGTTCATGGAATTGGTAGCTTGTATTGTCTATTTTATCTATTTAGAACACGTGGTTTGTTTATAACTTGTGTTTCTTGAATTTTGCCTATGTTGGGAAATCCTACCAAATTAACCCATTGTATTAGCTCCGAATTATGGTTTTGGCTTACCTACTAGCAGGGTATAGTAGGTTCCATCATTGTTCGTAAATCTAGTTGTGACAATATTAAATTCTATGCATGTCACCTTATCTCTAAAACCTCGTGATGCAAGGTAGGCAGCCTCTCCTTAGCCTTTGTGTCGTGAGTGTCTATAATAACCCTTGTTGTGATTTTTAGCTTTTGTTGTGTTTAGATCATTTGTCCCATCTCTAGAGTTAATATATAATATTTATGAGTTATGGGGTTTATTGGAACGTTCTTCAAAGCATTTGGAGTGATTTAAGGGTGTTTGAGCTTATAAGAAGCCTACAAAGTGATTAATTTGAATTTGGTAAATATATTTCCATCCAAGTGTTGAATGGTGATTCTATCAAATCCATTCGATCTGAAATTCCTAATTTGAGTTAGTAGCATAGTTTGTTTGGGTTTTGAGCCTTTCTATTAAGTTTTGATCTCTTAGACTAAAACCTAGTTAAAGATAGCCTAAAGGGGTCCAGAAGGTTAACTTATTATTCATAATGTCTTTCAATAAAGTTGATTGTTCCATTAATTTTAGCACATTGAAATTAGCCTATTAGAATTATTGATTATTTCTATGGGTCCCAAACAATTTTTTAGGATCATTTGAATGATTTTATATCATTTTCCTTCAGCACTTTGTAGATATTTGTTAACGCATAGTTCCTACTTCATGTTCATAAAGAAGGATTATTTTGTTCATCATAATTGTGTTACATAGATCTCGAATGGAGAATAGTGAGAATCTTCGGTCATAGCAAATATGAGGAGGTGGTTGTGTTCGTGAAAGGTTAGTAGGTCGGGGACTGATTTGGATAATAATCACATTTGTGATGGACTAATCGTGATCATGAGCGTCCCGGTGTTGGATTAGGTAGAATTCATGAGCTAGGGCTCAAGTTCAATAGTAATTTTTACATAAGCAGAATTGAAATCTTTTTCTCATCCAAAATGCGATTTAAACACTTTGATTGCTCAATTCTTGGCGATTTAAAAGAGTAATTGAATAAATCTTGGGTGGGTAAACTCTACACACCTATTTTCATCATTTTCTATTGATTTCATCTTTAAAATTTCAAATCTTTGATTCAAACTTGTATTTTAGGTATTTTATCCTGTAAAAAACAAAATGGGTTTTTACTTTGATTTTAACTATTTTTTCATTGGGTCTTAAGATTTTAAACCTCTTTGTATTGGGCACATGATTTTGAAATAAATCCAATTTTACTCTTTTCAATTATGAGTAAACTTTAAAACTACCTTTTGTACCTAAAATAAAAGAAGGAAATATGAGAATCATTGGACTTTTTTCAATGTTTATAATACATATTTAATAGATTTGGTACATTTCGAAGTGCTCATAAAGGAAATGGTCTGTGTTGAAGGGGCTAGCATCATATTTCAGCTTTTCAAGGTAGATTATGGTATAAATTTCTTTAAACTGGAATGGGTAGTGAACCACTCATGTAAAACATGCGATAGGCTATGATTTTTCATGACTCAAATTTTGAGTCCTGATGGCACCTACTTCAAACAACTAGTACGTGAGCCAAACCATATCCAGGAACAAGTAATACGCTAATTAGTGGAAAGTATAATAAATACCAGAAAATAAGCATACAATGGTATTATAGGCAATAAAATATGAGTGTGATAGAGTATACCATAAGTGGGCGAAATAGAGCAAAAATAATATCCCACAACCTAGTAAGGTCGGTACAAGAGCCACTAAATTAAAAAAAAAATACGAGTACCAAATTGTATCCAATATACAAATAGTCTCAATACTAAAGATTGCCCAGAGTAATAGAAGGACAAAGAATCAACTCTGGCTCTAAAATCTCACCGTATCTCTGAATCTTGAGAGTAAGCTGGGTAGAACGTCAGTGATGACTCATAATCAGATTTGCATCAAAAAATGCAGAACTGCAATTTAAGTACGAATATATGGGGTAGTCAGTAGGTATAATCGGCCATATAAGCTAAATCATAGTAAAATCATAATAGGATGCGAGAATGTAAACTAAAGTCATAGATAAAGGGGAAAAATTGAAATCATGCTCCGACTAACCAATGATAAGTAAACTAGATAAATAATTCAAAGAATAATAAGCTTACTGCAACCTGGATAGACCTGTATTGGCCCAGAAGGCATATACAAGAGAGGAATAACCCAATTGAGTCCCCAAAAGTAGATGGGTACAATCAAGGAAGAGCGACCCGATAGTAGTAAATATAAAGTAAATGACAACCAAAATCATATCTGAGAATCCCTTCACACCATAACAGCCGGACTCAAACCAAAACTTTACTATTATAGTAAATATTAAATGTAGAACACAGACTAGAACTTCAACATCATATGAGAATAGTAAATGTTGGACTAGAAATGAAACTTTAAAGTAAAAACTAAATAGAAATCCTAGCCAAGGGAATAAAGGACAACTAAATAGTACTAAGGTTCAAGATTGTATAAAAGATGATGAAAGAAGGTCTCCTAGGTCTACAAGGAGTTAACTAGGATATTTGACCTAAAAGAGGACTGACAAAGCTTTCTACTAATCCTACAAGTCCATACTAAGGCAAATCTTTCCTAGAAACACACTAGGATATTTGACCTGAAAGAGGATTGACAAAGCTTTCTACTAACCCCACAAGTCCATACTAAGGAAAATCTCTCTCACAAACACACTAAGCCTGTAAAGTACAATCCTAAGGTGTTAGCTATGTCTAAACTAGCCCTAAGACAACAATTTAACTCAAAAATTAGAGGAATGGGTTAATTCTACCTAAAATGGCTCCCTAATTGGCTAAATCATCCAAATTTAATTGAACATGAACCAAGTCATAAATCCCAACCTAAATTTGGCATAGCACTAAAGTAATACCTTAATAAAGCTCAATATATGGGGAAAGTAAGCCTAGCCAACTTGGACAATAGAAAAGCTTGAGAAAATCCATAAAATCAAAACATTTTACTTCTAAAAATCCTCCATATGATGTCATACTATTATAACAATAATATATGAGTTAATATGAGAATAACTATATTTCCTATAAATGCTTTGGATCCAAATCAAGATAAAAATTTATGTTGGGGCGTCTTGTGGAATCAAGAATTTGAAACCATAAAAATATCCCTCTAAGCTCAAGGATCATTTACATCCAAAAATGGGTGAAATTCGAGCACAAACAAACCCTAAATCATCAAGTAAAGTAAACTAGAGATAGGGATTTAAATTAGACTTTTAAACAAGAAATTAAAGGAAACATACAAATTAAACAATAGGGAAATGACTATAATGTGATTTCCTACTCATTCCCATTGCCCAATATCAACCTCCTTTTTCTCTAAAATATCTAGGGTTTTAGTATAAGTTGGAGCTGAAATAAATCAAGGAAAAATGGTTCTATTGACTTAAATGTTGCTAAGGGTCCCTCCATAGCAATCATAGGCACTCCATTATGAATACAGTGCTCAGCCCGAATTGGTTTTCATGAACACAAAGACAAGCTCACAAACACAAAGGCAAATAATCTTTGATTTTGTGAATGCCACTATGGTCTCACGATTGTAACAAGCCATTTTCTTGGACGTTGTGAATGCATCCAAGGCCTCGAGAATGCAAATGCCATTTTAGAAAAAATCAATTATTTTGTCCACGTGTCAAATATCTGATCGAACCACTGAGAATCACTAAAAACTATGAATACAAACAAATTAAGCTACCCTACCAATTTTGACATTCTAGACTCAGTGGAACCATTAATATTTCTATCTGAGGTAATTTCAATGAACTATGGGTCCCATATCTAAGAGATATTTTAACTTAAGTACACCCAACTCAAAACAAATTTATAAGCCTTAGGACCCAAACCAACGGTCCCTCTAGCCTAAAGTCGATGTTTTGTCTTTAATGGGACAATTGGAATAGACATATGAGGTTGTTTACTTGTAGTTTAGTCCCGATATCAAGCTTTGAACATCAAAATCTTAAAGCAGAGAATTTTTTTTATTAATCAAACAAACTTCTTGGTTAAAAAAACTATCATCTTTAGCAAGTGATAAATGACTTGGGGAAGTAACGGGAAAGCTCTAAATGCAAGATAGTACAAAAATGAAGTAAATGAACTAGAGGGTAATTATAGTATCCACTAATAAAAGGACTTTAATTTGGAAAATAAAGGACCAAGATATACCTGAAGGCTCAAACAGGTTGAGATAATGGGTTTGAATCTTACTTTCTATCTCCAAGATAGCCTCCCCGGCTAGACAATGTCTCTACTGAACCATAACTACTAGAATCTCTCTCGAGTACAACTGCTTCACATCCCTAGCCAATATAGAAATTAGATCCTGCATAAAGGTTAACCTCTCATCTTACTAAAATAAGTCCCACAGAAGTATGTATGACTCATTAAAAATAAAATGCTTCAATATAGAGACATAGAAAATTGGATGAACAGCTGAAAGATCGGGGGCAAGGCCAACTCATAAGACCTTATCCGGCCATCTGAAGGATCTCAAATGGCCCAATATACCTGGGATTGAGCTTTCCCCTTTCCTAAACCTCATCACTTCCTTGATGGGTGATACTCTAAGAGAAACCTGATCACTATCTCCAAACTTCAAGGAATGAAATCTATGATCAAGATAACTCTTTTGTCAATTCTGAGCTGCCCTTATCCTATCCTAAATCACCTCGATTCTATACAGTGACTCGCGATGTAAGTTGATACCACGAGGACTAATCTCAGAGGTCTCATTCAAACCTAACAAAGATTGACCATGCCTACTATATAATGACTCAAATACTACCATCTCAATACTAGAATGGTACCTATTATTATAAGTAAACTTCTCTAATGTAAAGTGTTGCTCCTACTAACCTCCAAAGTTTGTAACACACACGCAGAGAAAATTTTTCAAAACCTAAATAGTTCACTCCAACCACCCATCGATCTGACGGTAAAAAGTAATATTGAGGTCAAACTAAGTGCCCAACTCCTCCTGAAAAGTTTGATAGAAGCTAGAGGTGAACACTGAGCCTCTATCTAAATAATAGACATGGGTATTCCATGTAAGAAAACTATCTCATGAACATAAATAGGGTTAAACCTCTCGGCATTGAAAGACATCTTAATAGGGAGTAAATGAGTTAATTTTGTTAACCGATCTACAAGACACAAATGCCATAAAAACCGTAAGGAGTGAGTAGCAAATAAATCACAAAATCCAGAGTGATTTGCTCCTTTTTATATTGAAAAATAGATAGACTTTAGATTAGGTCGCCAGATCTTTAGAGATCAGTCTTCACTAACTGACCACATATGTAAAAAGTTACAAAGTTTACTATATCCTTCTTTATTCCGCTCCACCAATAGTGGTACCTAAAATCTCAATACATCTTATCTATCCTAGGTTTATTGATCGAGAGCTATGAGTCTCCCATAATATCAACCGAATCAAGTCTCTAATACTTGAAAGATAAATACAGCCGTCAAACCTTTGAATAACCTCATCTGATCATAAATTATATAAAGCCCACAACACTCAAACTAATGATCCAGAATCTGCTCTATTAGGGTAGATCTATATTCAACACTAGCAAGAATCATCATGGGGTTTGAAATATCAAGTCGACCATTAAATTAGCTATGGAATAAATATCCCAAGCCAACAACCTCTTTGAAACTGAAATAAAGGCCAAGCTACCCATACTCACCACCTTCTAGATTAAGGCATTTGCTACCACATTCATCTTACATAGATGGTATATAATAGAGATAACATAGTCCTTTAGCAACTCAATCCACTTAAGCTGTCTCAAATTAAACTCCTACTGGGTCAACATGTATAAAAGCTATGAGGGCCAATATATTTCTTGTAACAGATACTATACAATTAGTCTATCAAAATCTTGAGCATAAAATCTACCACTGCCAACTCCAATTTATGGGTAGGGTAATTATGCTCATACATCTTCTGCTATTTAAATGCATGAGCAATAACTCAGTCCTACTACATAAAAATACAACTCAACTTATATCTAAAGCATCATAATATACTGTAAACCCCTCACCCTTAACTAGAAGAGTCATAATAGGAGCAGAGGTGAATAAGTCCTTAAGATTCCAAAACCTTGACTCTCAGTCATCGAACCACTAAAAAGAAACCTACTTTTGACTTAATCTGGTCATAGATACTGTAATAGTAGAATATATCTCGACAAACTGGTTGTAGTATCCTATCAACCTAATAAAACTACAAACCTTGGTCAGAGATGGAGGTCTGGCCCAATCTTTTTCGAATCTACCATAATCCCATCCATAGTAACTAAATTCCCTAGGTATATAACAAAATCAATCCAAAACTCACACTTAGAGAATTTGGCAAAAAACCTATGATCACTTACAGTATACAACATAGTTCTCAAATATTTCTCATGCTCCTCTCTACACCTCAAGAAAACAAGGATATGATCAGTGAAGACACTCACGAAAGAGTGAAAATAAGGCCTAAAAACACAGTTCATTAGATGCATGAATGTTGTTGGGGAATTGGTCAGCCCAAAATATTCAACCAGGAACTCATAAAGGCTATAGCGAGTCTTGAAGGCTGCCTTAGGGATACTCTTTGAATGAATTCTCGACTAATGGTAATTAGATCTCAAGATAATCTTAATGAACACTATCATTCCTTGAAGATGGTCAACAAATTATTTATATAAGAAATAGGATACTTATTCTCCACTTGCATTTTGTTCAACTGCTTATAGTTGATACACATATGTATAAACTTATATTTTTATTTCCAAACAAGACAAGAGCACCCCAAGGTGATACACTTGGCCTAATAAAATCCTTACATAGAGGATACTAAATCTAAAAATTTAGCTACTTAAGGTCAACAGGATCCATGTGGTAAGGTTCCATAGAAATATGTTGGGTGCCAAGCTCAATATCATACTCAGGAGGAAGGCTAGATATATCGATAGGGAAAATATCAACTAACTCACAAATAACAGAAATAGAATCAAGTGGAGGACTGTTTCCACTAATAGTCACAAACATAAGAAATAATCCTCAACAAAAACATAAGCAAGATAATACTCGCAAACCCTTGACACACAATCTCCTAGCTTGAACATATGAAATAATCCTTATTAACGAGTGGGTAAAAGAACCAACTATATAACTAGGGGTATACCAGGCATATCAAAGGTAGCAGTCTTAGCAAAGAAATGAAAGACCATATGATAGGTGGATAACTAGTCCATAACACCATATCTAATGTAATAAAGTAGGATTGAGTATCAAACTCCCTAACAACCATACTATATGATCTATAAACCTAACTAAATACTTAAAAGTAACCCACAAGAGTAGATACATTCAATGGAATAGATAAAGGCTCCTAGCATAACTCTAACCATGGTGCATAATAAGCAAAAACATATGAATAAAAGGCTCTTGGATAAAATATATCCATAGCTAGGTGGCAGCATACTGAAATCATACATGTTATAACTGAACATGTCTGCCCTTAGATTAGACACCTGAACAACTACCCATCATACTTACCTGAGGAGCTCCTATAGAACCCAAAGGACCACCCGTATAACCTTGAGTACTACTCTTTATTAGAAGTGATACTGATCTGATCAGTTGAATACTTTATTTTCCTAGCTAAATCATCCCATACTAGGGACACTCTCTAGAAAAAAAAGCCAACAATCCTACAATCATAACAAGCTCTGGGTTCCCTTCTCTACCCAAAAGTTTTAGCTAACCTAGAATAGCTACCTTACCTAGAAGACCTAGAATGTGCACCTCTCAAAAACTAGACACTACCCTAGCCACTATAACTGATAAACACCAAAACTATACCTCAAATTGGAGGATAAAATGGTCATTGTCAAGAAAAGTAACCAAACTAGGTTGGGGTTGAACAAACAGAAAAGATGCAGATTTATATCTCTGGTTTGCTGATCTCAATGGGCTAAATAGGAAGTAAATTGGCGGTTTGTTATTGTAATCTTTAACAAGTAGCAAATCTTTAATTTGGTTGTATTCAGTCAGTGATGAACTCATGGATTATGTTTCCCCTATCTTTTTAACTCAGTAGGCTTATCGTACTTTACTGAACCAACCCAGTACCTTGGATGCAGAATCTAATAAATTATGTACCATTAACTATTTTGATGACTCATTGATGGATTTCATTATTTATCTTTTGAGTCTTAGGATGTTGCATTACTAAGTCTTATCTTAATTATTAGTTAACTATTACACTTTCAGTCTTAAGTTATTAGATACGAGATAACCATGTTATATTGATGATACTATTAAGCCTAGATCAACAATTAATATTCTAATTACCATTACAATTATATTTTCCAAGTCACTACTCCCTTTATGGAGTAAGTTATAGTATTATAGATGGGATCTTACCATTTTCAACTGCTAAGACATCTATCTAACCAAAGATAATCGAATACATCAACAATACTAGGTTAGAATAATTTAGAACTTCCCCTACTTTGTTAATATGCTAGGGTTCCTATAACTCTAGCTAACAACTTTATCCACTCATGCTTGTAAAATGATCAATAAAATTCAAAGTGAAAAGCATTAAACTATGTGACAATGATTAAAAAGTAGACCTTAAATCTAAAAACTGAATAATCAACCAAAATTTAGAACAAAATAATCCCAAGATAAAAATCTAAATCTTCGAATCAAATATAAGTTTGCAAGTGTTAAAAATGTGTCACCTAACTACAAAATAAGAAAAAGGTATTTATAGGATATAAGGTAACCTTAAAAATCAAAACCTGAATGAAAAAGGAAAATTAAGGTCAGTGGCTACTTACATAGGCCATCTATGCATCGTATGTGGTCCAAAGTATGTGTCAGACCTCCTGGAAAACCTTTGTAACTCTTTAGAAATGTACCTCTATAAAATACTATAGTAACATATGGACCATATGTGCTACATACAAACTATATGTGTCCTTAAAAAGTAATAGAGCCTTCTTTTTCCTGCATCTAAGCCTCTGGACTTTAAATTTCTAATAGCTACATAGGTTACTTATGGCCGATAAGTGAGATATACGCACAAAATTGCCTCGGTATGTGAAACACCCTACGTTCTGGAACGTTACAAAAATTCTAAAATTTCTAGTTTTATGTCAAAATATCACTAGGAGGTATAGGTCATATGCTGGGGTACGATTGGTAAGGCGTTATCGTATACTAACCAGTGTTGGTTGGTGGGTTGGATTGGTTTCTAGAATATGTACGACTTAGTAGGTACAAGTCATATGGTTGGATATGAGTTATATGGTTTTGGTTTTTTCATTACTTAATCTAAGAGTTAGTAACTTAAATTGTATTTGAGTATGAGTGGCTCATCCTGAGCCATAAAATATGGTACGAGTCATAGCATTGACTTGTATGGCAGAAAATAATCAAACCTCCTTTGGTTATATTTTGTTAGTGATATAATTTAGGGGTACTAATTGTATGGTTGGGTGCTATGTAGGTGGGGTAAGTCGTATGGTGGATACTGTTAGGTCCAACTGGAAGGCCTAGGATGTGAGTGATGGGTCCCACTTGTATTGAAGGGTACGACTAGTATGGGTAATCAAACTACATGATGGGAATTTTAAAAAGTTAAGTTGGGGGTAATCTGGACATTTCCCCACTTAGCCACTTAAGGCTCCACAACTTGTAACTCTATTGGGACATTATTTACCCTAATATTCTTATCTTAAACACTTAGAAATTCTCTTTAATTATCTCAAAGGCTCTTGGGTAAAGAAAGGCTAAGGTTTAATCTAGAGGAGCAATTTGGGGCTTGTTTGGATGATTTTTTCCACTTTCTTCATAATCTAAGGCAGGTACTTCTCCCTCATTGTTAGTTCCAAGTAAAGCTTGTTTTATACAATGTCTTTATGGCATAATTAATATATGGTTTTGGTATTTTCAAATATATTTTGGGGTTTTGGTATTAAATTCATAGTTATGGTTTTCCTATGTTTTAATCATGCGTTTATATGCTTTAATGATGGGTTCAACAATTGGTGGCATGGGAATCATTAATAGGTAACTGCGATTGGTTTTGTAAAAAACTATCCCCCAATAAGTTTAATAAAATGCCTTTGGTAATGCTTTTCTATATTATTGGACTTTTAATCGAGCTATTGCATGGCATAGTTTTGTAATGGAAAGCTAAATGGTTTAATGTTGTAGAATGGTTAAATGGTAAGGTATAGTGGTTATTGTTATGGTTAATTAAACTTTTTTATAGGGTACAAGCGAATCCCAAACTAAATATATTAATGAACAACTTTTGGGGTACATGGGATTCCGCCAAGCAAGCATAAGAATGAAACACTTATGGCGTACACGACATTCCCCTATGTTAACTTGGTAAAGTAATCTATGGGTACATAGAAATTCCTCTACATAAAAAGGTTTTCTAAAGACATTGCTTGCAAGCTATAGACGGTTTGACGATACCACTACTTATAGCCTTGGTTAATAATAATGGAATAATGGTTTGATTGAATTGTAATGGTTTTAATTGGGAAATAATGACGGGGAGTGATATCTAACCGTGAAGGTGCAAATAGAATAGAAGGATACTAGAAAGTTATGTTTGTTGACATGAGGGTTGGTCATAGCAACCATATATGATACTATAAGGTACATAGGAATCCTCTAAGTACACTATACATATGTATCATGGAGAATGAAGTGCACTTGGGAATCCCCTACTCGTATGGTTTCTCTAGTTTGTGTGTCTACATGATCAAGGCCCATTCAGAGGGTTAAACTATTCCCATATAGCTCATGGATGGTTCTAGTATGTTTAAGCTACACATTCCCAAGTTAATGGTTTTAAATGTATGCCAAACCCAATTTTCTTTCCCGACATAGTTATACATATATATGTATGGTTTTGTTAATATGGTTGGTCTACTTGGTTTTATTGGATGTCATTAATTTATCATTATCTTGGGTTCATGCTAGAATTCACCTGCTAACCCATCCTTGGGTGGCTGATCCATATGCAATATAGGAATCGACCATTATACTTCTCTTTCTTAGTGATCGGATTTATGATTAGCTATTAAATTAAAGTGGTGAGATTCCATATTCAAGAAGGCTCCATTTCATATCATGGATGTCCTTAAATACTTTGGTTATTTTTGGATATTGGTTTTAGCTATGGTTGGGGGCATGTCCAAACCAAATTTTATTTTTCTTTTAGTTAGAGGATTTTGTGACTATAATGGGTTAGAATTGGTAGGATCGGTATTGGTCTCAACCTTAGTATTGGCATTGGTGTTGAGGCTTATACCATTGGAATAAATTTATGATTATTCCATCCTCTTTTATTTTTGATTATATATTAATAATGGAATTCATTTGGTTCTTTATTTTGTTATGTAATGGTTATTGGTTAGATAAATGATGGTTGTACTTATTTGGGTTGGTCACAGTTATAGACCTATCCTAGAGTCTTTAGTTATGCTTACATGCTATATTTTATAGTTTGGATTTCATCTAACTTAAGGTACACATAAAGATGGTTGGGTTGGGTATCAAGGTTAGTCCTTGATCCTAGTTGGACATGGGATACCCATTATGATAAGGCCCCAAGTAGGGTCATATCAACTTGGTATCAGAGTTTTAGGTTCATGGTTAATTAGGAATCTACAAGCCATTTCGAGTAGACTCTCTCTTAAGGGTGTGTACTGCGCCACATTTATAAGGGAGAGGGTATAAGGTATTTAGAAATGTTTCCCTTTCTTAGTATTCTATTTTTAAGCTTCGATTCTAAGTCGTAGAATCTTCTCTAATCTTGGTTTTTTAGCTTTTTAGATCATGCCTTAACGATCAAAGAAATAAGGTAGCTTTTCTATCCTAACTGGGGACAATATGGAATGGACACAGGGGATCCATACTTAGTATAGGGGTCCAATCCCTAATATTTCTCGAGTTCCACCAGTTCCTACTAGTCATCCATAGGGTGAGGTGATAAATATGGAATTTCATCAATCAATTTATGTTATTACTCAGCTAGTTTTTGTTCAGCCTGAGTAGGATGTATTTGGTGTTTTATTTGCTGAGGCCACAAGTTTGGCCAGTTCATGATGATGAATCCTCTTACTTTTATTAGTACGAAGGTTGAAGAGGATCTGCATGATGTCTTAGATGAAATAGAGAAATTGTTTTGGATAATAAAGGCCACGAATATAGAAGGGGCAAATTTTGCTTCTTACCAACTTAAGAATGTGGCGTACCAATGGTACAAGGAGTAGGATAGGGTAAGAGGTGATGTTGAGGAGTCTACCTTTTGGGAGACTTTCTCTAATGCTTTTATGGATTGTTTCTTTTCTTAAGAGTTGAGAGAAGCAAAGGCAGAGGAATTTCTCAATCTGTGAGAAGGAAAAATATCTGTCAAGTAATATGCCTTAAAATTTCATCATCTGTCAAGGTATGCTCCATAATTATTGTCTAATATAAGTTCTACGATGAGAAAGTTCACTGCTGGATTATCTTTTGATTTGATCCTTGAAATCAATACTGCATTACTGATCAAGGATATCAATTTTTCTTGGTTGGTGGTTCATATGCAATAGGTGGATGTAGAAAAGAGAAAATAGAATAAGCTTAGGGAAAGGAAAGGTAAGAAGTTTAGGTCATCGGAGAAGGTGATGCTCAATAGAAAGGTGGTCGGGATGGTCATAAGTGGCCAAAGAAGAAGTGGAGAAGTTTTAGTTCAACTGGTGCTTCTTACCTGAAATAGTCGAGTGATAGGAGTCACCTAGGTGGCAATAATTTCTAGGAATAGGGTATCTAATCTCAGGTGAGTGGGGCTCAGTCATCCTCTTTATACCCTTCTTGTCGATTCTGTGGTAGGTTGCATAGAGGTATCATGACCTCCTTGTCGATTCTATGGTAAATTGGATAGTGGCTTTTATGATTAGGGAAGGGATGCTTAGAAACTGTCTGGTTGGTAAGTGTGCTTCGGGAGAGAGTAAGGCTCTGGTTTTTTCATCTTATACTCCTTGACCAAAGGGTGCTTTTTAAATTATTTCTACTTTTGGTACCGGTGCACAAAGGAATAGGTTATATGTTCTTGCTACTCGCTAGGAATCTGAGGCATCAACCGAGGTCGTGATTGGTAAGTTACAACTCTTTTCTCGTGACATATATTATTTACTTGATCTGGTGTCCACTCTCACTTATGTGA